>JAUPFN010000021.1:4841544-5196544 GCA_036924255.1 Apodemia mormo | reverse complement strand
AAATACGTTAAAAGATTAATCGTACGTAATAAAATGTATTTTCAAGTTTCAAATAAAAAAACGAACTTGAGTATTTTTTAAAGTTGATTTTATAATTATAGTGATGTGAAATTTCTGATATTTAAGTAGTTATAACATTGTCAAAGTGTTATGTTACATTAAAATGTAAATAAAGTTAGTCATTTCATATTAAGGCGAAATAAATCAATTAAACGCATAATTAAATAGAATTTAGATTAAAATAAATATTTATTTATTTTATTCATTTAAGCTTTTTGTGCACCTTAAAATATTCTCCTCCAGTCGACCTTTAGGCCAACAGAAAGTAGGTATGCAGTGCTTCTAAATTGTAGTGACATATTATGTAGCCCTAAGAAAATCTTACAATATACTACATAGTTACACATATATATATATATATATATATATATATATATATATATATATATATATATATATATATATATATATATATATTTTTTTTTTTTTTCACTATCTCACAAAAATCCATGTAACGCCTCTGCTTAACGCCAGACTTGAAGACAAATCTTCACGAAAATGGAGGACCTAGTCAACGTGACATCAAAGAGAAATAAGTACAATAATTTACAAAACAGCACTATACATAGATGATTACTGTGTACTTTACACATATATTATTAAACGCAATTAAATTTATTTTGAACTTTAAACTTACTTCTTGTTTATAAACTTACAATTGCATCGGCAAAGATCGTCAACTATAAACAGCGAAATACCAACTACTCAGAGGTTACCTAAATATAGATAGGAATTCTGAAACTGGTAGAGTTATTAATATGGCATTGCCATCAAACAAAACGGACAGCAACGCACCAATAACATCTTTGTGTCTATAGACATGGTTTATCTTTCCATCAGGAGAGCGATCTACTTGTTTGCTATATAATGATATAAAAATAAATAAATAATAAATAAATATTCACCGGACCAGTTACATTTACTGATCTTATCCTTTGAGGGATCTTACACTTTGGTAAGCAAATTATTTGCTTGTGTTATGGGTGCCAGTCAACGATACTAATACATAGAAATACATTTATAAATGCTGGAATATATTTAATAAACACCTAAATCCGGAAATAGTCGGGGATCGAACCTGAACCCCGTCGATTGCGTAGTCAGGGTCGCTAACCACTCAACCAACGGGGCGGTCAAAAAATAATAATAAATGAGATAGGATGAGTGGTAGTTTACACTTACGATTCAACCAATTTTTAATTGAATCCATATAAATTAAAAAAAAAACATTAAGATAGTGACATTATCCATCAGTAACACAAGGGTAAACATGTATAACTCAATGTTATGTGATATCGTGATATCGCATAATGTAACAGTTTATGGTGGTAATAAAGAAGTAAGCCTGTCTAGAGGGAAACATTACGGCATATGCGAAGTTATTTATAACTTTTCGTCAGTTTAAATGATGTATATTACTTTTGCGCTTTTGTGTTGTAAACTCTTAACATCTTGGAAGATTTATTAGATAATTCTAAATTCTAACGTAATAAACAAGTTTTCATTTACAGCAATAAGTTGTTAGTAAAGGTAAGTTATTAATTAAAGGGTTAGTTTGGAACACTTATGTACAATAAAGAAATAAAGATGGCTGGACAAATCACGCACTAATCTAACCTCAAAAATAAACATATTTTCTTGTGATATTTCTTCTATATTGGTCCTGGGCTCCTTTGAAAAATAGGCCAACTGCCGTTCTGTCAGGCAGGTCGTAAAAGGCAACCGGTTGGCTATATAAGTTACTACTATCGTGGCTGCTAGGTGGTAGAGTTCTACGTTGTCTCGCCCGGGTCTGGTACCACCGCCTTATTTATTACTGCCCCAATAGCATCAGTGCTAGTCACTGTTGTATTCCAGTTTGGAGGGTAAGACACCCGGTAAACTTATTTACTAATTATTAACTTAGGCATTAGACCTCGCCACAAGATAGCGACGCACCATTAACATCTTTGGTGTCTTTAGGCGATGGTTGACTCTTTCCATCAGGAGACCCATCTGCTTGTTTGCATATTTAGATATTTTTTATATCATGAGATATATGATATAAAAATATGTAAATGGTTGACCCTGCAGGAAATCCCTGAAACTTCCCGTTAAATTAAAATATTTTAAGCTCTAAAGAGTTAAACCTAGAAGAATGGATTTTTTCAGTTCAAACAACTATTTTGTTAAAAATGGCATATATATTGATTTTTGTAATGCTGTATATTTTGGAAACGCTAATGAATTTTGATCTTTCTAATGGCATTCATCTCAATTTTCGAGATCTGAAATATTGCTTTAGCTAAATAATCGATAGATTGAAAGATTACAAGTAAGTATATATTCAATTTATTAAGATCTATGTTCTTATATGACATATATTTTCTGAGGCACCGTTTACATACTTTCTGTTTTCCCAAAGGTTGACTGGAGGAGAATGCCAATAGGCATTATATCCGCCTTTTGTGCAAATTCATTTAAGGTGTACAATAAAGTTAAATAAATAAATTATATTTATATTTAAAAATAATACTTAATCGGAACATTAATCTGGAAGTCATATTAAAAATATACTGTTTCGCCAATTTTTTTTTTTGGGATATTCTCAAAATTTCTCAAAATCTGGTTAGGCTTGGTTCAAATTTTTAGGAAGATTAAGTTGAGCGGAATCCAATCGAATGCCATTACCCGCGTTTCGATCGGTCAAGCCGTTCAAAATTTATGAGATGTTTACATACACACGTACACACACACACACACGCATACATACATACATACATAACTTATATTTATATCGTATTAAAAGCACTTGTACTGTTTTACTTGACTTTTTAATTATTAAAACCAACCGGTTTCGCGTTTTAACGCATCATCAGGGCAAAAGTTATTATTGTTTGTTGTTGTTGTTGTTGGAAAATAATAGTTGTTGTTGTTGGTTTTAATAATTAAAAAGTCAAGTAAAACAGTACAAGTGCTTTTAATACGATATAAATATAAGTTAACATGGAGTTTTACCAAGTGCCGACGATATTCAGTGTTCAAAGCATACATACATACATACATACAGACATACTGAAGTCATTGCGAAAATAGTTGGAAAAGGTTCCTAAGACCTCAAAACGCGAAGATCTGGTGAAAACTCGATTATCGAAAACCGCGGCAAAATCAGTGACATCCTTGTCTCTATACGCATCGGGAAGTTAAAAAACTGCAGGGTTTCAGAGGTACAAGAAATGGGAAGTCGGTTGTTTTCACTTTTACCGCGTTATAATTATATAATAAATAAAGTAGCCCGCTATTAGACTAACCATACCCTAATGCTATCTTTTTGACAATTCAGTACGCTACGGGTTATTCACACACTTTTTCACACACAATTGCAAATTTAATCCTCGATTCCATTTTGAACAAAAATTTTATGTTTCTATTTAAATGTGTAAATCAAATCGTTGTTTCAATATATATATCCTGTTAATATAATTAATTTAAAAACTTTTTTAAGCAAAGTACCTAATCAAATTTTCCTTTATTTGTGATCAATTAGTTCACAAAACTATCGAACTTAAGGCAAGACGGTCGCTGGTTTATTAAATGTGATTAAAAAATATTATAATATATTCTAAGTATTTAACATTATATTGAAAAGTCGATTTCTTATTACTACTTATAACTACCGGATCGGAACGCGGCCATTCACTGAAAAGATCCGGCGAAAGAAGCTAAGCGGGCTTGTCTTTTTTTTTAAAGTATAGTGACAAACCTAAGCTATCGCCAACCGGGCGCTTTATCCGATCCCGGGCAACGTCGTTTTTATCAGATTGAATTTTGAATTACCCGATCCGGGAATCGAACCCGGGATTTCATGTAGTCAACTCTGACACTGGATCACAGAGGCGACAGTTTTTTTTTTAAATTTTACGTGTTTTAACTTCATGTATACAATTTTTCTTATATTTAGCAAACACATCTTACCAAGACACAACACACCACATACACTACACAAAGCAGGCCCAGACTAATACTATCCAACTCACCATCCTTAACCGGTTTAAATATAAACCGGTGATATGAAGAAACACTACACTAATTATGCTGACATCCGGTATACTGTAGTTACCCCGAAAAGAAAACGGCATAGTAATATTTTTTCATATTTTTACTAAGTAATCGCTGCATCCACTCGGATTCTAAATGTAATCGAATTCAGCTCATGAAAACAAAATTTCTCGTTACAATTATCGGATATCAAATGCCATCGATGCAAGCGTGGAATCGCAAACTAAAGAAACTTTAATTGGGAAACTATTTTTACCCAACTGAGTAAAAATAAAAGTACTTTTTTATTTACCGCCCCGATAGTCGAATGGTTAACTAGGTTTTTTTTAGTACAGCTAAGACTCTTAAAATGATAAGAGGGTTTAGACCCCTATTATTAATAAAGACGTACAGACTGACTATACAATTAATGGAGCTCGAGTTCGACCCCTGACAGGGACAGGCATTTGTGTGATAGCATAGATGTTTATATTTCTGGATCTGGGTGTTTATTAAATATATTTCAGTATTCATACATGTTTTTCCATTTATTAATATCGTTGACTGACACAAATATCACAAGCAAATAATTTGCTTACGTTGGGGTTAGATCAATTCGTGTTTGCAAGGACGAATCTAGGCCCCCCTAGGGGGGTCATGAGTGTAATAACACCCTCCTAGGGTATAGGTATGGATTTATTGCAAACAAATAAGGATTAGAGCCTATCTTGAGTGAGACTCAAATATGTGACCCACCCCCTGACCCGAAGGCTAGATCCGCCCTTACTACTACTTATCGTAAAATAGGAAACAAATGGGTATCCAAACCATCCACTCGTTCCTCTCCCTTACACTCTTGATGAAAAAAGATAACCATTGCCTATAGACTTCAAAAAATGATATCGGTGGGATGCCAACCAATTGACCGATCGACAAACCGAGGATGGGCACTGGCACATGCACAGGCTACCTTTGCTTAAGTTTAAAAAGTTATTCTTAGACAGTACTTAACCGGTTAATTTTTAAACCTAAATCAGCCCAAGTACAGACGGAACGTTTTGTAAATATTTGGCTCTATCGTAACCTCAAAAATACCGGATAAAATACCCAAAATTAAAGAAATTTTAGTTCGATAAATCGGTTTACAGTGTTTTTTAACTATTTCATTAATGTTCGCTACGCCCAAGTCTTTTCCGCACTGTTGATAATACATCATTTTTGTGGTTTTTGCTTAAAGCGGTTTATGTGGTTTTGTAAAACGCTCTCATCTCAGATGCGCTCCGAGCGAAACCTTTTCTAAAAACCGGTAAATACATCTTCTATTAACCGGTATTTCTTAAACCGAATTCAAACGTTGCCCATAGACATCAAAAATAGTAATAAATATTAATAATGATACCTTTTATGTATATCATAAGATAGCCAATAAGCAGATGGGTCTCCTGGTGTGAAGAGTCAACTATCGCCTATAAACACCAAACATGTTAATCGTGCGTTTCTTTCTTGTGGCGAGTTCTAATTCCACGTACATAAGTTTAACGGCAACCTTACCCTCAAAACCGGAGCATGACATTGACAAGCACTGACGCTATTGCAAAATGAATAGGTAAGGCGGTGGTGGTGATACCAGAGACAATGCAAAACTCTACCACCTAGTAACCACTATGGTAGTGACTCTCACAGCCAAACGGTCGACTTTTACGACCTGCCTGGCAGAACGGCAGTTGGTCTATTCTTGAAAGGAGCCTGGGCCAACATGGGGGAAAACGAGCAATACACGGGTATCATTATAAGATTTTATTAGTTCGATGCTTGCTGAATGAAGAAATGTTTGTTTCTCCTGACAATGCTTCGGTTGCGAAGCGAAACGTATGCTAAGTGCATATAATGGGAGTTTTATTTATATATATTGTTTAGGTTTTCATGTTGGTTCCGTTCCCCCCGTGTTGGTTCCGGGCTCCTTTGAAGAATAGACGACAAACTGCTGTTCTGTCAGGTAGGTCGTAAAAGGCGACCGATTGGCTATGCGAGTCATTACCATCGTGACTACTAGGTGGTAGAGTTCTGCATTGTCTCGCCCGGGTCTGGTACCAACGCCTTACCTATTCCTGTCGCAATAGTGTCAATGTTAGTCAGTTTCGTGTTCCGGTTTGGAGGGTAAGGTAGCCGGTAAACTAATGCATGTGGCGTTCAAACTCGCCACTAGATAGCAACGCACCATTAACATCTTTGGTGTCTATAGGCGATGGTTGACTCTTTCCATCCGGAGACCCATCTGCTTTTTTTTATATTATAAGATAGCAAACATGCTTGTTTGCTATCTTATGATATAAAAAAGGATAGCAATTTAGCAAATTGTTCTACAGAAAAAGATAACCATCGTCTATAGACACCAAAGAAGTCAATGGTGCGTTGCTATCCGTGGCAGGGTTAAAACGCCCCATGTATAAGTTTACTAGCTACCTTTCCCTCCAAACTGGAAAACAACAACGAAAAACCCCGAAGCTATTGCAGTAGGAATATGTAAGACGGTGGTATCAAAACCTAGTCAAGATGATGCCGAACTCTACTACATATTTAGTATTCATGATATTGGTGATATGTAGCCTTCTCAAGCATTTTACGAGATGCCTAACAATCAGGCAGTTGATCTATCGAAATGGGGCCCGGCCCAACAATGTTTTTGCTACGGGCGTGATGGAAAATGCGGTGGAAACGGTTAAGTAATCCTACGCTGGCGTCTTCTTTACTTTTTAGTTCGGCGAGTATATTCCATTTCTTACCCATTTTTTTATTGCCACTAAAAGTGCTATCGCAAGGTCACACGTACAAGTCCGTAGAGGGTTGCAAAAGTTTTCCACGGAGGGTTTTCTTCATTGTAGGGATGTTTAGTCACGAATTAAGTTTAATATTTTATTTTAATGAACCTCTGTGGTCTCGTGGTCCGGTCCTATATTGAACACATGAATTCCCAGGTTCGATTCCTAAGTAAAGTAATTAAAAATGTTTTTTCTGTTAAAATTAACATTGTCCAGGACTGGATAAGTGCCCGGTTGGCGATAGGCTTGCCACCTATCACATTGTGGGACCAAATATCTTAGGCTAATTGTAGGTGCCCTTGTTGTACATCTGCCTACCTCTTCGAGGATACGTGTAATAACAGACCAGCAGATTGCTCTGCTGATATAAGATGACCGTCGCCTATAGAAATAAGAAATTCTTAATTCAATAAAATTTTCTGCAAGGATTTTGAAGCGTCAACATAATATTTTTTAAGCTATATACCTATATGTTATGATATGATGATGATATATATATAATTGCTGTTCGTTATTAATTGGTTTTGAGTTAATTGTTGAAGTCCAGGGAAGGTTTAAAAGGTGGGAAAATGTAGAAAAAAAATAATATATATATATATATATATATATATATATATATATATATATATATATATATATATATTATATATATATATTTATATATATATATATATATAAATATATATATATATATATATATATATATATATATATATATATATATATATATATATATATATATATATATATATATATATATATATATATAATTGCTGTTCGTTATTAATTGGTTTTGAATTAATTGTTGAAGTCCAGGGAAGGTTTAAAAGGTGGGAAAATGTAGAAAAAAAATAAGAGTAGTTAAAAAGGCAAAACAACGTTTGCCGGATCAGCTAGTAAATAAATAAATGTATAGCACCTGCTAGAGAAAACTTTAAGAACTTAACAAAGAAAATGTTGCTTCGACGAAATTAAACCAGAGACCTTTCTAGGAGAGAAGGGAAGGTCGCTGGTTAAGTCCAGACATATCCAAAACTGTTTTTGTGAGGTTTATAATTTTTTTAAACTTCTGCTGCTATATAGACTGAAAAGACTCGGATGACGATATTTGCTCTGATCTGATTGATTTCTTGCGGGATAGACAAAATTAACCTAACGCCATAAAGTTTCCGGTTCACTGCGGTTGTCAGTTTGTGAATTGAGTGTTGATCCCAATCGGCCTATTTTATCGACCTGATATCTAACTTATGTTGTAAGTAAAATATCAGTCCATCGATAGCTGAAATAAGTATTTTTTAATAGTTATAGGTAAATATAATATATAGGTAATTATATTATAATTATAGCTAATTATAGAATAACATAGGCACACTTATGGGGTGTAAGAATGTAGAGGCGGATCTATCCAAAAAAGTATCTTCACGCCCATATCCCCGAAGGGGTAGGCAGAGGTGCAACAAGTGCACCAACGATTAGCCGAAGATACTTGGTCCCACAAATGTGATAGGTGGCAAGCCTATCGCCAACCGGGCACTTTCCAATCAAGGGCAACTTTCTGTTTCTCAGAAAAACGGAAAAAACACTTTTTATGTGCCCGACCCGGCAATCGAACCTGGAACCTCATGTGGTAAGCGCCAACGCTGGACCATTAGACCACAGAGGCGATTCTACCCATTCTAATAAAAAAATATTATACTTCTTTCTTTTATTTCAACACCATTTGCTGACTTTTAATTACTTTCAAACTAGAATCAACAGCTTTACGTGCTTTCTGAAGCACAGAGGTTGGACAAGCACAGACGCTATTGCTTTAAGAATAGGTAAGACTATGGTACCAAACCCGCATAAGATGTTGCAAAAGTCTACCTAGTAAACCACCGTACCTACCGCCTACCGAATACCACCTATAGACTATATGCGGTAATAGCGTCGATGTTCATAACTGTTGTCTTTCAATTGGGAGGGTAAGGTAGCCGATACAATTATACTTGTACCTTTACCACCACACGGTTAGCAACGCAACAATAACTGTCCTCGTGTATATAGGCATGGGTTATCTCTTTCCATCAGGAAAATCTTTACCATCTATATAATATAATTTTTTCATCATAATATAATATTGATATAATTTTAATACATTACCATTTAATATGAACTAGAAACACTTCTTCCACATAATGTCAACTTATTAGCACTTAAATCATTTATAAGTCACACAAACTAACACTTCAAAAAAGTTTTCAAACGATCGCGGAAAATTCGCGAAAATCTCGGGCGAAACGTCCACACCCCAACAAGTCGCGATGCGCACTGAATTCTGAAAGCTTAAACTGAAAACTATATCGCAGGATACCAGCGTACCGTAGTATTAACCGAACTTTTGGATACAACACACTTCATCGGCTTTACGTATAAAGTTAGGTGGATTTTAAATTGGTCGGGTTTTACTTTGGAAACTTTTTCAGAGCAAACTCGTTAGGTCGCTGAAGATGCTTTGGATGTTTTCTAATACTCTGTGAGGACCTAGAATTAGGTGTATGTATCCAGGGCGCGCTTTTATGAGAGTAATGAGCTGGAAAGCCTGGGACAGGGCCGCATTGGGGAATATATCTATGTTTTAAAGTCTCAGGATTCCTTTTAAAGTATTAAAATACACTTACTTTTATGTATTAAAATACATCTACTTTACTTTCTCAAAATTTTCTCCCAGAGATATATATTAGCGTAATTCTTTTATTTATTATTGTCAATAGGGAAGCGCTTAGCCACGATCTCGCCTCACGATAAGCTAAAATGCGACCTAAGATGGAACGCGCTTCCTTAGAAGGTCTGTTCACTCTTCTCTTTAAGATCGCTAGATTGTACTCATCGGCGAACACAGACTCAGGAAGCATGTTCCAGTCCCTTGCAATTCAAATGAAGAATGTCCAGTCGAACCGCTTTGTCCGGGTACATGGAACGTCCACAATATGGCGATGCCTAGTATCTGTGCGCCTCGACGATCGATAGAAAAACGGGTATGATGGGATTAAATCGTGCAATTCCGCAGCGCACTCTCCAAAGTGTATCCCATAAAAAAACCTGTAATCAAAATATTCATTACAAATAATTTAAATAGCAGAACAATCTTGGCCAAATCAGTTATCTAAAATAAACAGCGGTTAATATGTGCAACCCTGCGACCCTGTCTGGCAGGTCTTTCATTTAATTGTATGGTTCATTCAGAATGCTTTTTTCATTTACATTGCGGTCGCTGAGTGGCAGGTTTTATTTCTTTATATATACGGGTGAGTGGTGAGTTACCTTCAATATTTAGGGACGTGATAGTTGGCGATCATATATGATGAGAAAAAATAACATTAAAAATAAATATTAAAATACTTCTTAGTTAACTTAGTAAACATTACACCGAGAATCCTATATTTACCTGCGTCGTACTTGGACACCACGTGGACGCACCTGTCACTCAGGTAGTGAGTTTGAGGGCGGGGGGTGGCGGTGGCGTGTCCTTGATGGCGACTAGCGCGGCGTGCTTAGGGGAGAATTTTTGAAGTTAGGTCGAAAAAACACTTCATAATTTTTTGTCAACGATAGCTCCCGAATGGATAAATCGATTTTTTAGAGGCATTTTAGGAGGAAATAACTGATATTGTTTTGTACTCAATAGGTACATTAATCTGGAAGTTATACTAAAAAAATACTGCTTCGCCAAAAACTTTTCTTAAGCTTTTTTTTCACAGATTTTCAAAATCTCAGGGGCCAAATTGGTTCAAATTTTCAGGAAGCCTAATATGAGGCAGGCATACTGACATCATGAAAATAGTTGAAAAAGGTTCCTAGAACCTCAAAACGAGAAAATCTGGTGAAAACTCGATTTTCGAAAATCGGCGAAAAATTAATGACTTCCTTATCTATATACGTATCGGGAAGTTAATAATAGCATTTAATATTTCCGTAGTGCAGCCCTCTCTAGCAAGTGTTTCCATAAAATGTATGGTCCTCTTTGAGAACGGTTTATATATTTTTTTTATTGTTATGGCGTTCGCTGAGTGACAAGTTTTATTTCTTTATGCTCTATTATATATCATAAGTCGTTGTCACATGGTGTAACAGCATTTTAATTATTATCTATAATAAGATAAAAATATCTTGCGTTTAATATTTTCGTAGTATGGCCCTATCTAGCAAGTGTTTCCATAATGTGTATGGTTCTCTTTCAGAATAGTTTTATGGTTTTTTTCATTGTAACGGCGTTTGCTGAGTGGCAGATTTTATTTCCTTATATTTTATATTGTCTCGTAGTAAAACTACACTATCGTACTATATCTAGAGTAATTTAAAAGCGTCTAGCGTTTGATATTTCTGTAGTACGGCCCTGACCAGCAAGTGTTTCCATAAAGTATGTGGCGGTCTTTGAGAACACTTTTTCATTGTAATGGTGTTCGTGAAGTGGCAGATTTTATATCCTCACCTAACCGATAATGATTTTACTGTGAAAAACGACACTTTTATTTTATGAGATAGTAAACAATCCGATAGAAATAGACAACCATCGCCAAATGACAGCAAAGATGTAAATGATGCGTTGCTATCTGTGTGACGGGGTTAAATTACACATAAGTTTACCGGTTACTTTACCTTCCAAATCAAAACCCAACGATGGTAAGCCTCGACACTGTTGTAGGAGGAATGGGTAAGGCAATAGTACCAGACCAGTTCAAGACGTTGGAGAACTCTACCACCTAGTTAATAGTCACTAGAGGTGGCCGTTTTTAATAAAACGTTGCTCACCAACGGTGTTAGTCTATGTTGGTGGCATCCGATGCCGAAATGTTCAACAACGGATGGGAACTTTCCAAATTCAACGCGATGCCAGATATCGATGCTTTACCTATTCCTGCCGCAATAGCGTCAGTGCTAGTCACTGTCGTGTTCCGGTTTGGAAGGTAAGGTAGCCGGTAAACTTATGCATGTGGTATTAGACCTCGTCACAAAATAGATACACTTAAACCTGGATATCTATAGTCCAATCGACGAAATAAATCGCAAAGCAAATAATATTTTCACTAGTGTTAGTCACCGCGCTTAACGACAAGCACTAGCCGACCAGGTGTAGCGCACTTGTGTGATTTATGCAGCTGTTATTGTGAGATAATGACGTCATTGTTAACAACAATGGACAAATACAAATTACGGTAGTATAAATAAGCGGGGATGCGGTATGTAATTTTACATTTACCTATAATTACGATAGTAACTATTATGTAATCTGTCTCTCTGAATACATTTTCCAGATTACTTTTAATTTAACTTAAATATTTAACTAATTTTGCGTAATTGAAATTATATCCATGCGTTTTGTTATGTCGGATAAAAATGAAATTGTGAATTTTTTAAATTATTTTTTTTATTTCATAAATCGAACATGTTATCGATTCTGAACAGCCTCTGACTTGGCCGGACCTTAAAAATAGCCCAGTATTGATCCAGTCCAAGGGTTTGAATTTTGAACGTTATAATTTGAACCAAAAATACTATATCGCCTCAGTGGTCTAGTGGTCCAGTATTGGCGTTGAACACGTGAGGTCCTGGGTTCGATTCCCGGGTCGGGCAATTTGAAAAATGTGTTTTTTCGATTTTCTGATAAAAACAATGTTGCCCGGGATCGGAAAACGCCCGGTTAGCGATAGGCTTGCCACCAACACTTTTGTGGGACCAAGTATCTTCGGCTAATCATGGGTGCATACCTCTGCCTACCCCTTCGGGGATACGGGCGTGAAGATACTTAAAAATACTATATAATTAATTACAAGGCGGAACTACAATCCACACTAATATTATAAATGCGAAAATAACTCTGTCATTCTGTTTCTTCTTCACGCCTAAACGACTGAACCGATTTGGATGAAATTTAGTACAAAGATAGTTTGTAACCCAAAAAAGGATACAGAAGTTTTTATCCCGAAAATCTCATGGGAACGGGAACTATGCGTGTGAAACCCGGGATTGTCTTTAGAATTTTGTCCACGTGGACGAAGTAGCGGACACAACTAGATTTATTAAAAAAGAAACGAATAACAGCAGCTTCCACCCATAAATAAAACAAAGAATTTCAAACCGTAAATATCACTACATCAATGTTGGTTTAAAATAACAAGCGTATCTGTTTTGGGTATTCAGTTCTATTCCCGACCTGGCCATCTTAAATAAACAATCCCCTGTGCCACGTTATCTGTGTTTTTGTTCTCGTGTTTAAATAAATATTGGATGCCAACAAATATATCTTGTGTATAGACAACAATAACAACGCAATAATTATCGGTTTAGTTTGTTTTATTCCCGACTACGGAAAACACGGGTATTTTTCCCGATTGATCTGGAAACAATTTTGAATAGTAGATCAACTACAATAAATACTGCTAGGTATGTTTTAAAAAGCAAGAGAAGGCTTATAGACAGTGGTCCTAGGAACCAACTTTTTTTGATTTTTAACAAAAAAAGCTGAATTTTTGTGATCAGAGTCGTTTTGACGAGACACTCATCTTTTCTATCTTCTTTCTTAAAAATCTCGAATCGGGTAACTAATAAAGATAGATAAAAAAAATAGTCGGTTTTTTATATATATATATATATATATATATATATATATATATATATATATATATATATATATATATATATATATATATATATAAAAGAAGAGCCTGATGTTTAAAGCTGCTTTCTTATTGCCTGTATTAAAAAATAAAAAATATAAATATAATTTTTCATGATATTTTAGTCCTATTAAGACGTGGTTACTAAATTGGTTTATATTTTTGACCTCAAATTAGATTTCCGATTATAATTAATCATCCGATCATAATTCGTCCATATACAAATAGCGTCGTCATTTTATAAAAGTAAGTAATCAATACAAATTGCCGAAGGCAAATAAAATGGTTGATAACATTTTGGACTTAGTTATTCACTGATTTTCGTTTATATTTGAACAAAAATATTTCTTGTGCTTAATTTGTAAAAAAATCTTTAAAACTGCATAATTTTTTCATATTTTTTTAATTAATTTACTTTACTTCAAAATATTTCAAAGCAATTTTAAAATCTAAACCCCTTAATTTGATATATTGGAAATATTCTAGCATTAATTTCAATTCCAAAAACTCAAGCTGTTGAAGACATTGCGAATTTCTTTCAGTTATTTGCTTGTATGACAACCCGCCATTGTTCTTTGGCACAAAAATATAATCCCGTGAAGCCTAAATTTGATAAGGAAGTTTTTATTAAATTTGTTTTATACAATAGTTTTGTAAAAACTATTTTTAAAGGTAATTCAATTACAGTAAATATTTTTAAATGTCAAATAGAGCACCACGATTGTAATTTATAACACGAAAACATTATTTTCATCGTCTAAAATCGTCTGGTATTTCATAATGTAAACAATACCCTACATTTGACAATTAAAATGGTGCATGAGAGAATACCTATGGGCAATGGCCAGATTCTGCCCTTGTATTAAATATTAATTTCTAATCAAAACAACGTAATCGGTTTTTACAATTTTATATTTTCTTTTACATTGTCTAATGTAACCAAAATCCTTATTCATTGTAATTTTAACATTCTATCTTTTAATTCTATCTATCTTTGAAATTTAATTTAAATATAATATAAATTAACAAATACATGTACCTTAAATTGCTTATGCACGTTCTGCAGTATTCAAATATTATCTTACTTTTAAACGGAGGCCAGTGTGTGTTACACTGATCGATGCAGGAGACTGAATGTCCGAGTTTTCAACCCGTCTTACCCGCCATTGTTGTTTTCGTGCAAGCTCTGTATTACCAGAGTAAATCATTTTAATTCGCACAACAACGATGTCGGGCAAAATCCTGCTTTATTAAATAAAAACCTAACACTCGACCATCCTGACCTCGTGCATGTCCTCATGCACGCTCGTTTTTCAAAACCTAACACTTGGCCTCCTCAATGTTTTAGTTTCTCATTTATTTTATTTTATTTATTACATTGCATAGAACATTTTAATTCTTAAAAGAAAGGTTCAATGTTCCGCTATATGTTGTCCGCTAGTACAAGTTATTTATATACTACTAATTACTAGTGATTAAAACCATACATCTAAACCTAATACATTATAACAATTAATAATCAATAATTACAATTGACCAATAATTCAAATTGAATTATTAAATAAACGAAACATTAACATACAAGAATGCTAATTACAATGTTTTAACGTCATATTTTTTTTTTACGTATTTGGCCACTAATAATTATGAGTGACTAAAACCACACGTATGAAGTTATAACAATTTAATAATCGATCAAATAAATAATCAAATTATATCAATTGAACTATGTTAAGCGAAAAATATCTAAATATGTCTACACTTACAAAAATCCTTTTTTTTGGCTTACATCTAATATTTTCTTCAATAAAATTCGATCGATTTCTACTCAGCGGGGAGATTTGCAAGAATGATAATTACTATGTTTTAATGCAATAATTTCACTACATATTTGTATGCTAATAATTACTAGCGACTGAAAACCATACATATAAACCTAATAAATTATAGCAGTTAAATAGTCAATAATTACGATTGATCAATTATTACGTTTGAACTATAACGTTAAACGAAAAATATCTTAAATATATGACTATACTTACTACATCCACATTATTTCTTACATCGATATTTACTTAACAGAGCTATTAGTCATTACAATGTTTTGTATCATATATAGATTACACCTTTTATGGTTCCCTTTTTATATGAAAAAAAATATTCTTTGAATGAATAAAGCAAATTTTCGAAAAACCACATACAAATTTCTTTGATGAAGGTTGTTTGTTTTTAATATCTAAATGTTTACTGTTACTAGAACATTGCATATTCATAACCATTTCCATAGTCATTTATTTAGCTATCATAATTATATTTGTTTACAAATATTACCTCATGGAAATCTACATGAAGCAGGTTTACAATTAATAATTAAACCAATATAGGATTACAATCGATCTACACTTAAGTTTAAACAATTTCATTTTGTTTTCTTGCATAAATTGAACCATATTTTAATTAAATTTAAGTTCTTTCAAAACTCGTTTATAACAAAGTTCTAATACGTCACTGATTGTAAATTAAATTAGGTTGAATTTTAATACATATACAAAAAATATCATTCAACAGTGCAATAAAATGATGTAAAACAAAGCCAATAAAAGTGTCTGTACTATATTACAAATTTTCATATTATTAATAAAATAAATAATATTTTTCTTTATAATTCAAGGTTCTCGTATTCTCTAGTAAGCAAGAACTTTATGTCACAACAGACTAAGTAAACCATGTGAAAGTAAAAAGAAGTAAGAGTTCAAAGCGATACAGTAACACCATATTTTAAATTATTGAATCCTTTTATGTTACAAAACTGGTGTTTTAACATCTTTTTTTTTTCAAATTGTTCTGACATTGACTGGTATTTCTCGATGTAAAATAATTTCACAATAAATTTTAATGCTTACCAAATAACTCAAACAATCGATATGTATGTATTTTATTTCTTTTATTATTTTGCTACATACATCAGAATTTCCTTAGATAAAATTGGCAGATTCCAGAACATACATATCCGATAAGACCAATCATTACATAGTATAAAACAAAGTCGCTTTCTCTGTCTGTCCCTATGTCCTTACGTCCCTATGTATGCTTAAATCTTTAAAACTACGCAACGGATTATGATACGGTTTTTTTTTGATAGACAGACTGATTCTTGGGAAAGGTTTTGGTATATAAACCTTTCCGATATTCTCACGGGAACAAAAGCTACGCGGGTGAAACCGCGGGCAGGTCGCTAGTATTATAATAAAAATAAATATATAAATTTTGTCACATATTTATTTTTAATATAATTCCATTCTTTAATTCTAAACTCAGTAAAATCAACTGATCGTGTCCTTTATTATCATATATACAATTTATTACAATATATAGATATAGTTTTTCCAGTCCCATCATAACTATCCAATACACATATCCAATTTAACCCAAGAACTATATTTTTTTTTCAAATTAAATAATATTCATATATTACAATCAACCCTATTAATAAAATAAATAAATTTCTATTTATTTATTCATACCTGTATAATATACTATTGCGACTCTACCGACCCACGACCGTTTTTTTTTTTTAGTTGGTTTTGACAACCAAAACAATATGTAGTATCATACATATCGATAATCTATACATATAATAAAAGCGTAAGAAAATTAAAACTGAACATTGAATATTTTTTTAAAAGAATACTTGGGGCGTGATCTACAATCGACATAGAAGCCAAAAATATAGTTTTTAGAATTTTTGTCTGTTTGTCTGTATGTATGTCCAGGGTAAACTCAAAAAGTACTGCATGGATTTACTTCAAATTTTGCATGAACATTACTAATAGGACGGGTCAACATATAGGCTACATATCACGCTATCACCTACGGGAGTGAGGCTGTGCGGAGTAAACGAAGTCCGCGCGGACTAAGTCGCTGGTAACAGCTAGTCTTTAAATAAAATAATCTATCCATCCATCCCTAACACTGCTATAACCCTCCTGGATTTTACTACTGTAACTATCGTACATTCTTCAATCATAATATATTATTGTGGCTTCCGACTCACAACAATATATTTAATCCTCTGTCTATGGTTTTGGTGCAAATCATTTTTCACAACCGAAACCTTAGTATAATACATATCAGTAATATCCATAATATTGTAGTGAACCTCCCGAGTTTCACCACTGTAACCAAAATATCTTAAATGTTATCATAATAATCGTGTTCGCCCTGAATCACGACCACTTCTCCCATTGAAGTATTTTTATATATACGTGTAACCAATAAAATCCATGAATTCATAGTAAATAAACATTAAATTACCCTTTATAGGTTTCCGAAGTAAACTAGGAACCCTTATACTTTTGCTATGTTTTCATTTTCATTGAATTAGTATTCATCAACTTTATCATATCATATTGGTTCATTATCTAATAACATTTGAAAGAATTTTATGTGAAGTATAAAAGTCCTTATTATTCTTGCCACTCCACCACCACTTGGAACATAATTTTCGTGATTTCCATTAGATCTCTCTCGCTAAAGCGTGGAGGAAAAACTGCTATCTCAATTGTAAAGTTCCATGTGTTTAATCTGATGCATTAATATGCAAATTGCAAACTTATCGTTATCGTTGCAAACCTATTACCTTATGACAGTTAAATTGGTGTTATATATAGTCTAGCTATTCTCTAATTTTCTTCAGGTATATAGTGCAAAACATCGCATTGACTAATTGAATAACTTATATTGCATCCGGAGGGCCTTACCGATAATCTAATTAGTGCTGTTCATACCTGATGAATCCGATTTCCCTTCATCGTTACTTGGACTTTGCACTACCGAATTTTAAAATTCGAGCGAGCGAGATTAAGTCACAGTACTTATACATAATTATAACAAATTTGTGACCAGTTAAGCATTTTACTACAGAAAAATATGTTCCCGATGCCATAAATTTAATAGTGCCCGTATTATCCCTTTTTTATTTTTATCCCTTTTTTATTTATTATTATCCCTTTTTTTATATTTCAGTCGACGAAATTTTTTTCCTTCCTATACAGCTTTACTTTCATACAATCGTTGAGCCTAATATAAGTTATGTTCTCTATTACATAATAGATTTAATTATTATTTCTATCTGTTATTCTTGATATCATCTGAAAGATATGAGGTTTCCTAAATACTATGCATTTCGAAATGCCGCCAAAAAAAATTTAGTTTTCTATGAATTAATTGGTGAAGGTTGTTCGAACTAATATATAAAAATCAATTCCTGTTCGTTAGTCTTGCTAAAACTCGAAAACGGCTGAACCAATTTGGCTAATTTTGATTTTGAATTAATCGTTGAAGTCCAGTAAAAGGTTTAAAAGGTGAGAAAATATACATAAAAAAATAGAATAGTATTAAAAAAAACAGAACAACGTTTTCCCGGGTTAGCTAGTATATAATATAATTCTTACTTCCGGTTGATATCATGTACTACACAGACATTTATAACAACAGGCTGCCATACCATCTTGTTATACGAAAGACAAATTCAGTATTGATAAATGTTGAAAACAGAATTTCGCAATCAGTTTTAATTCTATACAGTAGGCCCAGGACATATACTCTGTATTTTGGGTTTAGTAAAACAATTAACTGCCAATGCCTACAAATAAAAACCTATATTTTTTCCACATATATTTTTACGATGTTTAATACTAAAGAAAACTACTAGATGGCAAGACTTTAAATCACACCATCTCAGGAGCAATATACTATCGTTGCTTAGTTTACTCCCATCTACAAGTTGTTCAATTTGTACCGCTGGGTCATACATAGGCAATAGTAGCTCAGATAATTTGTTTTTCAAATTGCTCATCCACTTGTGCCATTCCTTTTCATAATTATATTAAGAAGACAAGATAAAGTTGTGCAATTTCCTATAAGTCTTCCAAGAATTCAACGAGACGTATAATTGCCAAAAACATTGTATGCATTGTAACCTAATTTCGTACTAATTGAATCACGAGTGAAATTGTTTTTAAGACAAATATTCAAAATGCGATGCGCAGAGAACCTACTTTTGATAATAATTATATTTTTCTGTCAGTAATTTCAAATATTAGAATTATCGCTCAACTAATCAACCTTAAAAGAAATAAATATTTTGTAACTATAATAACAATATTTTAATAAATCAAAAGTCAAATTTGCCTGTACTATTATTTCAAAATTTTCTTTATCGTATGTAAACATCACCGATTGTATCAAATTTTGAATCTGGCTCATAAAGATAGCTACACTGACTTAGATATTGTAGTAGACTTAAAAGTAAATTAATCAGTCAGCTGAACTTTTATACTCTGAGCCGAACCCAGACTGGGCTGTAAATAATACCACGTCAGACCCAGGACTAAAATCAGTGCACATGATACATTGGAACCTATAGATTCTAAAATGTACTTGACATTGCCAATCATCCACGTACTGAGTATCTATGTAGTAAAATTTATTTATGTGTAATAGAGTTCACGGAAGTCATTAGGGTAGACGAAAAAATATAACTAAGGTGTGCTTCAGCCAAAGTTACAATATTCAAAAAATATTAGTTTTTACCCCTTAAACTATATATACCTTCAATGTAATATGCAACATCTCTAAGCCGATATTCCAAGGTACCCCTTTTTTGAAAATCATTTTTATAGCAGCACTTAAAATTGACCACTATAAATATTACCCCATTACAAAGTTAAACAGGAATATTTAACAATAAATCCGATTATTCTAGGCTCAGCCAAGTAATTTTTTTTTTAGTGAAATTGTTACTAAAAGAACATTTGTTTCCATTACTTATTTTTTTTTTAATATCGTAAGACGAATGACTTTCCAGATATAACCAGAATCGTCATCTACTCCATCACGAAAAACGGCACTAACACTTAATGCATGATTTTCACATTTATTTAACCCTCCAGCTGTTTTTGTCTTCTGTATTAAATTATGCAATCTACGGAGCATCTTAATTTTAAATAAAACATTCATTTAATATCTTAAATCAAACGTAATATATGCGGTGGTCATGAAAACGGATACTGCGCGGTGACGAATTGCCTAACAGTTCACAGCTTCACAGCCATCTTGTTGGGAAATCTAATTATGTTTCCTAATAATCCTCTTTGCTGAAGTATCAAAGTAAGTTTGTTTCCTGGTGAATTTGCAAAGTAGTGTTACCTGTCGTATCAAACTCCACTCATACTCGGTCATCCGTAGTAAAAGACATTCTGCTTACACGAGGAAGACGGGCTTCGTTGACGGCAAGGCACTTATTATTTCATTCTCTCGTTACCACGTGACCGCTCCAGTGTTACGAGTGATTTTTCAAGTATTTAAATTATCTGAAACTTGAAACGACAAAGAATAGTATACTCTTCGTACCTACATATCTAACAACGTACTTTTTTTAAAAAAAAATAAAGGAAAAGAACTGTTAAATTTTATCGATTTTAAAGTAATATTTGGTACTTTAAAATATAGAAAGGTTACAAAGGTGTTACGTATTTTGAAATAGTCTACCGGTAATGCCAGTGTGCAAAAATTATAATAAGTCTACTTTTTATTAACCAAAAAAACATGTTATATGAAATGAGACTCACGAAATATAAAATATCGATATGAGAGAATGTCACTAATTAATATTTGATAATCTAGTTATATAACGTAACCTTTGATTTGTGTAAACTGTGGGTAGACCACTTCTGAAATGTAAACAATACCCTACATTTGACAATTAAAATGGTGCATGAGAGAATACCTATGGGCAATGGCCAGATTCTGCCCTTGTATTAAATATTAATTTCTAATCAAAACAACGTAATCGGTTTTTACAATTTTATATTTTCTTTTACATTGTCTAATGTAACCAAAATCCTTATTCATTGTAATTTTAACATTCTATCTTTTAATTCTATCTATCTTTGAAATTTAATTTAAATATAATATAAATTAACAAATACATGTACCTTAAATTGCTTATGCACGTTCTGCAGTATTCAAATATTATCTTACTTTTAAACGGAGGCCAGTGTGTGTTACACTGATCGATGCAGGAGACTGAATGTCCGAGTTTTCAACCCGTCTTACCCGCCATTGTTGTTTTCGTGCAAGCTCTGTATTACCAGAGTAAATCATTTTAATTCGCACAACAACGATGTCGGGCAAAATCCTGCTTTATTAAATAAAAACCTAACAATAACATACATATTGTTTTTTAACTGTGTATAAAAGTAATATAATTTAATAACAATTGTATAAAGGTATTCAAATAAAATATTTAACATCCACAATTAGTGATGATTCCCAAAATGGCGTGTATTCGCACGGGATACTGAATGATCGACGAGCCTTGCTGATTACACACTCCAGTTGTTTTGTTGTGGGATGAAGTACTGGCGGAAGCGGAAGAACCACTGACGTAACCTATGCCAACAATGAAAAAAAATTTGTAGGTGGCAAAGTTCTACAATGTATTTATTGGTCTGGGTTCATTTGAAGAATATACCAACTACTGTTCTGCTAGGCGGATTGTAAGAGGCGACCGATTAGCTGTTCATGTCACTACCATTGTGACTACTAGGTGGTAGAGTTCTGCATACACGCCCGAGTATTTGGTAAAAAGTATTCCGATCGCTTTTCTTACCGCAATAGCGTCAATGCTTGTCATTGTCGTGTTCCGGTTTGGAGGGAAGGTAGGAAGGTTTGAAGGGAGGGAAGGGAAGTAGACATATGCATATGGCATTGCCATCCCGCTACACGGATAGCAACGCACCAATAACAACTTTGGTGTCAACAGGCGAAGGCAGGCGAATTGATGAATTGGATTTAGTTTTTTGAGGAATAGAGCTTAATAGTTTTTGTACTCAATCGGTATATTAATCTGGAAGTTATATTAAAAATACTGTTTCGCCAAAATTTTTTTGGAGTTTTTACAAAATTTCTCAAAATCTCCTGGGCCGATTTAGTTCAAATTTTCAGGAAGTCTAAGTTGAGTAGAATCCAATCGAATGCCAACCGCGTTTCGATCAGTCAAACCGTTCAAAAGTTGTGAGATGTTTACATACACACACACACACACGCACACACACAAACACACACACACGCACGCATACGTACAGACATACTGACATTATTCGGAAAATAGTCGGAAAAGGTTCCTAGGACCTCAAAATGTGGAGATTCTGGTGAAAACTCGATATTCGAAAATCGGGGCAAAATCAGTAACTTCCTCATCTACATACGTAGCGAGAAGTTAAAAATATTTCGCCTTGATTAGGTATGTAGGTACCTTAAACAAAAATTCAATATTTATAAAAAATACATACTGTGTGTAAAAAAATACATGAAGCAATACATTTAATAAAGAAATATGCACTCAAAGTTATTCTATGAGTGAATCTGTTTCAGTTTTCCCATAAGGCCTTTTTTTGAGAATGTTTATGAATAATTTTAATTCAAGCTATAAAGTAACTAAAATAAAAGACGAGGTGTTTTTTATTTTAATTTAATTATCATTAGATAGTAAACTAGCAGACGTTTCCCTTGATGGAAAGAGAAACCATAGTCTATAGACTACAAAGATGTTAATGGTGCGTTGCTATCTTGTGGCAAATTTTAATGCCACATGCATAACTTTACCGGCTACCTTACCCTCCAAACCAGAACACGACAGTGACAAGCACTGACGCTATTGCGGCAGGAAAGTTGCGTGGTTGAACTCTACCAAAAAGTTTACATACTCCATGTATATCACATTACAGGGATACATTTGATCTATTGTTAGCCTTTTACGAATTGCCTGACAGGAATACACTACTAGCTGCACCGTGCCGTCCGCTGCATTATAAATGTTTTTGGTGAATCCCGCGGAAAGAACATTTTTACTGAGATAAATATCAGCATTAGTGTTATTCAAGGGCAACATCTACATATGTGCCAAAATTTCATCCAAATCGGTTCAGCCGTTTTTGCGTGATTGAGTAACAAGCATCCATACATACATTCAAACTTTCGCATTTATAACATTAATACAGATTATTAAGTAGCATCGAAACAACTAGAAAAAAAATTATAAACGCTGTATCTTACACCTTGTACTTTTAATAAATGAAAAAATATCGTATTTATCGGATGCGCGCTTTACGCCGGTAATATATTGAATTGAATTGTGATTAATTTCAATTATTATTTAAAATTCGTTATTAAAACGTTTCAATTCGTATTTGTTTCTGTTCAGAGTGCTAAGTGTGAGTTTTTCTGTTCGCATTCGATCGTGAGCGCGTTTGGAGTTTACTAGGAATTTGTATGTGATTTGTACAGCGCCACCTAGTTGTAAACGTGAGAAACCAGTTTACCACTAGGTGGCGCTGTACAAATCACATACAAATTCCTAGTAAACTCCAAACGCGCTCACGATCGAATGCGAAAAGAAAAACTCACATTTAGCACTCTGTATGTTGAAAATTTTCATTAATACGTGAAGGCTGCTTTTTAGATAAACCACCCTCGCGTATTAGGCGTTATTCAATAAATACAATGTTTAATAGACTACATATAAAAAAGTAATACATTTTAAAGTTATACGAAATTAAAAAGAGTTTAGTCCATGGTTTTACCAAAAATAAATGCCGTTACTATGTTTTTATGTCATAAGTAGCAAACAAGCAGATGGGTCTCCTGATGAAACGAGTCAATCTGATAACCATACATATAATATACTCAAACCAGATAACATTCTGTATATATTTACAGTATTTTTAAAAAAACATGAATATTTATCAAATGCTAAAATATATATGGGACAACATATTTTAGAAATTAGCGGGAAGCTGCATGGCCTAGCTCGAATTGTCGGAATAGACATAATTTTTTGTAGTTAGTATGGCCTCCCAATAATATGCCTTTAATTTGCCCCTTCCCCTTCCCTCCTAAGAAGCCATGTCTTTTAGCCAGGAAAATAATTTAAAAAAATTGAGGTATTTTAACTTCGAAAGAGAAAAACTGTAGACATAGATTTTTTCAGTTCAAACATCTCGTTTGTTAAAAGTGACAGTATATTGATTTTTGAAAAGGTGTGTATTTTGGAAACGATGATCGATTTTTATCTCTTGAATGGCATTCAACGTAACTTTTGAAATCAAAAATGTTGTTTTAGCTACATAATCGACAGGTTGAAAAATGTCGAAGTCGTCATTAATAAATCCCAAATGAATTGACCAATTTTGATCAAATTTACACTATTTGAGGCAGTGTTTTAGCGAGAAAAGGTGATTAGATTTTAAAATCAATCGGTGCATTATCCTAAAAGTGTTTGAAGAAGATGGTGATGAAACATTGCATCAAGGTCGTAGTCGACGGTGCGTGCTCTGGCCTTAAATCTGTCAATGCTGGTGCTCCACAAGGCTGCGTGCTATGGCACAAAGCGCTTCTCGCGAAGCTGCCTTCCTATGGGCTTCCTGAGAAATTATGCGAGTGGATCACCAGTTTTTTGGCTGACCGGAGCATCAAGGTCGTTGTCGACGGTGCGTGCTCCGACCTTAAATCTGTCAATGCTGGTGTTCCCCAAGGCTGTGTGATATCACCGACACTGTTCCTTCTGCATATCAATGATATGATGCGAATTTGCAACATACATTGCTATGCGGATGACAGTACTGGTGATGCTACATACTCCGGCCGAAGCGGTATTTCTCGGGAACACGTTGAAGAGTGCCGAAATAAGCATGTGTCCGAAGTTGAGAATCGAGTAACCGATGTCTCGGAATAGGGTCGTCAAAACCTGGTCACTTTTAACCCCAAGAAGACACATCTATGCGTATTCTCCGCTAAAAATCCCCAAATCGAGGTGACACGACAAAGGGTGTTTTTTGTCGTATCACCTCGATTTGGAGATACTCTCTTGATAACTACAGCTAGTGTCGGGATTCTGGGAGTCGACATATCGAATTACGTTCAGATTCGCGGTCATTTGGAAGGAAAGGCTAAACTCTATTTTAAATTATTAAGTAAGTTTGTTGTAAACAATATAATTTTGATATTTGAAAAGCTGTAACTTTTCGAAACTTGATTCGATTATGATTTTTGAAGCAGCATTAAACGCAGTTTTTCAAGTTGTAAAATATTGTAAACAATCAAAAAATTATTTGGTTTAAAAATTACTATGTTCATAAAAGCACCTTATTTCAAAAATTTTCGTCAGCGATAACGCCCGAATAGATAAACAGATTTTGATGCAATTTGCGCAATTGAAAGCATTTTTAATTAATAGAGCTGATAAGATTTTGTAATCTATCGATTCATTAATAACACAACATTGTTTCAAAAAAATTTTTATGTTTTTTCAAAATCTCTCAAAGCTTGACCGCTCCGTTGGTCGAGTGGTTAGCGACCCTGACTACGTGATCGACAGGGCTCGGGTTCGATCCCTGACGAAGACAAGCATTTGTGTGATGAGCATCAATGTTTTTAATTCCGGTTTTGGGTATTTATTAAATATATTCTTGTATTTATATATGTACTAGCTGTGCCCGCGACTTCGTTCGCGTGGAAAAATTTCTAAAATTAAAACCCGCATAGTTCCCGTTCCCGTGGGATTTCCGGGATAAAAACTATCCTATGTCCTTTCTTGGGTCTCAAACTATACCTGTACCAAATTTTATCCAAATCGGTACAGTGGTTTGGCCGTGAAAGCGTAACAGACAGACAGACAGACAGACAGACGGACAGAGTTACTTTCGCATTTATAATATTAGTATGTATTTGTATGTATTATTATCGTTGACTAACACCCATAACACAAGCAAATAATTTGCTTACTTTAGGGTTAGATCAGTAAGTGTAGTTTGTCCCGCGAATATTTATTTATTTATTTGATGAAAATTCGATTTTCCAAAATCAGTAGGTAACTTCCTTATCTACATACGAGTGGGAAGTCAAAATCGTTTTTTTTTTTGGTGTTATTTTTTCTTGAAACCGGTCATGTCGAAATTTTTTTGCTATAAAGTTATGCGCCATCATGTTCTCTACATAATTAATTCTATGAAAAAATCATTTAAGATTGTAAATTAAGCAATAAATTGCAATTATGGTCTATTGCTCATTCCGACTAGAATATGCCACAAAAACGCCTACAGAATGTCACTTGAAATATACAATTTAAAAACATTACCACTAAATATTTTCTTTCCTTTTCATTTTTTTAATAAGTTATTTTAGATGTGGTCCATACCAAGAAATAAATATTTACACCAAAAATGTCTATTGAATGTAACTTGAAATATACAATCTAAAAATCTTTGAGTATTACATCTATGCTAAAAATGTTACCACTAAAATTTTATTTTTCTTTTTTTTTTGTAATTGATTTTTTCTATAAAAAAGTTTACGGGCACAAACATTAATACACACATCTTACGAATTTTCATTTATTCGATAAAAACTATATTAAAGTTAGCAATAAGGTTATTTTGACTCAGAAGGACAGAGCCAATAGTCCGAACATCCTAAATAAATACGGCAAATGTTTCCGTTTCATATGTTATTAATGGCGTGCGTGAAGGCTATTTTTGCGACAAAAGTTCCTTTGGTCCGTTTTATAACGCTGGCCGTACGTGGTTATTTCTATATGTAATGTTCCATCGCATGACATCCGTCAGGTAGAGAGAATTGTTTTTTACTAATCCCTGAAATAATACTGAGTGCCGATAAACTAAGTAATTCTTTTCAGAAAAATTTTTCAGGAGCAAAAACAAACAAATATTTGCTAGAATATCTGGCCGTCGCGTTGGTCGAGTAAATAGCAAACCTATGCAATCGATTCTTCCTCTCTTTGTTACACACCTCCATAGTACATTCACCATTTTTCCCCGTGTTGGTCCCGGGCTCCTTTGAAGAACAGACCAACTGCCGTACTGCCAGCCAGGTTATAAAAGGCGACCGAGTGGCTATGTGCGTCACTATCATCGTGGCTACTAGGTGGTAGAGTTCTGCATCGGCTCTACCGGGTCTGGTACCACCGCCTTACCTATTCCTGCCGCAATAGCGTCAGTGCTAGTCGCTGATGTTAAGAGGCTGGCGTCAATTACTTTCGCTATTTATATTAATATTTTAAATGTGAAAATTTGGATGTTTGTATGGATGGATGTTTAGGTGATAGAGTTTTGCATTGTCTCGCCCGGGTCTGGTACCACCGCCCTTCCTATTCCTGCCGCAATAGCGTCAGTGCTGTCGCTGACGTGTTCCGGTTTGGAGGGTAAGGTAGCCGGTAAACTTATGCATGTGGCATTAGACCACGCCACAAGATAGCAACGCACCATTAACATCTTTAGTGTTTATAGGCGATGGTTGACTCTTTCCATCTTCATATCTTATGATATAAAAAAAATACATTCTTTTACAAAATAAGTGAAAATTGGAGTGAAAATTTTGGCTTAAACATAAACCCAAAAAAGTCTCAAATTATTATAATTGGTAGTCCAAAACTTATTGCAAGAGTTGATTGGTGTAGATTACCTTCTGTGCAACTAAATGGAATTAGTATTCCATACACAAAAATCTGTAAAAAATTTAGGTATATATTTTGATAGCACTTTTTCATGGACCTGTCACATTAAAGAAATTAGTAAAAAAATATTTGCATCCTGGAGTTCCTTAAGGCGATTAAAGAATTTACTACCCATACCTTCCAAAGTCGCACTTGCTGAATCTCTACTACTTCCAATTCTGGATTATGCAGACGTATGCTTTGTTAACCTTACGAAAGAACAGCTAAATAAACTTGAGCGTCTCCAGAATATATGTATCAGATTCATATTTGGCTTACGCAAATATGATCATGTGTCCAAGTTTCGTTTACACCTCAAGTGGCTTCCTATTAAACTTCGCCGTGATGCTCATATTCTCTTCTTATTGTACTGTGTGCTGTTTGATCCAATTACTCCAGAATATTTAAAGAAAAAATTTGAATTTTTTGACAGTCAGGTTATGAAACTGCGTTCAGGTAAAAATCTTACCTTGCGTATGCCTGTTCATAATTCATGTTTTTATGAACATTCCTTTACGATTCAAGCTATTAAGCTGTAGAACAAGCTACCTACTAACATTAGACGTGCGAAATCATTAAATACTTTTAAAAATTTAATCAAAACGTATTATTTGAATTTAAGTGTTACAGAATTATATATATATATATATATATATATATATATATATATATATATATATATATATATATATATATATATATATATATATATATATATATATATATATATATATATATATATATATATATATATATATATATATTTGTCCTATTTTGATTTTTGTGCATTTGTTGTGCATCAATGTGTTTTTATGTTGTAATCTCGGATTTGTCTATATGTGTGATTGCATAATTTGTATGTATAGATGTAAAATAGGTATATAGTCGTAAGATAATATATATCTGTTATGGATACCCTACTCTATCTTTAAATGTTATCCTTATCAACAAAGGTTGTCTGGTAGAGATCGCTCTTTTGGCGATAAGACCGCCTTTGTGTACTACGAGTATAGTAATTATTTATACTAAAAATGTATTTTGAAATTCTAAGTTTGTGCACAATAAAGAGTTTCATTCATTCATTCATTCAAAATAACCAGAATACAAAGCTTTACTTTCACCGCGTGTGAGTTTACACTCAAATTTTCATTTGTAGATATTGATAGATACATTTTTGCGGATGAAAATAAGCATTCTTAAAATATTTTTAAATATAACCTGTGGCAACACAAAATGTGCCACCTGTGGGGCTTAGTAAAAAGGCCGACACAACGATGTTGTAGACGTTGACGCAACGAAGTGATCTCATTTAAATATTTGCTAAATTTTAGGAAAATTGATGAATTTTATAATGTCATAGTACATACAGTAGTATTTGCTAAATTTTAGGAAAATTGATGCATTTTATAATGTCATAATATTTCTATTTTTATAGATAGAATCATTATATTAATTTTTTGCACATACGTCATCTACTTACCTATCCTACTATTCCTACGTTCCTTTCGAATTGGACAAGGTTTATAATACTAACCGTATATGTAATTCTGATGAGCAGGCGTACATGCGTGCATGTACGCCTGCTCATCAGAATTAATCAATGATTGTCATTGTAACCTTCCGGTTCCTTTCAAACCTTCCGGTTTGAAAGGTAGGGTAACCAGTACACTTTGCAAGTGGCATTACCATCCCGCCACACGGACAGCAACACACCACTAACATATTTGGTGTCTACGGTTGTCCTTTTCCATCAGAAAAGTCATCTGCTTGTTTACTACGTAATAATAAAAAAGTGTTTATAATTTTTCTGATGCTAAACTATTTCAGAGATTTTGATTTTTTGTACTTTTAGCGTCATCTAATCATAACTATGGTTGAACTCGGTAAGTGTCATTGTTGTTAAGATAAAAAAATAAATAGGATCTTAAAAAACCTGTTTACCGAATCACGGAAATTTTCAATAAAAAAATATAATCTAATATCTGATAATATATTTTCTAATCCCTCTATGCTGAGGTGTATGATGACCTCGAAGTATAAAATAATTTAGAGTGATCGCGTCCCGAAGGCAGCGTTTTTTACGCAAACTACGCGTGTTTATTAATCGTTATTTCAAAAAAACACTATATTTGACGAAATATATTGAGTTATAATATTCAACTATGCTTATTTCAATAGGCATGTAGAAACAATTTAAAATTACCAGTCGGAACTGTATTTTTGTATATTTGTAGTAGCAAATGGTATTGATTATACGTTATAATTGCAATGACCTTTCCTGAAGATCCTAAACTCTTTAGACGTACATATATAAATTTAATATTTTTATTTGCAACTAGCTGTTGCGCACGACTTCGTCCGCGCGGACTTCGTTTACTCCGCACAGCTCCTCCCCCGTAGGTGATAGCGTAATAATATGTAGCCCATATGTTGACTCGACCTATAAGTAATATTCATGCAAAATTTGAGGTAAATCCATAGACAAACAGACAAAAATTCTAAATACTATATTTTTGGCTTCGATATCGATTGTAGATCACGCCCCAAGTATTTTTTAAAAAAATATTCAATGTACAGTTTTGACTTTCCTACGATTTTATTATATGTATAGATAATATAAATATTAAATACACTAAATTTCTGAACACTACCTTTGTAAGAAAATAATCAGACGCGTACCTACTCTTATTATTCGACACATTCTTGTAATGCAATAGATCGGGAGAAAAGTTTTTTCATATTTAAGAAATAAAATAAAATGATTACTAGAGGCTTGAGGAGAGCAAATTGTTTCTTAAAAAATATATTTACAATTTTTTTTTTAAATAACGATTATTAGAAAATTGAAACAAATAAATAACGTCAATATTTCAGTTCAAAACTGCAAATGCAGCAAACATTTGTGGAATTACTTACCGTATTTTAGAAATGTACCCGATTTTACTATGTTAAGCGAGTCGTATTTACGTCGATCTAAATACAATACCATATCTAACACGGTACATATGATATCCAATAATATTTATTTATTTCTAGTTTTCTTTTACAGTAAGTGATTCTTTAAACGTGCATATATAGACAAAACACAACTTATGGAATGCAATATCCGTTTATATACTTTTAAAGACACCTGTACTGTTTTACTCGTTTTAACACCAACCGGTTCCAGGTTTTACCGCATATAGAGTTATAAATATACACTGTTTAGTACAAAGTTAATAGTTTGACAGTGAATAGTTTGAAAGTAAATAGTTTGTCGCCTCTGTGGTCTAGTGGTCCAGTGTTGGCGTTGACCACATGAGGTTCCGGGTTCGATTCCCGGGTCGGGCACATTAAAAAAAAGTATTTTTTCAGTTTTCTGAGAAACACAAAGTTGCCCGGGATTGGAAAGTGCCCGGTTGGCGATAGGCTTGCCACCTATCACATTTGTGGGACCAAGTATCTTCGGCTAATCGTGGGTGCACTTGTTGTACCTCTGCCTATTCCTTCGGGGATATGGGCGTGAAGATACTTATTTAATAGTTTGACAATTAAAAAGTATAGTAATATGTAAATAGGTAATTTATTAAATTCAAAATATACTTATGTATATATACTTATGCTATGTTACCTGCGCAGCACATATTGCCCATTAATCAAGAAGAATTTTATTTAATACATGAAATTTTAGTAATGAAAATAAATTAACTGATCTGTAAAATTACAAAATTAAATCCACATTATAATAAGTAAATTTATATAATTATACCTATAATGTTTAAATATGAAGCATAAATTACAAATCAATAAATAACTGATTTAATAGACGGATGGACCCAAACAGTACATACAATATGGCCAATTCTCTTCAAGATATTTTGATCATAATTTATTTATTTTTGATTGTAATATGTATATTCTATTTTGTTCGATAAATTATTACCATTTTATAGGTGACATAATCCCATTGCTGTAAAAAAACTAACTTTCAAACAAAAAATTGCGATAAATTTTTTTGATAGTCCTCTCTTAATTTTAAACTAACACTACCAAAAAAATTGGGAAGATCGTTTTATATTGAGACTTATTCAAATAAGTCAAATCTGTTTTAAGGTCAAACCATAGCATTACTGCTACATATCAGAGTATTAGACCGACCAGAACTGTACCTTCTAGTAGCCACGATAGTATTGATTCGTATAACCAATCGGTCGCCTTTTACGACCTGCCTGGCAAACAGCAGTTGGTCTATTCTTCAAAGTTTAAATTAGCAAGCACATTAATTATTTATGAGTATATTTATGTTATACTAGGTGAGCCCGCGACTTCGTCCGCATGGAAAAATTTCTAAAAAAGTAGCCTAAGTTACTCCTTATCACATCAGCTATCTGCCAGTGAAAGCCTGCCCGTCAAAATCGCTCCAGCCGTTCCAGAGATTAGCCAAAACAAACAATACAGACGGACAGACAAAATTTTGGTATATGTATCGTATATACATCCATATGCATTAAGTAAAAAGCGGTTATTTCAATATTACAAACAGACACTCCAATTTTATTTCTTTGTATTGACTATAAACATTGAATAAATATCGGTTTCCTAGATATTTTTTTATTAAAATGAATTGTTTTTTTATAAGTTTACACCACTTTTTAAAAGCATATTTTTATTTTAGGAGCGTACTGAGTGTAAGACCGTATATTCCCTGACCATCGTTTAGTATGGGTAGCCAAGGTTGACCAAGGGTGGCCCATATTATATTTTCGTTTCCTGAACTCTTGTTTGCTGTAATTCATACAATGCTTAAATACGCTTTAGGTTCTGGCAAAAGCAGCTCACGTGACGATGCGATTTCAACATGAAACCAAAATACATAGAGACATGTAACATTTGCAATGAGCGGCATTATCTTTACCGATTCAGCCGGGCCTCTTATTTGCAAGAACTCTAGTATTGCCGATGTCCATGGGTGATTTTGACCACTAAACATTAGGTAAGCTTCTTCCTTCTTTTCCCCCTCTTCTAAAAAAAAATAATGGCTAAAAAAATTCTAGCCACAATTTTTTTGTCAAATTATACGAACACTGCGCAAACTCTATACTAACATCCGCCCTAAGATAAGGCCCTTATTGCTGTAGGCGCTCACGATTCTTGAACAGTATTTTTATTTGTCCGTCCATCACAGCTGACGCTCACGTACACGAAACCTATTAAACGTAATTCCGAGGAAATAGGGAAAAAGAATAAAAAGGCTTCGATTATCAACAGATTTATTTATTATCTCGACTTTACCTGCCCTTATTTTATATAAGAGACCAAACATTTTTATGTCATAAGACAGCAGACAAGTAGAGGCTCCCTACACAGCCATCTCATATACTGGCCTCTGGGAAACCTAAGACAAAGACATAAATGATATTTTACTGCATTACGCAAGGCATGTCTCTATCTAAATTGCGGTTAAGCTGCAGTTTGCCAATTGCCCTTTTGTATCTGTGCACAAACCTTTGCTGAAAAGATGAAGAGTAGTGGGGTAGATAAGGTCAATCAGATCAAGGTACAATCTAGGGATCTTCAAGAGAAGATTGAACAGTTACCTTCCAGGGAAGCGCGTTCCGTCTTAGGCTGCATCTTAGCTTACTATCAGGTGAGATCGTGGTCAAGCGCTTCCCTTATCGATAATAAAAAAAAGGTGTTTCATTTAAAAAAATTAAATACCTTATCTATTTGAGTCTTACTCGTAAATAATAATAATAAAAACGTTATCTATATTAGAATAAGAATAATTTATGATACTAAAATAATAGTACACAATAATAATGGTTATTTTAAAAACTATGTTAAATAGGTGTCCCGATTTACGAAGTACGTTTCGAATTTGAGGCGGCTGGTGACATATTTCGATTCACCTTGAATCTGGATGCCGTAAATGCTAATATTTCACAAACCTCGTTTGTTTGTATTCGCCGTGTTGGTCCCGGCCTCCTTTGAAGAATAGGCCAACTGCCGTTCTGCCAGGCAGGTCGTAAAAGGCGACCGATTGACTATCAAGTCACTACCATCGTGGCTACTAGGTGGTAGAGTTCTGCATTGTCTCGTCCGGGTCTGGTACCACCGCCTTAACTATTCCTGCCGCAATAGCGTCAGTGCTTGTCGCTGTCGTGTTCCGGTTTGGAGGGTAAGGTAGCCGGTAAACTTATGCATGTGGCATTAGACCTCGCCACAAGATAGCAACGCACTATTAACATCTTTGGTGTCTATAGGCGATGGTTGACTCTTTCCATCAGGAGACCCATCTGCTTGTTTGCTATCTTATGATATAAAAAAACATATTTCAAGATGTCATGTGTTGAATTTTATAAATACGCGTTAGTTAAACAAAGCACTATTTAAAAGCAGTGAAGTCTGTCGCAAAATACGAACCGCTACTGCTACGTATGTAAATAAAAAAGTTACTGTGTTTGTGTATGTGTGTGTGTGTGTGTGTGTGTGTGTGTGTGTAACATCTCATAACTTTTGAATGGCTTAACCGATCGATACGCGGTTGGTGGTATTCGATTGGATTCTGCTTAAAATATTTTTCTGAGATATCTTCGAAATTTTTCAACCAATCATTTTTCGGAATTCTACGATATTTTAGTACCAAAAAATTACGTCAAAAGTCGTTTCAAAAATCAAAAATGAACCTAATTTTCAAAAGTTACAGCTTTTCAAATATTAAAATTACGTTGTTTTTAGGCAAACCCACTCAATATTTTTGAATTTAATCAGGCTAATATACCGATTGACTTAAAAATCTTATCAGATTTTCTCCTTAAAAACTGCGTCAAATACCGTTAATTGGATCAAAATCGGTCAATTTGTTTGAGATTTTTCAATGACGAAAATTTTCGAAAAATTTTTTAAACATTGCAACGAAATTTTTCAACCTATCGATTATGTAGCTAATGCAGTATTTTAGATCTCAATATAAGTTAAATGCTGTTGTCTGTTGTCATCGTGTTAAGTTAAAGTATATGGCTTTTCAAAAATATTATTAATATATTAGATACTGCCATTTTTAACAAAATAGATGTTGGAACTGAAAAAAATCGATGCTTATAGTTTTTACTCCTATGAGCTTAAAATATCTTAATTTAGCGGGAAGTTTCAGGGATGGCATACAGCGCCAACCGTTTACAGATTTTTTGTGCGTAATTTACTACTACTAAATAAAATTACATTAGTGAATGCTCTTATATAAACCAGGAATATCCATGTTAGGTTAAAAACAAAGTAATGACAATAAAATATGATAATTCACGAAAACATGACTTTTATAGATATCCCGATTTAAAAATCAAAGTCCTGAATATGTAATCCAACCATTCTGAAAATTGACACACTGGACCCAACACTAGTGTCAAGAGATAGCTCACTGAATTAGAAACATTAGAAATACAAAAAATTGCCCATTGACACAAAAAAATGCTGAATACTATGCAGGTGGCGGTTAATAAATAACAAATATTACTGGGCATTTTATTGTATCATGATTGAAAGAGAATTATCGCGTATATATACCAAAGATTTTAATGGTGCGTTGCTATCGTTATGGCTAGATCTTAATGACACAATGAAGTTAGTATCGATATGAAACTCACTGTAGCACCATGAAATATAGCTTTAATTAAAGTGTGATCTTAGTACTTTAAAATCATTGGGACAAAAAACCCAAGATACACAATCAGTGTCTCGAAAACGGCCTCCAAAAATAAGCGCACAATTTTAAATTGTGCGCTCATTGCAAATAGAATCGCGTCGGTCACGAAACTGTCAATTTTATTTCTTTTTGTACATTGCTTTGTAAAAACAACTATAAATCTTGAGCCTAAAGTTGGATTTGCAAAGACATATGTTTTTGCCATATTTGAAATTAGGGACACTTTTGAGTGTCAGTTTTGTTCGGGACTGTGCATCAAGGGTTTTTTATATCAATGTTTAAAATACAATAAATCATTTTATATAAATATACCGGAGTATGCGACAATGACCAGAATTTGTTTTGACAACTGAGCATTCCGGAGGCATTGGTTTGAAGACTACACTAGACTCATTTGAGTGTTAACTGACAAATGTTACGGTTTACTATTACATTTTACAAAAATACTTAGTGTGAAAAGCTAATAGCTACTGAACAAAAGTAATATTTGCGAACTTTAACAACATAAACACTAATACAACGCGCGCAGCGGAAATGTTATTCATTGTGGCCAGAAATATTTACCTTGAAAATGTAATGTTATTGTTTTTTTTTAAATTCAAAGTACCTATTATAATTATTTAGAATAACAAATTAATCACAGTTTTTCACTTTGAGGGTCATAATCTAGTGAAAAAGCACTAAGTTTTAATCTATACATATAATAAAATCGTAGGAACGTCAAAACTGTACATTGAATATTTTTTTTAAAAGAATACTTGGGGCGTGAACTACAATCGATATCGAAGCCAAATATATAGTTTTTAGAGTTTTTGTCTGTTTGTCTGTTTGTCTGTATGTATGTCCGGGGTAAACTCAAAAAGTACTGCATGGGTTTACTTCAATTTTTTCATGAATATTACTAACATGTCGGGTCAACATATAGGCTATATATTATCACGCTATCACCTACGGGGGAGGAGCTGTGCGGAGTAAACGAAGTCCGCGCGGATGAAGTCGCAGGCAACAACTAGTCTAAAATAAAATATAAATAAAATCTAATTTTTTTTGTCTTATAAATCTAATATAAGGTAGCTTTCGGAAAAAAAGTTTGAAAATAAAGGCTATTTATTTTTTTTACTTTTATTCTGTTTTTATTACTTTTATGACTGTTTATTAGTACAAATTATCTCATGAATAATAAGAGGAATTTCTAGTGTAACGGACGTGTTGTACACTTAAGATTGTAGCAATACCATTCGTGGGCATTCTCCTTTACGGATTAAGTATGTAGGTAAGGCGGTGGTATCAAACCCGGGCGAGCCAATGAAGACGTCTACCACCTAGTAACCGCAATGGCAGTGACCCGCATAGCCGATCGTTCGCCTCTTACGTACTGCCTGGTAGAATGGGTGATGGTCTATGCTTTAAAGGTTTATACTTCTATACTTCTATAACCACTTCCCTTCATAAACTATCCTTTTCTATATCATAAGATAGCAAACAAGCAGAAGGGTCTACTAATGGAAAGACTCAACCATGGCCTGTAGACACCAAAAGATGTTAATGGTACGTTGCTATCTTGTGGCGAGGTCTAATGCCACATGCATAAGTTTACCGGCTACTTTACCCTCCAAACCGGAACACGCAGTGTCAAGCACTGACACTATTGTAGCAGAAATAGGTAAGTCGATGGTACCAGACTCGAGCAAGACAATGCTGAACTCTATCTTTCTATCCTTTGTCCTTTTATGTACTGTCTATACCAAAATTTAGGCGATTATGTCATATTCAGCATAATATCGATCGTAATTAAGGTTGTAGGCATTCCCATTGGGTCCTCACTTCGGCATAATGTTGCAGAATTCTACCATGTAGGTAGTAGTCAGGATCGAAGTGACGTTTTTAGTCACTGGGCTATACAGCGTATAGGGTATATCTGCGTGTTTGCTATTTTATAACTTTTAAAAAACTTATAGAAAATCTAATATTATTTTAAATGTATTACAAAACCCACAGTTTTAATACGTTTGAGAATTAAGGCGACAGCTTTTGTATGGAGCAAATAAAACTATTTCATCCATAAAATATATTGTTATAAACAATTTTAAAGATGAAGTAAGTGTTCCATTATGTTGAACGAAAAGCAATTCAATATCATATACTACAGAGAAAATTGAAGGCTCAGACCTTAGGGTGTGGCTTTACTGTTAGCGTAACTGATTAATTATCTTGTAATATAAATTGGCCCTGATTTTGCTTCGCATAGATTAGATAGTAAATTTTACAGAAATAGATATTATCCCGCTCATACCTTGAAATGATGGTAGGTAGAGGTGCAAAAGTGTACAGTGCCAACAGTTTTCAATCCCTTTAAAATCCCCCTTCCGATTGAATAGGTGGTTTAACTACATATTCAATCGGGTACTGATCTAATCCCATGTAAAATAAGTTTTACAGTAGTATCTGTTCTGTCAGTGGGAAAATTAGCATGCATGCATGTTACATTCAGCCTATTTAGCATATAACTTAGAATAGCGCTAATTTCATAAGAAGTACGACACAGTTACTGATTTAAGAAGATCAAATATTTATCCTCTTTTACTTATCGTTGGGAAAAAAATTTTACATTAACAGCAGAATTGGGAGAACATTATACGAATAGAATAATATAAGACCACGAAAATGAAGTGAGCGGACTGCGAGACTAACCATCAGCGTAGAGGGCATGGTGACACTGTTTTTTAAATCAAGAGATAACACAGATGCGGTTTTTTTAAAGAGTGATTCAAGAGAAAGGTTTATATGTATAATATTTATATAGCGAAATAACGTTTATTATAAAATTATACGTCTCTGTTACAGAAATTACACATTTAAGAAATATTTTATAAGTATACTAGCGACCTGCCCGCGGTTTCACCCGCGCAGCTTTTGTTCCCGTGGGAATATCGGAAAGGTTTATACACTTAAACCTTCCTCAAGAATCAATCTATCTATTAAAAAAACCGCATCAAAATCCGTTGCGTAGTTTTAAAGATTTAAGCATACATAGGGACATAAGGACATAGGGACAGACAGAGAAAGCGACTTTGTTTTATACTATGTAATGATAATTGAAATTTTACTTTATAACAGTTCAACAACTTAAACAACGTTTGAAACCTGTTTATTTATACACATATATTTCGTATATTTTATGATATAAAAAATGCGTTATCTCCAGTTAAACATATTCCGCTATCACTAGTACTATCGCATAGGCATATGTTAGAGAAGGCGGGGAGGAAATGAAAGGGGTCCCGGCCAATAGTTGGGATTCGTCGGGACCACAGGCATTTAGCAAATCTACATGAGATTGGAATACTTTCGCCGACTGTAACCGAGATTTCCGATATACCGAGGATGCGATAGATTTTTTTAAGAATAAATTCCAAGTCTTATGGACTTAGGAAGTGGGATTTCCATCTTTGTATATTTTAAATGGTTCTGTGTTATTGGTTTTGGGTTTTATATGGAGTGACACTTTATTTAATTTGAAAAAGGTTTCCTTAGATATATGTACGATAAAACAATAGAACCCAGTTTGCCCGTTTAATATGTTCTCAAACTGAATGAACGTCAACCGTAGACTAAATATTAAAATCCATGTTACGTTTGACAATAGATTTTAGCCGTAAAGAAAATATTATACATATTTTTTATACATTGCTACGAATAATCTAGAAATGTGAAGAGTTGGAACGCTGGAGAGATCTAGAAATAAAAGAAAGAGATAGCTACTCCTTTTGACAAACAAAAAGTTGACCGTTAACCGAATAGCTATGCTAAATGGACTTTGTGCTATAGGGCATAAAGTTGTAACGTGTACTAAGACTTGTTTGTTTATCATAAGTTGTTTACAATAATCGTTATTGTTTACGAGATGATTGCCGAACATTCGCGATTGTTGTCGAACTTTACCACAGGTATAAATAGAAACGTGTTGACAAATAGAAGGCAGTTTTATAACTCTACCCTGGGTATAAATAGAGATGTGTTGACAAATACAGGGCAGTTTTTATCAAGCGATCGAGAGCGATACTTAAAGTGACCAGTGCGAAGCGAGTGTTCTATTTATTGTGTAGTCGGTTAAGTTTAGTGCTAGTGCAGCGAGGTAACCATTGTGTATAGTGTATTTACGTATTACATTTTGTTGTTTTGTGTATTTGTATTGTAAATACACGGATTTAATATAAGCAGTGTTTTCTTACAATTACGAACCCGAAGCACGTAACAATATCATAATCTTATGATTGAACTTGAACCTTATCGAGGCGGTCATGTATTCAGTCAGTATTAATGATCATAATTTCAGTATAGATATAAAATGATGGAAGGATATAAACTTAATAATATACATTTTTCTTGTCATAAGATAGCAAACAAGCAGATGGGTCGGTCTCCTAATGGAAAAGTCAACCATCGCCTATAGACACCAAAGATGCTAATGGTGCGTTGCTATCTTGTGGCGAGGTCTAATGCCACATGCATAAGTTTACCGGCTACCTTACCCTCCAAACCGGAACACGACAGCGACAAGCACTGACGCTATTACGGCAGGAATAGGTAAGGCGGTGGTACCAGACCCGGGCGAGATAATGCAGAACTACCACCTAGTAGCCACGATGGTAGTGACTCGATAGCCAATCGGTCGCCTTTTACGACCCACCTGGCAGAACGGCAGTTGGCCTATTCTTCAAAGGAGGCCGGGACCAACACGGCGGGTAACAAAAAGTACCTATTTGTATTATATTTTGATACAATTAGGTACTTTTTTGACACCAAAGATGTTAATGGTACGTTGCTATCTTGTGGCGAGGTCTAATGCCACATGCATAAGTTTACCGGCTACCTAACCCGCCAAACCGGAACACGATAGTGACTAGCCCTGACGCTATTGCGGCACGAATAGATAAGGCGGTGGTACCAGGCCCGGGCGATCCAATGCAGAACTCTACCACCTAGTAGCTACGATGGTAGTGACTCGCATGCCAATGGGTCGCCTTTTACGACCTGCCTGGCAGAAGGGCAGTTGGCCTATTCTTCAAAGAAGCCCGGGACCAACACGGGGAGAAGACCGGGACCAACATGTGTTTATTATCGTGTATATAACATGAATGTAGTATGTAATGTTTATTTTTATTAATTTAATTTATTTCTATCGCCTCTGTGGTCTAGTGGTCTAGCGTTGGCGTTTACCACATGAGGTCCCATGTTCGATTTCGGGGTCGGACACATAAAATATGTTTTTTCAGTTTTTCTGAGAAACAGAAAGTTGCCCGGAATTGGAAAGTGCACGGGTGGCGATAGGTTTGCCACCTATCAAATTTGTGGGACCAAGTATCTTCGGCTAATCGTGGGTGCACTTGTTGCACCTCTGCCTACCCCTTCGGGGATATGGGCGTGAAGATACTTTTTTTAATTTATTTATAATGCGTATAATTTAAAAATATTAGATTTCTGCAGTCTTTAGCGACTCTGCTGTACTACTGTAAACTCTAACTGTGCCAAAAATTGTTTCTTAAATCTAGGCAACCATAGATTCTCCCAACTTTTTAAAGATGTAACCTAATACGGTTAGATTACGAATAAAATAAGTGTTATTTTATAAATTAAAGAGTATATCAACTACACTTACTCACCTATTTTTACTTGGAAACTCCACAGTTGCGCAAAGGGGGAAGTACGAACCAGTAGCGTAGCGTGGACTAATATATACGTGGGCAAAGTCGCATCGGTAAGGCCCCTTTCCGTTCGTTCCCAAAAGCTACCCAAAAACACGCGCCAAGTTTGAAATAAGCGAAAAGAAGATTTAACCGCAAAGTAAGCAATTTATTTGCCTGTAGCATGGGTGTCAATCAACGATACTAATACATATAGAGGTATATATTTAAAAACTCAAATATATTTAATGAACACCCAAACCCAGAAATGCAAAAATCACATAAACGTTTGTGCCTGTCGGAAATCGATCCCGAGCCCCATTGATGCGTAGTCAGTTCCGCTAACCTCTCGACTAATGGGGCCGTCTGCGCCTGCGGGTATAATGACGCAAGCCATTTAAAGCGAGTTTTGAATCATTTTACATTTACCTATAGTTACGGTAGTAACTATTATGTAAGCTTTTACTCTAAGTACATTTTTAACAATCACTTTTAATTTGGTTTGTTGAAGGAACTAATTATTTTATTTCCAAATTTAGTATAAAAATATTCTAGTTCTTCTAGCAATGATTTTAAGACACATAATCGTGTAAAATGCTTTTTTACCTTGGTAGAATAAAATATATTATTACCGCAGCGTAATGGTGTCCATGGTAATTATTCAACTCTTAGGTGCGTTACGGTATAGATGTTTAGTAACAAAGGTACAGATGTTTACTTTTTTACTTTAGGTATTTTAAGTGTTAATAATCATAAATATTACAACAGATTTTTTTAAGCTATCTTTTTCAATTTCTTACCCCACGACTGTCCATACTACACTTGGAGCGCCCGGAACGTTGCCACTTAAAATATATCATATAACCGTATCACAAAACTCTTAAATTAATTATTAATGCGCCAGTTTATTTAATAATAGAAAATAAAAATAAACCATTGAAGTTGCGGTGCGGTGCATACTCGTCGTGACGATCATTCCAAAACTGACTGCACCAACGGTGCGCGGGCGCCGCCCACCAGTCGTAGTTGAGCGGGGAGCGGGGAGTATTACACGAGCCGTATTTATATTACATATCCGCCACATATGCGTAAGTAATAGAGATGGGTTAATACCGATATTTCTCAAGATTAGGTGATACTAATATATATAATATGTCAGTATTAACTAATATTTCACTGTAATTTGGACCTTAACGTAACAGTAATAAGATCTGATACTGATACGGCAGGAAAATATCTTAACTAATATTTCACTGTAATTTGGACCTTAAAGTAACAGTAATAAGATCTTATACTGATACAGCAGGAAAATATTTTAACTAATATGTCAGTATTAACTAATATTTCACTGTAATTTGGACCTTAAACAGCAGTAATACTGCAGGAAATACGTCTGTCTCATTCGTGCGTACAACGCGGCGTAATGTGAAAATATTTTAATATTTTCCGACGGGCGCCAATCTAGTGAATCCGAACTATTCCGAAGACAGAATGATATTATCCGATTCATTTTGGATAGCCGTTACAGATATTAGGCGAATATGAAATATTAGCATATTACAGTTCGCCGGATTACTAATCCACGAATCCTTTCAATATTACTAATATCTTAGCGAATACTTATATATCAGTCACACCATTAGTAAATAATATCCGTAATATAATGCGTAGTTTAATTTACATATAATATCCATGCGTCAGATTATTTGTGTCGATAAAAATGATATTTTGTATTTTTTTATTACACAAATGAAACACATTATCGATTCTGAATAGCTTTTGAAAATTTGGCTTTTCCTTTTAAAGTAACCCTGTATTTCTTAACACGTTCGGAAACCGTAGCTCTCCTGAATTATTATTAATTTTTGGTCCCATTTATAGCCCCCGCATTTCAGCAACCCTATAACTTAAATGATTTTGTCTTGTTTTTTCGCCTAGCAATTTCACGTTCCGATCAACGATAGTCGAATTTTCGTTTAACAAACTTTTATATATACATACATACATACATCAATTCGATCGGAAATTAAAATACTCTTCGTTTAAAATCTCAACTCGATCCAAAACTTAACCCTCTAACTTTACTTAAACTACAAATAATTTGGAAACTGAAACTTAGACTGAACTCGTTCAGAAACTAAAACATTTTCCATATTATATAAACTCAACTCGTTCGGAAACGATATCTGTATAACTTTTCCATATATTCAGGCGCAGTCATAACGAAATTTATTGCTACACAACCTCCTTTATTCCCTCGAACTAAACTCTCGCATTTCAAAACGGAATACTTCCCCAAGAATTGATTTAAATTAGCGTAGACTGTAAAACTTCAAGTTACGTCCTTGAATACGAATGTAGTTTTAATTTTCACGATTGGCCATTAACAGAGCGGGCTTGAATATTTCTGTTGAAACACATTCTAGAGAATCTAGTCAATATAATATATTGTAATACTAAAAAAAAAGCTTCAATAATGAGGCGCACTTATGTCAAATCTCTTAAGAAATCAAGTAAGTATTCTTTAGAATACTTTTGAGTAATTGCAGGTCGATTTGATTTTCTAAGCCCGAAATTGACGTATTCATATTTAAAAATTCTAAAGTTTTAAAGAGTGCATCCAACTATTTTAATACTTTTTAAATGACTTGGACTATGATTAAATCCTTCAAAAGTATTTAATCTATCAGAACAAACTGTGGACTGTTCTGGCCACTTCGCGTATCAGAATACCGGTTTGTGGATCTTATTACTCATTCACGCGAAATGGCAAATAATATTGGATGAAATTCGACAACAATGAACGAAGTGTTTTTCCGGGATAAAAAGGTCTATTCCAGATGCTATTCCAGGTCATCGTCTATCTGTGTGCAAAATTTTATTCAAATTCATTCAGTACTTTTTGCGTGATTGAGTAACAAACATACATCCCTCCATCCATCCAAACATCTATCCATCCGAACATCCAAACTTTCGCATTAATGATATTAATACAGATTCATGTCTCCAGTAATACTTAAACGCAAAAAAATATATTAATAATATTGCTGGACAAATTACACAAATCGATCTAACTCCAAAGTATGCAAATTATTTGCTTATGTTATGAGTGTTAGTCAAAGATACTAATACATAGAAATACATATATAAATATTGTTACATACATAAGAAAACACCCATACCCAGAAACATAAACATCTATGCTCGTCACATAAATGTTTGTCCCTGTCGGGAATCGAACCCGAGCCCCAACGATTTGCAGTTAGGTTCACTAACCACTCAATCATCGGCAACATGTCCATATATTTGGATTTAAAGTCTAGTCTAGGTGTATAAGAACTTTTTTTACAGCGAAATTGAGGTATGGACACACATCGAGCGAGAAGCACTCTCACAAGCTACATGCAAAAATGCATTAAAACGCGAAGCAACCATTTCTCTGGCCACACTTTATACTATTTGTCGTTGTGGCATTCGCGGAATACATTGGCGTAGCGTGACGGACGACCGTCTTCAACGCAATTCCTTTTTTATTTCCACTAATGCCATTGTTCCTTAGCTATTCTAGCAAATTAAAAGAAGGCACTACATATTACGTTACTGGCTTGAAATAAAAACGAAAACATTAAAATATTTGAAAACAGAATGTATATTTTGCAATATCATACTACAATAATAGCATTTTTTATATTATAGAATAGCAAAAAAGCAGATAGTTTTTCCTGATGGGATAACCTGTAGACACTAAAGACGTTAATGGTGGGTTGCTATCTGTGTAGCGAGGTTGAAATTCCATATGCGTAGTTTAACAGCTATATTTCTCTATGAATAGGAACACCATAACGATTCCTTCATATTTTTTTCATATTTTATTTCATATTTAATTAACTTTTATTGAGACTGAATAAGGGGGCGTCCACAAATTACGTGAGATGTTTAAGGGGGAGAGGGGGTCGAGTCAAATCTCATCTAATCTTACGTTGGAGGGAGGGGGGGTCTCGGCAAATATCACGTAATTTTTTTTCTGATTGAAACAAAAAATATACTATTTTGCTCCATTATCCATATTGTACATGCTTAAGATTTAATCTTAAGCGTAATCGTAATAACATTAAGATCATTCACTAACTCGTTCGAAAGAAAATAATTTCATTTATACTTCGACGTTATACAGCCTTAACTAGTCGTAAATAAAAGCACGAAGATTTTTTTTTCTTTTTCTTACAATAACAATGCAACGTGTTTACATATTTAAGAAACCCACATTTTGAAAAATCTCACGTGAGATTGGGGGATGGGGGAGGGGGTTGAATAAAATCTCACGACATCTCACCATACAGAAAATTTAAAAAAACACCTCACGTAATTTGTGGACGCGCCCTAAATAATATATTTCGAAAATAAAATATATAATACTTTTGATAAAAATGACCATATCTACAGAAAGGCATAATAAATACTTACATATTTAAAAATGTTCTTTATAGTTATGGTGAAAATACCGCGGTATTAGGTACTTTAAATGTGGCAGAAACGGAGTGCTAAATGCATAAGTTTAGCGGCTACCTTACCCTCCACACCGTAATACGACAGTGACAAGTACTGATGTTATTGCGGCAGGAATATATAAGGCGGTGGTACCAAAACTTAGAACTTAGAAGCCACTATGTTAGTGATGTATTAGCCTTCTCTCGCCTCTCACAAAACGCCTAAAACAGGTAGCCTATTCTTCAAAATCCAAATAAACGCGAGAAAAATCTAGCAACACTCTATTATCATCTTTATTAGCTATAGAAAATGGTTATATCTTTTGATTAGTAGAGGTATTTGCTTGTTTGCTGACTTATGCATTATGTTTTTATCCATGTTAGTCCGGGCTCATTTGAACAATAGACCAACTATCGTTATGTCAGGCAGGTCATAAAAGGCGACTGATTGTCTATACGTGTCGCTATCACCGTGTCTACTAGGTGGTAGAGATCTGCAACGTCACGCCCGTGTATTTGGTACCACCGCCTTACCTATTCCTACCGCAATAGCGTAAATGCTTGTCATCGTCGTGTTTCAATTTGGAGGTAAGCCGGTAGACTTATGCTTGTCACATGGGGTCTTCATTTTTTCAGGACCATCAGTTGGTTTTTATCCATTTATTAAACTACCGTCTTTCTTTTCGGTGGCAATGCGGAGGTCACATTAAAGAGTTCGTGGAAAATAGCAAATTATTTTACCTTTTTTTGGCTCATTGAAAATAAATCCTGCTCATTTTAATTACATTGCTCGTGACTAAGCAAAACCTTTTACATACATCTAATGTAATTATTAAATAATTACCCTTTTCAATACGTTAATGCCCTTCTGATATTTACTCTTAATTACAATTATTACCCAAAATTAGATGTTTAATACCGATAAGTAACAAAATCTCTTTTGATTTATTTTATCAACATAAATAAATTAATAAAGGATTTGCTTAAATTTCAGTCACGTATTTCTCGTAACGCGAAGTCATGACCTGGTACAAGATCCAGCTTTGGTTGAACTTTTTCATTCGAGTTTTCTTATTAAATGTATATTTTTGCAATATAATGTTAAATTGTAGTGAGTGTATAAACAAAACATTATCTATATCTATACATATAATAAAACAGAAACTAAACCAAATCTGTACATGAAATATTTCTTTAAAAGAATTATTGCTGCGTATTGTGTACAGGACATAAACCCCAAAACAATAGAAATTAAATTTTTTGTCTGTTTGTCTGTCTGTTCGCTTTTCACGCAAAAACTACTGAACGGATTTTAACTTAAAATTTTGTATAGTAATAGCTAATTACCCGGGGTAACATTTAGGATACTTTTTACTGCGGTAAAATCTTTCGTTCCCACAGGAAAATACAATTACTGTTAGTTCAGAAAGTTCTTAAAATCCTAATACGAAAGTCACTACAACATGCGTACGAAGTCGCGGGCAACAGCTAGTACTCAATAACGTAAAAAATTGCTAAATATCTATTTTTAATTAAATATTAATATTTCGATAATTAAATAATACACGTGACAAATTTGAGGATAAAATATTGCCAATTAATTGTTTTATTGGTATAATTAGCAACCAAAGAGTATAAAATAGTTTCTACTTACTATCAACCCACTGGATTGTTGAAAAAAATGGATGAGTTATATCAAGGAAACTCGAAAACTTCGTGACCAAACCCAGGCTGCTTGCCGCTATCATATACCGTTGGGAGAGTAAGATTGCTGGAAACTTATTGATGTTAATACTAGTGTATACAGGCGATGTCTTTTTATGATGAAAACTATCTGCTTATTCGTATTCAATGATATAAAAGTAACGCCTGGTTAAAAGAAAATAATTGAGCCTTAAAGTAGTTGCATATGATATATAAAATCTGCAATTTGAGTGATAAGTTGATACAATCTGAGTGCTAAGTGTGAGTTTTTCTTTTCGCGTTCGATCGTGAGCGCGTTTGGAGTTTACTAGGAATTTGTATGTGATATGTACAGCGCCACCTAGTGGTAAACGTGAGAAACCAGTTTACCACTAGGTGGCGCTGTACAAATCACATACAAATTCCTAGTAAACTCGAAACGCGGTCACGATCGAATGCGAAAGAAACTCACACTTAGCACTCTGAGTGCTAAGTGTGAGTTTTTCTTTAAAGCCTAAATATAGTTTACTTTTAATAGTAATAATAATAATTCATTTATTAGATCAAATATGGTTCATATTGTTTCAAAAATATCCTTTGTTACAGGCCTTACTCAGATATACAATTGTGAAGTTTTTAAAAATAAGGTACTCCTTGGCTTCCTGTTCCGCACGTCGCATTTCACGAAACCGAGAAGAAAGATATAACACATCAATAACTTACAATCTTTAAGGATTGCCATCCAGAAAGAATCCGGAAATCCATAAAGACTCCAGAAAAAAGAAAAGGACTGGAAACCACGGACAACGATTAATAAAGCCTAAATATAGTTTACTTTTAATAATAATAATAAATTACCGATATGTGGGGTGTAAACTCAAAAATAATTGTCCCGATAGTCGTTTCTGTAAACGTTCTTGTAGCGAAGAGTCTTGACCAACATCTACGGAGGCTCTCCCTACAATTCTGGATCAAGGGCCAGATACAGAAGGCGGCAGTGTTAGGAACGGCACGTATTGTGAGGAGTTTCTTTCTCTGTCGCCCTGACCACCGATGGCTTAGCTGCAAGGTTCCCATCGGCGGAAAAGCTATTTTTATATATTTATTCTTATAATATTGTGTTTTTTTTTTTTTGATAATGTTATAATTATAAATGTATATAAAATAAGAAAAAAATGTAAATAAATGATAATAATAATATTTCATTTATTGGATCAAATATGGTTCATATTGTTTTAAAAATATCCTTTGTTACAGACCTTACTCAGATATACAATTGTGAAGTTTTTAAAAATAAGGTACTCCTTGGCTTCCTGTTTCGCACGTCGCATTTCACGAAAGCGAGAAGAAAGATGTTAAAGATCTTTCATCCAGAAAGAATCCAGAAATCCATAAAGAATCCAAAAAAAAATTTGCTTCACGTATAATTTTTTACTAGCGATCGGCCTGTCGAATTCGACCATAAATATTATTTACGATTAGCAGTTGAAAAATAGTACTTATGCATGTGTTTATTTTCCCCCGTGTTGGATCCGGGCTCCTTTGAAGAATAGAACTGCCGTTCTGCCAGGTTGCTTTGGAGGAACACGACAGCGACAAGCACTGACGCTATGACGGCAGGAATAGGTATGGCGGTGATACCAGGCCGGGCGAGACAATGCAGAACTCTACCACATAATAGCCACGATGGTAGTGACTCGCGTAGCCAATCGGTCGCCTTTTACGTTTGGAGGGTAAGGTAGCCGGTAAACTTATGCATGTGGCATTAGACCTCGCCACAATATAGCAACGCACCATTAACATCTTTGGTGTCTATATGCAGTGGTTGACTCTTTCCATTAGGAGACCTATCTGTTTGTTTGGTATCTTATGATAAAAAGTGTGGTGTTATTTTTCATCAATTTAATATATTTCTATTGCATATTATTTAAAAATATTAAGTTTTTGCAGTACTTCGCAAAATAAACTTAACTGTTTATCTTAACTAGTAACTTTAACTAAATTTCAAACTCCACCGTTTACATATCTACACAAATAAAATCGTAGGAAAGTCAAAACTGTACATTGAATATTTTTTTAAAAGAATACTTGGGGCGTGATCTACGATCGATATTGAAGCCAAAAATATAGTTTTTAGAATTTTTGTCTGTCTGTTTGTCTGTATATATGTCCGGGGTAAACTCAAAAAGTACTGCATGGATTTACTTCAAATTTTGTATGAATATTACTAATAGGTCGGGTCAACATATAGGCTATATATTATCATTCTACACTTTTCATCGTCGGCACTTGGTGAAACTCCATTTTAATGTAATATGTTATCACTTATACACTTGTACTGATTCACAATAAAAAATATTGTGAAACAGTACAAGTGTATAAGTGATAAAATATTATATATATATTATCACGCTATCACCTACGAGGTAGGGGCTGTGAGGAGTAAACGTAGTCCGCGCGGACGAAGTCGCTGGCAACAGCTTAACTAGCTGTTGCCAGCGACTAATAAATATATTGAAATAAAGTCCCGTCGTTGCTTTTTATAAACAACTAGCTGACCCGGCAAACGTTGTTCTGCCTTACATATTAGGAATCCATAGTGGACAAACAACGTGACACTTAATTTATATGCCTACGGGATTAAACTTTATACGTTGGTTAAGTATTCTTAAATTTTCTAATTTCCGGCGCAATTTTCTTAATATTTTCTTTTCTAAGAACCTTCTTACAATTACAAACACAACAAAAAAAAATACCGAAATTGGTCCAGCCATTCAGGCGTGATGTCGTGACCAAGGAAAATAGGGATTGATTTTTATATTATATAAATAGATTTTCGCTCATTTAAAAATAATTTTAACTCAAATTAAATGCACTAATAAAAACATCAGAACATCCGTCTAACGAGTTACCGACTTGATTTGCATTTATTACCCTTTACTACGGCAACGCAATTGAAATTACACTTCTGTAAAATCATTCCTACGTTCGTTCCTTAGATTTGTCACGTCGGTCCCATTATATTAATAGGATTACGAATTTTCATAGACGTGACCGTTACAGACGCCATTTTGTATCCTCGACCGTTCGCTAAGTTTGACTACTATGTGTGTGTGTATGTGTGTGTGTGTGTGTGTGTGTGTGTCGGTTTGTTGCACTGTAGCTCCGAAACGAGTGAATGGATTGGTATGCATTTATTTTATTTGAAAGCTGGTTTTCTAGTGGTGGTTCCCAGCATAGGCGTATAAAGAGGGGGCGGGTGGACCGTGCCCTCCCCAAGATGGTCTAGTGCCTACCCCAGGTGCCGATTCGTAATTCTAGGCTGAACACCTAAAACTTCACAAAATCATTGAAATCGAATAGTTGTCTAGGTACTACTAGGAAATCTGTGTACATACTTCGTTTTTAGAATGAATCAAAACCTATAACCACAGAATACTGGAAACTAGCAGAAGTCAATGTTACATACAAGTAATATTCGAGCATAGCACACATAGACACCGCTCACGAACGCATATCTCGGACTGGTGCGGAATAAACTGTCCCGAACCATTCCGAGATATCGCGTCTGTGAGAGGTGTCTATGTGTATCATACTCGAATATTACTTGTATGTAACGTTGACTTCTATTAGTCTCCAGTATTCTGTGCCTATACTTTCCGTTGATCTACACTATTTGCATTGTCGCTTGATGCGGGTGACCGTTGCAGTATGTCAACGTCATACACGTTGACATCTGTCAGTACCACACGACGCCCTAGTTTATATATTTCGACGAGTCCCAAGAACATAGTCGTATCTACAAAAGTACCAAATTACAATATGTTTGTTTGTGGGAGTACATTGTATAATAAATATAAAAAATATATTGTCTTGTAGCTTTGCGAATTTTATTATAAAACAGATTTCGTCTGATCTCTCAATAAGATTGTGTTCTTTGGACCCGTCGATTTATTTATTTACTATTTTGGTGTTTCTTACTCAATCACGCAAAAACGACTGAATTGATGTATTCTATACTATTAATCGTCGGCACTTGGTGAAACTGCATTTTGATTTTAATCATAAAACATTTGTACTGGTTTCACTACATATATATTCTTCCAAATTATTTAAAATCTACCGGTTTCGCGTATTAACGCATCTTCAGGACTTATGGTAGTTATAAGTCCTGAAGATGCGTTAATACGCGAAACCGGTAGATTTTAAATAATTTGGAAGAATTTATATGTAGTGAAACCAGTACAAGTGTTTTATAATTAAAATCGATTTGATGTAGATGATTTTTGACACACAGGTGTATGAAAACCTGAAACACATAAAATACTTTTTATACCGGATAAATAAGTTGTTTCCGTCGGTTTTACCAAAAAGTTTTATAACGCAGTAGTCTGCAGAGCGCAGCTAGTATAGAATAATGTTTACTCCATGTTAAAGCAATTTAATCGCCCAACACTTTACACAAGTTAGCACACAATGGGACGAAGAATAAAGATAATTTACGGAGCACCTCCGCCTCCTGTAATTACTGTAGGCCGTCCAACTTGTGTGTACAACAAGCGGGATAATGTGCTTGCACTGAAGTTAAAGCTGTTTAATTGAAAACTGTGCTATGTTTCTTTACTTTTTGTTATTATTAAGCATGGAGGCGACTAAGCTTTACGCCATGTTTTTACTTTCCGGTAAGGAAAGTATTGATTTTATTACGATTTTCAAAAATCGAAATCTCATCATATCTTGACGTTTTGAGGTTCTGTTCGGTCAGTCAGGTTCAGTATGTATTATGTTTATGTGTGTATGTGTATATGTAAACCTGTTACAAGTTTTAAACGGCTTGACTAATCGAAATCGGCATTCATTGTGTTCCGCGAATTCCTGAAAATGAACTGATTCGGTCTAGTGTAATTACAAAATCTAATCAGATTTTTCCTTTGAAAAAATACATCGAATGTCGCAAATACGATAAAAGCTAAGTTATTTGATTGTAAGTTACAGTTGACGAATTTTTTTTAATAAAAGTGTTATTTCGTCATACATAGTTCTACATAACTACATAATTTTTCAATCAATAGATTTTGTAACAAAATCAACAAATTTTGGGTCCAATTTAATACACTGGATGCTATTTGAAGTACCAAACTTTAGTCATCGCGAAATCAAATAAAGAAAAATCAAAAGTTGCAGCTTTTAAAAAATTTTGCTTCAATATTTATAATCCATTTTTATCCTAGAGGAATTCTTTATCTCCAGACCTTCGTAACCCAGAGTAAGGGTTCAACTCATTAATACAAACCAAATAAGCTATAAGTCCAAAGTGCTTAAGAGTTTTACTACACATTCAATCATCAGTTCTACTAAATATAACTAACCTACTAAAGATTTAACGTAAAATTTGTACAATTATATAATTAAAATTACTAGCGATCACCTGTGGCCGAAATTCGTCCATAGACTATACAATAAAATCTCTTTTACGTTTGACAACTAGTTTTAGCCGTAAAGAAAATAGTAAGTTTATATGTGTTTATGTTAACGTGTGTGTCACATGAATCTGTGTGCGTAATACTTATTTTTATTAATTTAATGTATTTCTAATGGATTTTATATAAAAATATTAGGTTTCTGCAGTCCTCCATAATGTAAAGTTTAACTATGCTTAATTTTATATTCCACCGTTCGCGCAATTGTCTTAAAAAGGGATCTAAAGTTTTTCCTTTGCGTATTAATATATAGATATTTAAAAAAAACTTAACTAGAATTTTCTAATTCAACAATAACAAGTAATAACAATTTATTTGAGTCAGATATGTAAGGGTTAAAATAGAAACAAAGGGTGAATATAGTGTAGGATTAAACATCGATACGGACAGTGCTAGCGTCGCGCGCCATAAATAAACCATGAGCTGGTGCACACCTGCCGTATTAGAGCACAGACACGAGGAGAACTAGATGTTATCTACAAATTGTCCATAAGCGAAATAAGTGCTTATTTTTTTAGCTTCTGTATCAACGGGCGTACAAGCTTGGAAAGGCATTCGAAACAGTTATAACTGCCCTTTAATATTATACCGCAAGGAGCTTACAGTCAAAGTGATATCAGGTTGTAAAGATTTTGTGCATTCCCTGTGTTGGTCCCGGGCTCCTTTAAAGAATAGGCCAACTGCCGTTCTGCCAGGTCGTAAATGGCAACCTATTGGCTATGCGAGTCACTACCATCATGGTAACGTGGTGATAGAGTTCTGAATTGACTCGACCAGGTCTAATACCACCGCCTCACGTATTCGTGTCGTAGAGCGTCAGTGCTAGTCACTGTCGTGTTCTGGTTTGGAGGGTAAGGGCAAGGGTAAGCTAATATACTACTATTGCTCAGTCTTTGCCGACATCGTCATATATTTGCTTCAAATATGTTTTTGACTACCTTCAACAACGCAGAAATGAGTTTCTTAACAAACACTTATACTCAGTATATAAAGAAAAATTGGTAAAGTGCATGCCGGGCCACGCGCAATGTGGGGTCCCGAAATTGGCCGTCACAATAGTGCGGACTAAAAAGAGAGCTTTTATATTTACATACTATGAACATTTAAGCTATTCAACGTCAATGACAAATATACCAATATCCTCACCACAGGTTCATCGCCTATATAGTTGGTCGGCCATCACTCAAAAACTTGTAAAGCCTTCTAAGCCGTGATAAATTTCGTATTAACTTCATTATAATACTACAACGATAATTTTCCCACCCCCAAACCAAACCTTTAGCCCGCAGAAGGGGGGGGGACACTTCACTTGACTCTAACAGAAATTAGCACTTAAAAGCTTAATATTTTATAAACAAATCCCCTAATCGAAGTCTTGTTTTTGGCCGATTTTTTTATGTTTGTTCCGTCAGAACTCAGTCATTTATGAACCGATTTTTTTTTATATGAGAGGATTCACATCCCGTGTAGTCCCATTTTAATTTGGTGAAGATGTGATGCAGGGTTCATAAACTACAGGAAATGAGTTCAGTTGCTGCAGTTTTAGTGCGTTGAAAAAATTGCAAAATAAATTGGAGTCCAGTAACTAGAGATCAAAATACCCTGTACCTGTGCATGTAGGATCGATCGGCTCATTACAAACGCATCCTGTAATCACTTACATCTGCTGCGCTTCTGCCGCTATTTATACAACAGTGAGGTGTTTTGTATCCGCAAACTATATCCGAATTGAATGGTTTTCGTATACGCTTATTGATTTTTTTATATCATAAGATAGCAAACAATCAAATGGGTCTTCTGATGGAAAGAATGGACAGTCGCCTATAGACACCAAAGGTGTAAATAATGCGTTACTATCTTGTGGCGAGATCTAATGCCACATACATAAGTTCACCAGCTACTTTACCCTTCAAACCGTAACACGTTACTTACAAGCACTAACGCTATTGCAGCAGAAATTATTAATTACGATATAGACGTTGACCGGGTCTGACACACAAGAATCAAAAATAAGAATACCCAAAAATCAAATCAGTGATTTTTTATATTACAAGATAGCAAACAAGCGGCTCGCCTGGTGAAAAGACACCAAATATGACAATTATGCGTTGCTATCCTTATGGCGGGGTCCTAATGCAACATGCATAACTTTACTTGATACCTTACCCTCCAAACAGTGACACAACACTCGACAGTGACATGCACTGACTCTATTTCGGGGGGAATAGGTAAGGCGGTTGTACCAGACGTAGCCGAGACAATGCAGAACTCTACCACCTAGTAGCCAAGATGTTAGTGACGTATAGCTAATCATTCGCCTCTTATAAACAGCCTGGCAGAACGTCAGATGTTATATTCTTCAAAAAAGAGCCCGGAGCACAGGCGGTAAATTCAGAAATAAAGAATATTGTATGTAGCTTGTTGGAGTTTTATTGCGTTTAAATCATGTTGTTATTCTTTTTTAACCGAATTGTCAAAAGAAATCTACATACTTTTTATGTTCCTTCCATGTTGTTACTTCAGAACTTCGTCAAATATTAACCCATTAAAAAAATATTTGTTTGAGAAGATATACTGCCCATTTAAGCCCATCTAGTAAAGTTTTGTATCAACGGGCATACAAGCTTGGAAAGGCATTCGAAACAGTTATAACTGCCCTTTAATATTATTCCGCAAAGAGCTTACAGTCAAAGTGATATCAAGTTGTAAAGATTTTGTGCATTCCCCGTGTTGGTCCGGGGCTCCTTTGAAGAACAGACCAACTGCCGTTCTGCTAGGCAGTCCGTAAAAGGCAACCTATTGGCTATGCGAGTCACTACCGTCGTGGCTACTAGGTGGTAGAGTTCTGCATTGTCTCGCCCGGGTCTAGTACCATCGCCCTACCTATTCCTGCCGCAATAGCGTCAATGCTTGTCACTGTCATGTTCCGGTTTGGAGGGTAAGGTAGCCGATGAACTTATGCATGTGGCATTAGACCTCGCCACAAGATAGCAACGCACCATTAACACCTTTGGTGTTAGGCGATGGGTGACTTTTTCCATCAGGAGACCCATTTGCTTATTGGCTATCTTATGATATAAAAAAATTAGACATAGAAAGAATATAACATAATAAATTAATAAAAATAAACATTATATACTAGTGTGTGACATTAGACATATATTTGATTATCTATATTAATCTAATTAATATTATAAATGCGAAAGTTTGGATGTTTGGATGGATTGTTTGTTACTCAATCACGCAAAAACTACTGCACAGATTCGAATGAAATTTGTTACACAGGTAGATGATGACCTGGAACAGCACATAGGCTACTCTTTATTCCGGAAAAGTTAGGTGATCCCGTGGGATTTACCAAAAACTGTTATAATACACGCACGCTACAGCTAGTAATATATATACACACATTTACTATTTTGTTTATGGTTTGTCAAAACTTAGAGGAGATTTAATAAATTTATTTATTTATTTAATAGTTTATTGTACACAAAGGTAAATGTAACAAATACATGAACATAAGAAAAGCATACAAAAGGTAGACTTATCTCCAAACAGAATAAATTCTTCCAGACTACCCAGCTTATGATGCTATGATAAAGAAGCAGCAGACATTGTGCACATGATTTACGAACTATGACTAATAAACTAAATAATTACAAATAAATAAAATTTATTTCAATGATAAATAGTAATTTCTTAAACTTTTCTTAAACACTAGCAGAGATAGGCTGTTGCGAATGGAGAACGGAAGAGAATTCCACAGTTTAACGGACTGAATTGTAAATGACCGAGAATAAGCTTGAAAATATGTGACCCAGGAAACTTCAATAAAGAACGCACCGATTTGCGACAGGGAGAATCACAGGAATGCAGAAAAGCGAAATTAATTGTTTAGTCTTTGGTCAAATTTCATCCAGATGGCAATCGCCAGTTGACATCATAATCTAAAATAGTAAGTATATAAACATTATATATATATATATATATATATATATATATATATATATATATATATATATATATATATATATATATATATATATATATATATATATATATATATATATATATAAAGTTATGTTGACCGCCCCGTTGGTCGAGTGGTCAGAGACCCTGACTACGCAATCAACGAGGCTCGGGTTCGATCCCCGACGGGGACAAGCATTTGTATGATGAGCATAAATGTTTGTGTTTCCGGGTTTGGGTGTTTATTATATATATTCTAGTATTTATATATGTATTTCTATGAATTAGTATCGTTGACTAACACCCATAACACAAGCAAATAATTTGCTTACTTTGGGGTTAGATCAGTAAGTGTAATTTGTCCCGTGAATTATTATTATTATTATTATTATAAAGTTATGTTACCATCAGTCAACCCGACCTAACACGCTTATCTCAATAATTATCATGATAAAGCCGCACATAATAATCTTTGCCATACATTAACCTTCAGTAATAATTAACAATGTTAGCTATGCTGTTTGGTACACAAGAGATTTCCATTTGCGGAAGCCAATAATTTATCACTAATCGCCTTAATACGTGGCAAGGCGGTGAAACACGGCCTAGCTCTACGTTAAACCACTTATCGCTGATTAATAATTACGATCTGAGACACGTTGGATCTGGTTAAGAATGTTTTGAAATTTTAAAACGATAACATCCATACGTACTAATCTTATAACTGCGTAAGAAAGACAGATTTCTATATTTTACGCTTCCACAGTTAACCCTTGAACAGATTTCAATGAAATTTGTGTAAATTCCACTTAGTTAAAGATGAGATTTATTTAATTAAACACCAACTGATAAAATAAAGAATTATATTAGATACAAAATACAAAATTGATTACACTTTGTTGTATATTACCACATTAATGACTAAACTTCTCAATTTCACAAATACGAATGCCTCGAAAACATATATGTTAAAACCTTTTATAATGTTTTACTCTAGTTGATTATTGGCATAATTATAATAATTATAAATAATTATTATTATAACCGAAAGGAACAGAAATATGTTGATAAAAAACCTGGAGTCTTATGAACAGAGCTTGTTAACCAATTCATTTTCTAACGTAAATAAACGCAAGTGCCTACATAAAGAGCGTTTTGTAAAGGTTTGGTTTTCTTATGCAGCAGATTTATAAGGGTTTTTATTCCATAAACCGGTTTGTAGAGGTTTTTTAAAAATATTTCTTGGATGTCGCCTCTCCCAGGTTTTTCCGCACTATTCGTGACGTACTATTCCACCATTTTGGTTTAAACCGGTTGACATATAGGTGTTATAGGCTCTCATCTCAAATACACTTTGAGCGAAATCTTTTATAAAAACCGCAAAATAACTTTATAAACGATATCCGGTAGGAATAGAATGTCCATTACTTCTAAGACTATAACGTCATACGTCTCTCCCTCCCGTTTACAGTTTTGTAGTAATAATTCTTGATTATTTATATTAATAAGAATGGTTATATAAAGTTTGAACAGTGAATATCTTCGGCACTTGGTAAAACTCCATGTTTGCTTTGGTTTATATTGTATTAAAAGCACTTGTACTGCTTCACTTAACTTTTTATTTATTAAACCCAATTGTCAAATTGTCAATTGTACTAAAAATACTAACTTTTGCCCTGATGATGCGTTAAAACGCGAAACCGGTTGGTTTTAATAAATGAAAAATCAAGTAAAACAGTACAAGTGTTTTTAATCTATATTATTCTATATTAATATTATAAATGCGAAAGTTTGGATGTTTGGATGGATGTTTGGATGGATGTTTGTTACTCAATCACGCAAAAACTACTGAATGGATTTGAATAAAATTTGGCACACAGGTAGATGGTGACCTGGAATAGCACATAGGCTACTTTTTATCCCGGAAAAATTAAGTGGTCCCGCGGGATTTGCCAATAACTTTTATAATGCAACGGGCTGCACGCTGCAGCTAGTACAATATAAATCCAAGGTATTTAAAGGTTATATTTTTTTTTACTTTTTTCCTTTTTTACTTTTACTTTTTTGTAATTTCCTAATGCAGTAAAACTGTAGCTACCAACATCTCATTTCTCGAATATCCAAAACCCTGCCAATCTTCACCAAATTAAAATAGGACCACACGGAAAATATACCCTCCCGAACAAAAAAAATATTTTTTAAATCGGTTCATAAATGATTGAGTTTTGAGGTAGTAAACAAAAAAAAATTGAAAGCCGAATTGAACTTAAGGAGCAAGTTCAATTCGGCTTGGGAAGTTTCGGTTTTGGGAAGTTGGTAGAAAATTATAAAATATTTTTGCATATTCTCAAAATTGACGGCAAACTGAATCGATTGAAACAATGTTTAGCTCCCTGTGCCTTAAAACCCCCTATAAAAAGATGTCGTTTTTCATTGTTACTCATTCGGCCTAGCTCCTCAGCCCGCAAATGATAACGCAAATAGGCACATGGTCTATTTTCCAAAGGAAGCCCGAAGCAATATGGGGGAAAGACAATATTGTTTGGTGAAACTTCATTTTAAAATAGGTATTAAAAATAAACTCACTTGTACTTCCAGTTCACTTTTGTTTCAATTATTTGACCGTCCCTTTGGTCGAGTGGTTAGCGAACCTAACCACAATTCGACGGGGCACGGGTTCTATTCCCAACGGGGACAAATATAATGTGATGAGCATAGATGTTTGTATTTCTGGATCTGGGTGTTTATTATGTATGTAACAGTATTTATATATGTATTTCTATGTATTATTAACGTTGACTAACATCCATACTTTGGCGTAAAATCGATTTGTTTAATTTGTCCAGCAATATTATTATTATTATTTCATATCATATTATACACCCAACCAGTTTCGCTTATCACAGCATGATCAAGGATGTTTTACGCAGTTATTTGTTTCCCAGTGTATTACAGATTATACGGTGTTTAACAAATAACTTGTCCGACCCGAATGACATATAAGTAGGTCGATGATATTATCTATGCAAATAAATAAAATTGGAGTGTCTGTTTGTAATATTAGAATAACCGTTTTCGACTAAATTCATATGGATGTATACACGGTATATGCCAAAATATATTTTTTTAATTTTTATCTGTCTCTATCTGTCTATCTGTCTGTCTGTCTGTCTGTTTGTTCCGGCTAATCTCTGTAAGGCTGAACCGATTATGACGGGACATTCACTGGCAGATAGCTAATATAATAAGGAGTAAATTAGGCTGCTTTTATTTTAGAAAATTTTCCACGCAGACGAAGTAGTGGGCACAGCTAGTTCTATTTATGAAAATAAGAATATTGTGGATTTTTAAAATGCTCGTGTTACCCTTCAATATCCCTAAAATTTAGGTAAACTTTAAAGTGATTCACACCTAGTCTAGTCAGTGATTGCGCGTCGTAGACGCCGTAACTTAGCTCTTTGATATCGTAGCTGTTCTAACATCCGTCGACATTTTCAATCGACTTTTAAAAAGAATCAGAGTGCTAAGTGTGAGTTTTTCTTTTCGCATTCGATCATGAGCGCGTTTGGAGTTTACTAGGAATTTGTATGTGATTTGTACAGCGCCACCTAGTGGTAAACTGGTTTCTCACGTTTACCACTAGGTGGCGCTGTACAAATCACATACAAATTCCTAGTAAACTCCAAACGCGCTCACGATCAAATGCGAAAAGAAAAACTCACACTTAGCACTCAGGTTATCAATTCGGCTATACGTTTTTTTTATATTTATAGCTTCAAAACTTGGTTATTTATGAACTGATTTTGATTTTCTTTTAACTGGATATATTCCCCGTATTAGTATGATGGAATGAAAAGATTTGATTCAAAGTTATATATAAGAAATGGGAAGAAGCGTTAAATAATTATTTAGTTTACATTTTGTGCTGTCATAATAATATTTGAAATATCATTCAAAATTAATTATTTAAATCGGGGAATACTTAATTATAAATCTCCACGAAATAGTAACAAATGTATGATTGTATTAAGCAACTAAACACACAATTTATGACAATAAGGCATTAATTTGCCGTTTGTATGAAAATGTATATTTTTGGTGTACAAAAAAGTTAAAATAAATAATATAAAATATTCACAATTCTTGCTATAACCACAGCCAATAAGTTAACATCATCAATAAGTTACGATAGTGCAAAACTGCATTTCATAGACTTAGTGGTTAAAATTTTTTGGTACAAAACATTTAATTTGGTGTGGTATTTATCCCTTATTAGTCTGGGCTCCTTTTCCTCATGTTGACCCGGGCACTTATGAAGAATTAACTTCTGGCTGTTGTATTGTACTAGGTGATAGAGTTCTGCATATTCTCGCGAGGCGAGGCATCTTTAGTGTATATATATACTAGCTGACCCGGCAAACGGTGTTCTGCCTTTTTAACTGCTCTTAACCTTCCCTGGACTTAAACAATTAATTGAAAAGCAAAATTAGCCAAACCGGTTCAGCCGTTCTCGAGTTTTAGCGAGACTAACAAACAGCAATTTATTTCTATATATATAGATATATATAAAAGATTTGTGAAATAAAACATCTATTGTCGCACCATGGCGAATTTTTTTATATGATGTTTGAGTGAGAGAGATGGATCATGTGTAAACATGTATATAAAAAATCCCTATAAAATAAAAAGCATACCGTTTACTATTTTTCATGCCTCATGCCATAAAAGAAAGTTTTATTGACGATAAAAGATTTTTAATAAACGGAACAATAATAAATTGTTTCCTTTCTAACCTATAAACCGACATTAAACCCGATAGCAATAAGAAATATGCACGTGCCTTACGATTGGTGGGTTGGTACAGAATATATTCGAGGCCGCGAGAAAATCGATTCCAGCGGTGAAAATTGCAAGGCAAATCGGGCAGGCGATATCGATTCGTACTGTATCGTGATGGTACGGACAGCAAAAAGATTTCATACTTTTACAAGATACTGCAAACATGCAGCAGTGATGAATATCACTAATTTTGTATATGCAAAAGCTTGTATGTGTATACGTATGTGTGTATAAGCTGTTCTAAGTTATATATGAATGCATTTATATTACAAATTTTAAAAAAACGTGTTTGTGTGTCTGTGTTTGTATGTTTGTTACTTTTCCATGTTAAAATGACTAATCTTATTGCGATAAAATATGGTATACACGTAATTGATTTATTAATCTTACAGATTCCTTTTCATTCTGAACCAAATGAATTATTCTTATGAAATTTACAAAAAAACTGAGCCGTCACGGGACTCCTGATAGATGTGAAACATCGGGGTCGCGTAGTTGGTTGCCATGGCGACACATCGCCACATCGTACACGCTACTAAATATGGACTGTATACTTCGCTTTATACCCTACCTTAATACATAATATTATAGCGTGGCGACCCGTCGCCACGGATTCCGCGTCGCCATGCCAACGATCTAGTTTACACCTGCGCCAATAGATGTTTCACATCAAAAACTTTTACATCCAGATGATCTCTAGTCTATATCTATACTAATACTAGTTGACTCACACAGCTTCGCCCCAGAGGAAATTAACATGTCGTCAATGTAATAAATTTCATACAATATTTCACCCCCGTGTTGGTCCCGGGCTTCTTCGAGGAATAGGCCAACTGCCGTTCTGCCATCGTGACTACTAGATTACGATGGCAGAACGGTGAACATGTGAATTATAAATTCTTATGAGAATAAAGTTTCCTAAACCTAAAATAAACAAATCTTACCACACTATAATTTGTATATATAAAAAGCCCAGACTAACTGACTGATACATCAACGCCTAGCCTAAACCCTAGGATCAAGAAGACTGAAAACTTTTACATGAATTTTTCTTACAATGTAAATGAAGGGAAAGGATTTTTTAAAATTCATCCCCTAATTTTAAAAATCTTTTTTTATATCATAAGTCAGCAAACGAGCAGACGGGTCCCCTGATGGAAAGAGTCAACCATCGTCTGACACCAAAGGTGTTAATGGTGCGTTACTATCTTGTGGCGAGATCTAATGCCACATGCAGAAGTTTACCGACTACCTTACCCTCCAAACCGGGATAAGACAGTGACTAACACTGACGCTATTGCGGCAGGAATAGTTAAGGCGGTGGTACCAGACCCGGTCGAGCCGATGCAGAACTCTACCACCTAGTAGTCACGATAGTAGTGACGCGCATAGCCACTCAGTCGCCTTTTACGATCTACCTGACAGAACAACTGTCAATTCTTCAAAGGAGCCCGGGACCAACACAGGGAAACGGATCTTTTATGAGTTTGAGTGAGGGAGATGGAACATGTGTTGATCATATTTATATATATTAACAAATAGTATTTCAGTAAACTTGGCTGTTTTTGCTAACCGTACTTCATATATGAAGTAGAACGTTTGAAAATTATCGTTGATTACGTAACTCATGCTTTTTACGACTAGCCGTTACCTGCAGGTTTCACTCGCGAAACTTCAACTACTTAATAACAGCGAGAACATATTTCGTCCCCAATACCCCGCGGGTGCTCAGCTAATTCAACTAATTAACTCATATTCACACTAAATATTTTGACGTGGCATTTTATACGAAGGTTAATTTAACATGCAATTTTGTATGAAATTAAGTATCAGTTTTATTAATACAGTTAAGTAAACAAGTGCTAATTTCGCTTATGTATAGTTATTTGTTATAATTTGCTTACTTTTGGGTTAGATCAAGTCGTGTAATTTCTTTAGCGATATTATTATTATTATAATTGTATTCACAAAAACATTTAAGGAAAATGAGGCATATAATTTTTTGAGGCATAATAAAAGTTTAGTGGGAAATTATGAAAAACTATTTATAAGTTTCCATGCATATACGAGCGTAACGTGTTCCTGAAACGAAGAACCCTGGATACATCAATTTCGTTTCTATACATTAAAAAATATTTTAAAAGTGCTACCACTCCCATTTCTCTGAACAAATCGAGCACATACCTATCTTAAACAGTTTATATTTTCCAGTAAATAAAAAACATATTTAGAAATATATGCCTAACACAGAATTCGAAATACAGCAAATATTTATTTAATTTTAAGATATTTTATTAATTCAGGCGCTACTTTACAGAAATCTATTATTAAAAAGGTGAAATTAATTAAATTTGCTGCTATACGCGAATCGTTCTTGTGCTGCTGGAGTCTTCTTTATTGTCCGGACCGTCGGTGAGTTTTATCCATTTATTAAACCAACGTCTTTCTTTCCGGTACCATCGCATAATTTTCATCTTTCTCAGGCATTCTAATCAATTCGAAAATATTTTTCGTATACGCTCGAAGAACGGACGCTGAAAGTGTAAGTCGATCTAACGCCGACAACCCACATGAAGATATTCTAATGATTGCATATTAATTACCGCACTGTAGAGTCAATCATATTAGAACGACAGTGCATCAAACGTAACAAACTCACTGATGACTTAAAGCTATAAAACCCCAGCGGTCATCAAAAACACTTTAGCATGCAACAGCAGCCCAAGACATTTTGAATTTGTGCCGGGTAACAACCATTTTTTCGCTTTCCACTACGACTTCGAATAAACAAAAATAAAATAAAAATAAAAAAGTGATGATTTTTTCTATACAAAAAGGATATTACTTGTGCGTTCGTTGGTTGGTTGCAGAATGGACAACTTTTAATATATTACACTGATATGCATATCGATGATGCAACAAAAAACTGTTATGTAATATATGTATATGTATAATATAATTAAACAATTTTAACCAAAATTTATATATGATTGTTAAAAACAATGATTAAGGATTGGATAAATTATAACAGGTGTGTGACTATTATGTATTCTGAGTTATTCTAAAATAAACTTTATGTATGAAGTAAAAAGAACAAAACGCTAAGTATACAAAATTCATAACGTTGTTATCAGCATAATGTTTAATGGACTTTTAAGAGTGCCGCAATGTTTAAGCTACATATTTAATATGTTTGAAAACATTCATTACGCATTGTTTATTTGGTCGCCTGATGAGTGTTTTGTTTCCATTTAGTCTAACATTTATAGGGTTCTGCACCTGAAATCATAATAAAATATCCCCCGTGTTAGTTCCGGGCTCCTTTGTAGAATAGACCAACTGCTGTTCTGCCAGGCAGGTCGTAAAAGGCGACCGATTGGCTATGCGAGTCACTACCATCGTGACTACTAGATGGTAGAGTTCTGCACTGCTCGCCCGGGTTTGGTACCACCGCCTTACATATTCCTGCCGCAATAGCGTCAGTGCTTGTCGCTGTCGTGTTCCGGTTTGGAGGGTAAGGTAGCCGGTAAACTTGTGCATGTTGCATTGGACCTCGCCAAAAGATAGCAACGCACCATTACCATCTTTGTTGTCTATAGGCGATGGTTGACTCTTTCCATCAGGAGACCCATCTGCTTATTTGCTATTTTATGATATAAAAAAAACTCTTTTAAGTTCGACAACATACTTTAGCCGTAAAGAAAATAGTATACATAGTAATGTATATTATCATACTAGCTGCAGCGTGCAGCCCGCTGCATTATAAAAGTTTTTGGTGAACCCCGCGGGATCACTTAATTTTTCCGGGATAAAAAGTAGCCTATGTGCTATTCCAGGTCATCATCTACCTGTGTAACAAATTTCATTCAAATCCGTTCTGTAGTTTTTGCGTGATTGAGTAACAAACATCCATCCAAACATCCAAACTTTCGCATTTATAATATTAATATAAATATTTTTATCAATTTAATGTTTTCTGCTGCATATTATTTAAAAATATTAGGTTTCTAGTCCTTCGCAAACATTGATATAAAAAACCCAAGATACACAATTAGTGTCTCAAAAACGTCCTCCACAAACGACCGCACAACTTTAAATTGTGCGCTTATTTCAAACTAGCTTTGCCCGCGACTTCGTTCGCGTGAAAAAAAATCTAAAATAAAAACCCGCATAGTTCCCGTTCCCGTGGGATTTCCGGGATAAAAACTACCCTATGTCCTTTCGTGGGTCTCAAACTATATTTTATCCAAATCAGTTCAGCGGTTTAGCGATGAAAGCGTAACAGACAGACAGATAGACAGACAGACAGAGTTACTTTCGCATTTATAATATTAGTATGGATAGAATCGCGTTGGTCGCGACACTGTCAATTTTATTACTTTTTGTACATTGCTTTGTAAAAACATCTATAAATCTTGTGCTTAAGTTTGGATATGTTAAAACGTATGTTTTTGCCATATCTATAACTATTTAAATGAAATTATGAACAGTTTTGAGTGTCAGTTTTGTTCGGGACTGTGCATCTTGGGTTTTTTATAACATTATTTATATATCTATATTAATATTATAATTTATAACATAAGTTCATAGTTTTAGTGTACTTACAAATGAAATCCGACCACACATTATTTTTACAAAACATCGTGGGTACATCAAAATGTTTTACAAGTTGATACTAAAATTTTTGTTTTTTTTGTTTTTGTTTTTAGATAATTATGTATGTACTTGGATTTGTTTAATAAAGATTATTATTATTATTATTATTATTATTATTATTATTATTATTATATTATTGTTTGCAAAGTAAACATTTAACTGTCAAATTTCATACTCCACCTTTCTCGTAATTGTCGGGAAAAGAGATACAAAGATTTCACTTCACGTATTACTATATAGGTATTAAAACCATATTAAAGCATAGTATATTATTATTCAAAGAAGTATATCCTTGCATTGTAAGGTAAAACTATTAGCGCGGGCAGTGTGTGTGACATGCATTGTCGGTATTGGACGCAGGTGTGCCCGCCGCCTAATCCCCCGAATTACAATACATTGTGTGGTAAATTGAAATTCTGTTACAGTATTTGGGGCACTGTTTTCGTGTTTAGTGTCTGAGTTAAAGCGTAAAACGTCTTTATGCCGAGTATTTCGCTAAATCGGATGAATATTTTTACTCCTGCTATGTACTTCTGATAGTTCTGATTACTTTCACTGGGGTTTCAAAATTGCTTCATTTTACCCAATCAAAGATGTTACAGAGGCGTTAATATTTGTTTGACAGGGATAGAATCCAACATGCATGTTGACTAACTTACCCTTCAAACCAGACAACTATAACGACAAGCAACAACACTATTGCGAAAGAAATAGGTTAGGCCTTGGTACACAATACTGAAAAAATGTTGCAGAATTTTTTCATCTAGTTAGTCTGTACAGGCCACCAGTTAGTATGCTACACAGATAGTTAGTCATAGTTTTGAGAAGGTTGATAAATAAAGTAATGTTAGCAACCGTGCTTGATGACAATGTAGCGGTTCAAGCAATCTACAAACGCTACCAGAAAAAATAATAAAATAAATGGAAAAAAATGAAATTCAAAAATAAAATCCTGAATTGCGATATCACAATTATTTATCTTGTACGCACTATATACAAGTTTCAAAACTTCTCAAATGGACTTCGGACCCTAGGCAGTACACCTTGCCTGGCTGGGAAGATCTTTCTTTTTCCCTTCCTTATCGTTGTGTGACGTCAACAACCTCCACAGTTATGACGTCATCCTGAAAAGGAGCTGCCTCGCTGGTTCCATCACTATAACCCTTCAGCGGTACGAACCAGCGGTGCCACAACAAGTACTAACCGGCAAAATATGCGGCGCACCTGTGTTATGCACCTGTTATTTTGAGATAATGACGTCACAATAACAATGGACAAAATATATACTGAGGAACGGTATAAATAGGCGGGGATAACATGTTTTCGATTCATTGTAATTCCACGCTTGTTGAGGGCGTTACTCTGCCCAAAAATTATACTGTGCGTGTGAAAGTGATACGTGTTTTATTCGGCCAAATTACTTCTTTGTTATAGTAAGTAAAGTTAGTTTGCAATTTGAATTTATTTTATCACGATTTTGTCTATTCTAATGCTTGTTAAAACTGTATTATACAATTTATTTGACTTTTATATTATTCCGATTTCGGAATTTCTAAATGTGCGTATTTATGATTTTTTTTTTTTAATTTTTTACCTTATTCTTGCATCGTAAGCTCATGCCTTGCATTTTTTAAACTGCTTTTCTTTTGCTTGTATCTAAAGAGCATTACATACGTAACTCTCACTCGTGCTGAAATCCAGAATATACAATATATGTATATTCTGGATTTCAGCACGAGTGAGAGTTACGTATACACAAACACAACACAAACTCATACACGCACACACATACACACACGCATACATACACATACATACACACACACATACATACACACACGCACGAGCACATACATAAACACACGCAAACACATGCAATCGCAGGTATGCGTAAGCTAACGCACATAGGATAGCTTTTTGTTTTTTTTTGCCTCTTTTTTGTCCTTTTCTCAATTATTAAGTTTGTAGTTTGTAATTAGTGTAGTTCATTTTTAATTTCAATTAACGACTTTGTGTTTATATACATATTGGCTTAATTTCTTTTTCGTCTACTACACTACTATATAATGTCGGTAAGCAAAGTGAAATCCGTAATTGGCTAATGTTTAGTTTGTGTACTACTATGAGTTACTTTTTGTGAAATAAGCTGTGGATTTATGTTGATGTACAATAAATAAAAAAATAAATGAACACAGATTCATTTCAGTTAAATTAACAAAGACACAGTGGACGCACGAACGATTTCGGTAACTACCAACACTTTAGAATTCGTTTGCCGTTGTCATTAAAAAAATATAAGTGTAATGACATATGTGGTAATCAATTATAGTCTTAAAATCATAAGAATAATTCGTGCTTGGTTGTATAAAAACTTACACGACGGTTTACATTTTTCAAGAATAAAGACTGGTTTTAAACGGTGATTAGGTATTTTTATCATTTCAATAACAAACCTAAAACATGTTTATGCTAGATTTAATTTCTCTACATTTAGTAAAACCGTCAATAAATCATTAACATTTTGAAATATGCCCAAAAACGTTAATAAAGTAATTAAAAAACGCTATCCTCTAAAATCTATAATTTTGACTTGTGTATCTATTCTTACAAACCAACGAAAGATTAATACACATTCAATGGACTAATTCCACGCTAAGTAGTTTATAAGAGCGGGCCATTGATATAAAAAACCCAAGATACACAATCAGTGTGTCAAAAACGTCCTCCAAAAATGAGTGCACAATTTTAAATTGTGCGCTCATTTCAAATAGAATCGCGTCGGTCGCGACACTGTCAATTTTATTTCTTTTCGTACATTGCTTTGTAAAAACAACTATAAGTCGTGCACTTAAGGTTGGATATGCAAAGACATATGCTTTTGCCATATCTATAACTACTTAAATGAAATTAGGGACACTTTTGAGTGTCAATTTTGTTCGGGACTGTGCATCTAGGTTTTTTTATATCAATGAAGCGGGCGGTGTGTATCTCGTATCCGAAACAAACTACATAAGTCTTTAGACAAAGTATTTCGTCCAGCGTCTGTCACATCTTAAGATATAGACAGAAATGTTATTAAATCACCCACGATTAGCTAATACGATTCAACAAAATGGGCACATTGGTAATATCGAGCAAGTTTCTAAGAAATCTGAAAATCTTATTTCGAACAAATTATTATTAAAACGAAGTGAGGAAAGTAGGTGCCGCTAAACTATAAGTATTAATATTTATTTTAGACTGCTTCGAGGTCTAGGGGTTAGCCTATTCGGCTAAGATCATTTAAGCTCGGGTTCAATCCCCGGGTCGAGCAAAAGTGAGGATTTTTCGAGGTTTTTCTCGAAAATCTTTTGCCTTAGTAGCTGTGCTGAGCTCGGAGTCTGGCAGAGTGGTGGTGACCACTCCCACGCCTCGTATGAGCTCGTAAAGCTGTCAGTACCGGATTTCGCTGGAAATAGTCGATAATCGTTAATATGGTCGGTAAAATGCGGCGATAAGGATCACCACTTATCTCGCCAATCGAAAAATCGGTGAATCGCGGTGAACCGGAAAGTCTATAGACGTTCGGTGTACTCTGCCTACACCGCAAGGGAACCGGGCATGATGATACCTTTTTAATGCGACATGCATTATATGCATTGAGAATGGTTCGACTAATTCGGCTATTATTTTTTAAATATTCATTTTAAATCCGAGGAAGGTTCTTACATAGAGAAAAATAAAAAATATTAAAGGAAAATAATAAAAACAACGCTTTTATTTTCTACTATCTGTTACTCGTGACTTCGCGTTGTTGCGTTGTTGTTCCTGTAACCCAAAATTATTAATTTCTTTTGCTCAGTTGGGTAAAAAGTAACCTATGTAACTTCTGGATTTTGTAGCTTTCTAATAGTAAAAGAATTTTTACAATCGGTCCAGTAGTTCTTGAACGTATTCGTTTCAAACATACAAAAACATAAAAATACAAATATTTTCTCTCTGTAATATGAATATACATAAAAACAAACCCCGCTGTCAAACATTTAACGATTTTAAATCTATATTAATCTATATTAATATTATAAATGCAAAAGTTTGGATGTTTGGATGGATGGATGTTTGTTAATCACGCAAAAACTACTGAACGGATTTAAAAGAAATTTAGTAAACAGGTAGATGATGACCTGGAATAGCACATAGGAAAATTTAGGTGATCCCTTTCATTCAAGATTCACCAAAAACTTTTATAATGCAGCGGGCTGAATGCTGCAGCTAGTATTTTCTAAGGAGCAGCGGCACGAAGTTCGTCGGTTCAGTTATGTAAATGATAAATAAAAATATTACATTAAAATGGACTTTCGTCAACCGCAACAAAGTGTAGAATACAAATGTTTATTTATTAAGCTTCTGTGCTCGATTATACCGAAAAATAGCATCGCTTTTTACTTACGCAAGTTCAAACTATATGAAAGCGTAGTGCACATTCAAGGGGATAAAACTATTAGCGCGGGCCGTGTGTGTGACATGCAATGTCGGTATTGGACGCAGGTGTGCCCGCCGCCTAATACCTCGAATTACAACATATTGTGCGGTAAATTGAAATTCTGTTACAGTATTTGGAACACTGTTTTCGAGTTTATTCTAGTATCCAAACTGAAACTTAAATATAACTAATAATATACTTATAATGAACTTAAATATACGTAGTATTTCTCTAAGCTCATATCGTATAAGGTGCTAAGACGCAACACTACATATAAAATACGAGCTGGCCCTTCTAGCCCGCTGCATTATAAAAGGTGTTGGTGAATTCCATGAGAATTACTTATTTTTCTGAGATGAAATGCATCCTATATGCTATTTCAGATTATTATCTATATGAGTGTCAAATATTATAAATATCAGTTCAGCCGTTTTAGCGTGAAAGAGTAACAAACATCCATCTATAAAAACATTCGCATTTATAACATTAGCAGGACAAGTATATATGTTAAAATGTCGGTGTAAAAATAAGAAAGGGCATGTTTGGTTCGGACATGTAGAAGGAATGGTAGATGAAAGATTAACAAAGCAGATACACGATGCGAATGTTGAAGGATGTAGGTACCGGGGAAGACCAAGACTGACATACCATGATCAGATTGATCGAGTAATGCCCGAAGGTGGTATCAAGAGTCTTCGCAACCGGCGTGTGTGTATGAAGAGAGTAATGAATGTGGAGGAAGCGAAACAAGTGTTATCAACCGCGCTTGACAACTACTAGCCGGCCAGATGTGCGGCACACCTGTGTTATGACGTCATAATAAAATAGATAACGAATGGTATAAATTAGCGGAGACATCATGTTTTCGATTCATTGCAATTCTATCGCTTGTTGAGGGCGTTACTCTGCCCAAAATTATACTGTGTATGTAAAAGTGATTCAAGTGTTTTATTCGGCTAAACTACTTCACGTTAATACAAGTCTGCAAGGATCGTGATTTATGGCACTCGGTTCTCCCTGCTTACCCCATTAGGGATCTGGCGTGAAGACATGTATGTATGCAAGTATATTTAGTGTATGTCTGAATATCAGACTTCAACCCCTAGGTCTTACTATTACTCTTATGTGCATTATCATTTAAAAGGTCATATTTTGAGCCAAAGAGACAAGAAAGAGACAAAACATGAGATATAGTTAGTTAAACTATCATAGCACTAGAAGAAAAAATCTCAACCCGCGGCTTAGCAGACTGATTAAAGCAGATCCTTGAATGACGTAAGTGTTGTACAACTATATCCTGTTTCGCAATATAAACGCAACCCAAATAAAATACTCAATCAACTGTTAGTGAAGCCAATTGCGAAGAAAACATATCTCCGGGGTTCTGTAGGTTTCATTTGAATTTATTCATTGAGTTAATTCAGTCATTTGTCATTGTGAAGTGAAAATAAAACACAAGGGCATTATTAATGCAATTACCCACAGACAAACCCGCAGATATGCCCGTAAACATGCCCGCAGACATGCCTGCCAGACTTTGCTACTATAAGTCTGTACAGTGTCTCAAGTGTATTACCGACGCGGCCCGTCCGGCCTATTGTAGCAAAGTCCGACGGGTTTGCCTGCGGGCATGTCCCTCTAGTGAATTCTCCGCTTAACGGTCGGTTTCGGAAACGCAAATTAATTTTAACAAACAATTAGTCTGCGTTTAACATATATTAAAGTGAAGCAGTTTGGCCGCATAAAACACTTGGATCACTTTTAGAAGCACAATATAATTTTGGGCAGAGTAACGCCCTCAACAAACGATAGAATTACAATGAATGAAAACATGATGTCCCCGCTTATTTATACCATTCGTTATCTATTTTATTATGACGTCATAACACAGGTGTGCCGCACATCTGGCCGGTTAGTAGTTGTCAAGCGCGGTTGATAACACATAACTTTTACATGCAAGTTATATGTTAAACACAGATTAATTGCTTGTTAAAATTAATTTGCGTTTCGGAAACCGGACGTAAGTTTGACTAGGTAGAAAGCTGCGAGACCTCCCTTTGGCCATAGGCTTGTGACCGATTGAGTCGGATACATTGTAGTTTTTATTGATTAATATGGTATGGTATGGAGATAACAAAAAGATAAATTAGTTATAAAAGGATAAGGATTAATAATATTTTAAGGATATAAATTCGGCAAAAATAGACATTAAGTCACGTGACAGTGAACCCAAATCTGGAAGCATTACGTCACGCCGTGATAAAACGTCATTATGACATTGTCATAGATTACCATAGAGAATGTAAAGTAGATATCACGGTGTAATGACATTAGGACGCCATGACAATCCAAGCGTTTTTGTAGTAAATTTTAATTTCAATGAAACGCAATTTTTATATCAATATAATAATAATAATATTAATAATAATATTGTAGTCTTTTTTAATTGTTTAATTATAAATATATTTAAAATAAGATAAGACAAAAAACAATATGAGTATTATTATATTTATTATTCCTTTATTTACATAAATAAAGGAATAATAATAATACTCTTTATTGTACCACATAAAGAAACCTTACAAAACATAGTATACAATTTATCTTATCGCGTGATGTACGTTATTTAACGAAAATAAATATTTTTTGTTTAAATACCTAATAAGGTAAACTATAAACAGTCTAGCCTATTTACCCCCGATTTACCTATTCCTGCTGTCATCAGGCTTTAAAGAAGCTGGTGGCTCTTCTACTGATAACCATCGCCTATAGGCAACAATAATTTTAAATGTGCAGCGTCTTCCTTGAGGCATGATAAAATACCACATCCATAAGTTAATTACCAATTCGAGGACTATTGGGGATTGGTATGAGCCAAATTCAGAAAATTTTACACGAAGAATTGAAAGTTCGGAAACTTTGTTGTCGTTGGATCCCTCATGAACTGGCAGCGGAGCAGAAGCGGGCTCGCGTGGAATGGTGCTCACAGATGCTACTGAAGTACGACCACGGATATACTTATGCTGTTTATGACATTGTCACAGGAGACGAAACGTAGATTTATTGTTTTGAACCCGAAAACAAACAGCAATCTTGGGAATAAGTGTTTGAAAATGAGAACAGGCCAACAAAAGTGAAACATGCGAGAAACGTTGGTAAAAAAAATGATCGCGTTTTTTTTGTTAGCTACGGGTCCCATTTGCACAATTCCACTTGAAGACCAAAAAAGTATTAATGCCGAGTGGTATTCTACCATTTGTTTATGCAGGGTATTAGAAAAAGTTCGCAAAAGACGACACAAAAGCCGCATTCTCCTACACCATGACAACGCTTCTTCACACACGGCCAACAAAACAAAGTATTTTTAGCTTCCGAAAAAGTACATCTCGTCACTCATCCTGAGCATAGCCCCGACCTAGCACACTGTGATTTCTGTATTTTCCCCAAAATCAAAGATTTGATGAGAGGTTTTACTTTTACCAACTCCGAAGAGGCAGTAATAGCGTTCAATCAGCACGTAGAAAACATGCCTTCAGATCTGTGGTCCTCCTGTTCTAAAAATGGTTGGATCGCATGAAAAAATGTTTAAAGTGTAAAGGAGATTATTTAGAAAAGCAATAAACATAATATTTTGGTTATAACATGTTGTTTTTTTAAGTTACGCAAAACTTATAGTGTGACCTACGTATATATTCACACAAACGGGTGGAACGCGAGTTACACCTGCAAGCTCTGAATTCGCCATGCACTCAATACGCAACAGTCTGAGGGTTGCGCCGCAGTGACGAACGGCCGATGTGACAGCACAGGCACATCAAATTTTATTTAATTTTAATTTAACTACAAATGTAGTTAAAATATTGAATGCCCGCCTTATTTATCACATTTTACGTACAACACGGCGCAGCCGGCTGTAGGTATTTATTTCAAGGACAGCCGAGTCAAAATACTTGTAGATAACATTATATATATGTATATATATATATATATATATATATATATATATAATAAACACGCAAACCCGGAAATACGAACATTTATGCTCATCGCACAAACGCTTGTCCCCGTCGGGGATCGAACCCGAGCCCCGTTGATTGCGTAGTCATTGTCGATAACTACTCGACCAACGCGCGGGGCAGACTAAGAATAGGGAGAGAGAGACAAAACCGAACGAACGATTACAGAACTTTACTATCTAGTACTTAGTCGCTTAGTTCGCCGTGTTGGTCCCGGCCTCCTTTGTAGAATAGGCCAACTGCCGTTCTGCTAGGCAGGTCGTAAAAGGCGACCGATTGGCTATCGAGTCACTACCATCGTGCCTACTAGGTGGCAGAGTTCTGCATTGTCTCGCCCGGGTCTGGTACCACCGCCTTACCTATTGCTGCCGCAATAGCGTCAGTGCTTGTCGCTGTCGTGTTCCGGTTTGGAGGGTAAGGTAGCCGGTAAACTTATGCATGTGGCATTAGACCTCGCCACAAGATAGCAACGCACCATTAACATCTTTGGTGTCTATAGGCGATGGCTGACTCTTTCCATCAGGAGACCCATCTGCTTGTTTGCTATCTTATGATATAAAAAAAAAAAAACGTGTTGATACGCTTCGTAAGAAGTAATTACTCGCTTTTACACCTTGTAGCAAGGGAAATACACGCAGTGTCGTCTTCTAGCTTGAAAAAGAAGGTAATCAATAACCTCAATTATGGTATGTGTCATCTATATTTAGTTAAAGTAAAGAAGAAATTAATTTAATTTGCAAAATTTCCACTAACTTTCTTTTTCTGATGCTGGAGCCCCATGCATCTATCGTCACGAAGTTTCGCGCAATGACACGATACATGCAGATTGACCGGTTTTTTTTCCCCGTGTTGGTCCCGGGCTCCTTTGAAGAATAGGCCAACTGCCGTTCTGCAACGCAGGTCGTAAAAGGCGACCGATTGGCTATATGAGTCACTACCATCGTGGATACTAGATAGATGATTACTTTATGGTTGACTCTTCCCATCAGTAGACCCATCTGCTTGTTTGCTATCTTATAAAAAAATCGGGTATCGTCGCAAACATTCTTACTGCGTGTGCCTTAGCGCGTGGTTGGCGGTACGTCAAAGGGTTTTAGCGCGCTATCATCTTCGTAACGATACACGCAAGTGCGGCTGAAGTACCTATTACTGTTACTATTTCAACTCTCGTTCAGTGAAAAGCATAGCAAAGAACTAAAACTGTGTGTTTATGCTGCTGATTTGGTGAAAAGAATGTTAATTGAAGTTTTTTTTTATCATAAGATAGTAAATAACCAGATGGTTCTCCTGATAGAAAGAGACAATCGTCACCTATAGACACCAAATATGATAATAGCGTTGCTATCTATATAATGACCTAATTCCTTAAGTTTTTCTGCTACCTTACCTTTCAAACCAGAACGTAATAGGTAAGGTGGTGTTACCATTCCGGTCAAGACGTTGCAGAACTCTACCACCTTGCTAGGAGTCACGTTGTTAGTCACGTCACGTATTACCCTTCTCACGCTTTTTTTTCTTCAAAAAAGGCCCGAGGCCAGGGACCTGGAATCAACAATGGCGCTGATTTTTAAAAATCTTATTTAAAAATAATTTTTCACCAACCAAAATAAAAAGAATGAAACGGTCAAAATAACGTCATAAAAACATTTTTTTACGCAGGCAATTAATTGTGGGTAGTTTGCACTTTTGTTATTTTCTCTTCTTAAAAGATATGTATGATTAGAAATTATATAATAATAATAAATAATAAATTCATAAATTTGCAAGAATGTGGGTACATAAGTTGTTACATTTTTAAACATTGTTTCCATTAACATTTCGTCAAAAGTGACATGCAAAAATATACATGATAACAATTTAAAAAACATAATATTTCCAATCTTATTCATTATTACTATTATTTCTTTAATAAATTTCATTTTTTTAATAAATTTATTATGTAATAATTATATTACATAATAAATAAATTAAATATTATGTAATAATTCATTTTCAAGCAGTAAATAAATTGATAAGAAATATTTAACCCGGGACCCCTAAATCATGAAAACAGCTCCGCTTCTAACAAGAGGCAATAACAGTTGTACTTGAACCCCCAATTAACAGTTAACGAACAAACCAAAAATAAACTAGTTCAGCCACCATTTTATTTAACCAAAACAACAGGATATTTCTTTGATATATACTGAAGTGTCTAACAGCTTTATAAGCCGAATTTATATATATATATATATATATATATATATATATATATATATATATATATATATATATATATATATTAGGCTGATTCAAAAAAATCGACTATTTTTTTTTTCGATACTGAAACTCAAAAACCTTCGAAAAGGTGTAAAAAAACGCCTGTAAAAATCTGAGCTCTTAATATTAATATTTAAGGGTCGCGCACTGCGAATTTCTATTTCCTATCTAAATAACACAGGCAAAATTTTTAACAAACTTTAGAATTTTATCACTTCCGAGTGGCTTGCTGGACGGCTAAGATTATAGCTGATTCTTGTAGAGAATTTGACGCTCTATAAAAAAGGTCTCTTGTAAATTTTCGATTATTCGACTCTTTTAAAAGATATTCAAAGTCAAAGATAAACCTAGAAAACATTAAAGGTTTTTTTCTACTTTTTGGTTGATCTACCAGACTTTTTATAAAATTTTGCTTTTAGCGATATTTTCTGAAGCATTTTTGTAATTCTGAGATTATCCTTAGTCCATTTCATTTGTGGTTTTGTATAGACGCTTTTTTGACATGATTTAAGCCAAGTCGCATTATTTAATAGAAAATTACCAACAGTAGTGTATTAGGGGAGTAGTGCTCTTTTTTATCGATATAACCAAAAAAATATTTGTTATTACTTCACTTGTCACTGTGCCGCTTTGTTCTGAACTATCTTTCTTAATCTTACCTTGAATATTTATTATAATTTATAGTTCAATTCTGTAGATTTGCTTAGCTGTGTTTTAGTTGTGTTGAAAAAAACCTTTAATTTTTTCTAGGTTTATCTTTGACTTTGAATATCTTTTAAAAGAGTCGAATAATCGAAAATTTACAAGAGACCTTTTTTATAGAGCGTCAAATTCTCTACAAGAATCAGCTATAATCTTAGCCGTCCAGCAAGCCACTCGGAAGTGATAAAATTCTAAAGTTTGTAAAAAATTTTGCCTGTGTTATTTAGATAGGAAATAGAAATTCGCAGTGCGCGACCCTTGAATATTAATATTAAGAGCTCAGATTTTTACAGGCGTTTTTTTACACCTTTCCGAAGGTTTTTGAGTTTCAGTATAGAAAAAAAAAAATAGTCGATTTTTTTGAATCAGCCTAATATATATATATATATATATATATATATATATATATATATATATATATATATATATATATATATATATATATACATAGATTTTTCGTACCGTTTCATTTTGACATACGGGTGATCATGTAAAGCGGGGAACTCACTAGAGTCTAGTGGATAGAGACTAGATGGACAAGCCCGCAGACATGCCTGACGGACTTTGCTACTATATGTCCGTGCAATGTTTGTCAAGTGTATCAGCGACGCGAGCCGTCCGGTCTATCATAGCAAAGTCCGTCGGGAAAGTCTGCAGAATTGCTCGCGGCCATGTCCGTCCAATGAATTCCCCACTTAAGGTACGGTCTACCGAATATCGAAAAAGAGTAACTTTGCACCATGATCAACCATGATTCTGTTGGAAATTTGTGTAAGATTTTTTTTATACCTTTTTTTTTGTCGATTTTTTGCCTTAATTTTTATAATTTGATTTGTTCTTAATATTATTTTTATAATTTGATATATTCTGCAGTGCTTTTTCTAAAAAATTGTAAAATTTTAGGAAATACACAAAATAAACAATGTACCTATTAAGCCACATGCAGCCCAATATATTAGGGCCCAATGTTTTGAGAGTCGAGACTTCCTCAGGCGCTACGACTAGGTTCATTGTAGGCTTTTCATTGCGCGACTTAAAATTAAAGCTAGTTGTAGTGTTACGCTGACCGCAAGCTGACGGTCGGCGCTGAAGGGTCAATATGTATGTGGTCACAGGTAGCGTTTTTGAGGTGCGTGACCCCTCAGCGCTGACGGCCGTAAGCTACATACATCAGCGCCGACCGTCAACGTGTGGTCAGCGTGACAGTAAAATCAGCCTAAGGAAAACAACAAAAAACTTAAAAATGCCATCATGACTAAAACAAAAACCGGTCAAATGCGAGTTGGACTCGCGCACGAAGGTTTCCGTACCATCATAGCAAAAAAAACGAAAAAAATGTTTATTGTATGTATACATATAAAAAAATGAAAATATTTAGGGGGCTTCCTTAATATTTTCATTTTTTTACTTTTAGTATTTGTTGATTTGATCGATGGCTTGTTGCCATCTTGTCGTCAGTGCCCTGATCCCATTCCTGTAGAAACTTTGAAATTTTTGATTTAAAAAATCTGACAGGTAGTGTTCAGTGTTCTTTTGAGGTTAGCTTTATGCTTCCTAAAGAGTTCTGCAATGACCGAAACAAGAGGAAATATGATGGGAGCAAGGTCAGGGCTATATGGAGGACGCATCAATAAATCCCAGCCAAGCTCTCTCAATTTTTGCTGCGTGGCTATAAATGAGTACGATCTGGCGTTGTCATGGTGGAACACCACTCCCTTCCTATTCACCAGCTCCGGTCGGTTTTTCTCAATAGCTTTTTTAACCTCATCGGCTGCTGACAGTAGAGGTGAGAATCATAGGTTTACCCGGTGGCAAAAGCTCATAATGGACGATTCCTTTCCAATCCCACCATACACATAGCATCACTTCGTTCCAAGTCAGGCCGGGCTTTGGCAGGGTCTGTGGAGCTTGTCCATGCTTCGACCATGATGTTTTTCGCACATTCTTATCGTAAGTCACCCATTTTTCATCATCCGCAATCATCTGTTTAAGAAATGGTTCGGAATTGTTACGTTTCAACAAGGAATCGCAAATGGAAACACGTTGCATTAGGTTTCTCTCAGTGAAATCATGTGGTACTTAAATATCAAGTTTTTCCTTGTACTCAGACTTTCGTAAAAGTCGTAAAGCTATTTTATGAGCAACATCCAGTTCTTCAGCAATGTCGTAGCTACTAATATGACGATCTTGCTCCACTTTCTCAAAGATGGCACTGATTTATGACAGGGCATCCAGAGCGAACCTCATCGTTCACACTAAAATTTCCAGCCTTGAAACGCTTGAACCACATTTGTGCTACTCTTATTGATACCGCATAGGTCCGTAAACCGCACAATTTTTTTACGGCGTTCTCGTTCGTCGCATTTTTACCTTTTTTTGTAATAAAAAGTTTAAAATGTACCGAATTTCTTCGTCACACACGTTCATTTTGCTTGCTTAAAAAACAATTGAAAAGGCGGGAACCAGTTTTTTTTATTTGTTGCATCTTTAGAATGTCACATTTAATAGTATTAAAACCAGCCAGTTACGTTCGATACAGATACAGTTACGATCGGTAATCAAACCTGTCTGGACAGGTTTGATTACTACAAAATACGAAAATACTTTTGCCCCGACCTAATATTTGTGGCCATTTAATGTCAAAACATTAAAAAAGAGTAATACTATAGATATATTAATATTATAAATGCAACAGTTTGGATAATTAGATGTATGGATGGATGTTTGTTACTCAATCACACATAAACGACAGAACCAATTCGAATGAAATTTAGCACACATGTAGACGAAAACCAAAGCATAAATTATATTCTTTATCCCCGAAAAATAATGCGAAAGTTTGAATGTTTAGATGAATGGAGGTTTGGATGGATGAATGTTTGGATGAATGGATGTTTCTTACTCAATCACGCAAAAAATACTGAACAGAATTGAATGAAATTTGGCACACAGGTAGATAATGACCTGGAATAGTACATAGGCTATCCCGAAAAAATTGGATAATACCGCGGGATTGGCCAAAAACTTATAATACAGCAGGTTGTACGCTGCTGTATTACAAATGCTAAGGTTCGGATGTTTGGATGGGTGGATGTTTATTACTCAATCACGCAAAAACGAATTGGGATGAAATTTGGTACACATATAGATGATGACCTGGAATAGCACATAGGATACTTTTAATTCCGAAAAATTTGTTGTTCCCGCGGATAAAACTAAAAACTTTTAACAGTAGGATGCACAGTGCAGCTAGTTAAGACGATTACACCTGCGAACGACCTTGAGTTAGTGACAGACGCAGCGTACTAAGTACTATTCCGCACGCTGACATCTCCAAAAGTCAAAGAGTATATACAGTGGGTGCACATACTTTTAACATTTTTGTTTGCCTATATGAACTTTTATCATCATGAATCAAATGAATGTTAGCAAACTCAAAACCTATAACCGATAATCGGTCATTTATCGATTCATTTTATAAAAACGATAAATATCGAAAGAAAAAACAGTAAATATCGAAAATTGACAAAAGAATTATATGACAATTTTACACAATAATGACTGTTACGTATCCTATTATCTTATAATATACAATACATCTCGTGTAGCACTTTATTTTAATACATACAATTAACAATTTTAACAAAACCTTTGAAAATGTGATTTTGTAAAAAGTGATCTCTTAAATAACCTTTAAAAATTTAAGTTTTTGTTTCGAAATCTCGTAAGAAAAAGTAGAGATTTAATTTAATTGAAACCATATCTGTATGCTTTCAATTAAATTAAAAGGAAAGTTTTAAACAGGTTGATTAATTTAGACTATTTGTATGTATAATATATTTAATTTATATTTATTTCATTTGTTATGATAGCAAACAAGTAAACAGTTTTCTTGATAAAAACATATAAACATCGCCCATAGACACTAAAAATGTTAATGGTGCATTGCTATTCATGTAGCAGGGTTAGAATGTTACATGCATATACCTTGCCCTCAAAACCGAATCACGACAGTTAAAAACACCGACGCTATTGCGGCAGGAATATGTCACGCGGTAGTTCCAAAACCGGGTTGATGTGTTGCAAAAAACCAAGGTCGAAAAAATAACTACTGATTATAATAACTGCCTCGTAGTCAAGGGGATAACCTAAAGTTTGGTTTAAGGTATTTTTCGAAAATTCGAAAATCTCAGTAGCAGCTTGGAGTCTGGCGGTCGGTGTGTTACCACTTCCATGCCTCGGATGAGCACATAAAGCAGTCGGTCCTAGTTATTGCTAAAACAACAACAACAACAACGATATGTCACGATCTTTGCAAATTTTTCATACTTCCTGCACATTCATTACTCTCTTCACACAAACATGCTGGTTGCGATGACTTCACTACCTTCAAATAGGGTACCTACCTTCAAGTAGGGTAGGGTAATATTTACCGGTTTTTTATCTTTTTTCTTCAGAGTTTTGCTTTTTAGTCGTTTGCTTGAATTATATTCGTTGTTTATTTGTTTTATTTTTTGTACACTTATACAAAATATTTACAAAATACTTATCCATCTAAAGCCATTAAAACATCCAAGTGTAAACGTAGGTAAGTACCTGAATAGTCAAATATTATTCAGCGTCCACACGCAAACAAAGTTGTTGATAAAGTACTAGCTTTCAGCCCCTTAATACCCTCTTTTACCTCTTTAGGAGATAAAACTCAAAGTTTCCTTACATGCACGTTTATGTAATTGAAGTAAAGAGCATAACTAATAAATTTGAAAAGATTTTGATGAAACAAATTTTATTTGTTATACAAACTTAACCACATTTTTGATCCTTTTAAGGGATGAAATTTAAAAAACCTTAAACTCGTATTCATTTAATTGTGTTAAAAAACATAAATACTAAGTTTTAAATAATTTCTACAATATTCTACAATAAACAAATCTATTTTTCATACAAAAATAAACACTTTTTTACCCTTTTATGGAATAAAATGTATGAAATCCCTAAATATATAATTTTTAAATTGTGTTGAAGAACATAAGTACCAAATTTCAAGTTATGTTGACCATAAGCGTTTAATTTTTCATATGAATTGTAACACCCACTTTTACTCCTTTAAGGGATGAAACTACGAACTTCATTACGCGCATGTTTCTTCAATTTGGATTGAATTGAATAAGCAGGTACTAAATTTTATGAGAGTTTAGATAATATAAACTTTTTATTTTAATACAAACTTATACACTTACCCTTTTAATGGATGAAATTTAAAAAAAATCTAAAATATGAATTTCTTTAATTGTATTAAAAAGAATAAATACTAAATTTTTGTAATTTCTACAACAAACAATTCATTTTTCATACAAAAATTAACTCTCCTTTTACCCCTCTATGGGATGAAATTGAAAAATGCGTATTTATTTAATCGTATTAAAAAGCATAAACACAAAATTTTAAGTAATAAACATTTTTTTAATACAATCATTAACGCCCCTTTTGCCTCTTTAAGGGATTAAATTACATCATAAGAACAACCTCTGTAAAAAATCAGCCTTCCCGCTCCAAACTTATTATCTACTATAAAAACGTTCAAGCGTAAACGAAATGTCCAATTTTTAAACAGCACAACCTTATTACTGTGCCAAACGCACTATCTGTATTATTACTCTTTGACTCTAATGTAGAGAGCGGTATACGCTGACGTGCGACACAGCCTCCTCGTACGAATGCTACCGGGAGACTGACTTTCGGAGCGAGCGCTGTCCGCGAATGAAATAACAAGGTTTTTATTGATTTAATGGCACACTATAATGATTTTGCAAAATGTTGAACTTAAATTTTATAAAGCAATAAATTGTCTGTAATAAATTGAAAAAATCACCAAAATCGTTTCAGTAGTTTAGAAGTTATAAGAAAATTCTTGCGTAAAAATAAGAAAGACATTCGATTTTTTTTCGTCAAAAATAACAATAAAATTTGAAAAAACAAACTTAAAATTTAAAGTTAATTATATTTTACGTACAATGTATATTTTTTTTAAATTATTGGATTAACGGTTTAGGAGAAGTAGGCTTTCAAATAGGAGTATATTTCGTAGTTTGGCGTATGTTATCGCCTTAAGTAATAATTCTAGGTCTTTAAAAGGTTTTTCGTTAATTTTAGCTTATAAAAAGTGTTCGTGATACAATTTAGACTTCAAAAGAAGTTAATAATGTATTACAATACAATATGCATTTATCAACATGCATTGCTTTTGAGACCAACTTTGTATGGACCCTCATCATTTTCCTTTCAAACTTCGTAAAAAATGCCGAGTGTGAATCTCCCTTTAGAGTTATAATTAAGTTCAGAAGTCAGAGATGGCCACCAGATGCGTGAAATGAACCAATTAAATGCGTCGATGGATTCAAACTCAACCCTCTCCTAGAGATATTGAATTCTTTCGATTCTAATTTTAATATTACATTTTTTAACTCCCCGTTAACCCGGTTAACTTTGGCCGGAAGAGAAGAAATGAAATAATCTTTTTGATGAAAAATTATAAGTTCTAAATATTTTATCTAAAATTTTTTGTCTAATTTTTTATGGTTTTTGAGACATTTCAGAGAATTTTTTTTTAAATTTTCCGACTAAAAATGCTTCACATGCCGTTTATATAACATTAAGACTACATTATATCCAACATACAAACAAGAGTGACAAAATTTTGAATCAAACTTTTATTTTAACTGGTGTAGTGAGCGTTTCTAATCCTCGGCCTGCCACGCCTGTCTAATTCTCGAATGAATAGTTAATTGTTACTAAACTTGAGACCTAAAATATTTGGTATTTTGGCGTATTTATGCAGTTTCTTTGGTACTTAATATTCAGCCGAATATTAGAAACTAACCGGCCGAATACAGAATGCCTTCAAATGATGAAAAATGCACATATTACTCAAAAAAGAATATATTTTACCAAAAAACATAACTGTTAATAATTAAAATTCATTATAAATAAGTTTTTATGAACAAAGACCTACAAAAATATAGATTCAGCCATTAAGTTTAATTAATTATTCAAACAAAGTAAATGATTAAAAAAAATTACACACATCAAAATGAAAATATAAAATTTACCTTTAAAAATTCGAACTTTCCACGTTACATCAGCAAGAAATCTTAAGTATAACATACACATGTTTTATAAATATGTGTATATACATGGTATATACATATGTAGTACGGTGAATCCAATTAAAACAATAAGTCTAACATTAAAATATATATTCTAAATAAAAGGGATATATCCCTAATGTTTAGGGAAATTTATTCATATGTTAACTTGCCACACTGCCACAATGGCGCTTCAATTTTGTGTTCGGAGAAATTATATCAAATATTATTTCAATTTTGTTATAATTTATGGACATTTGGATACCTACTTATGAAAAGTGATCCCGGAAGACTTTTTTTCAAAACATGAAATGTTTTTACAATTGTTTATCACACAAGATGGCATGATTTCAAAATAAATGCTGTCACAAAAAGAACATTTCTCACTCTCTGTAGCTCGCGGCCGACTAGTAAGCCGCCGTCTTCATATTGCCGCATCGTCATCATATTACGTGACTCACGATACGAGCGTTTGGCTACGTCTATATCTTTTGTAGGTCTTTGGTTATAAATGAAAACATTATTTTCAGCATTTTTTGACGATTTTTTGAACAATCAGGTAGACAATACAACAAGACTATTAGTTATTCAATCTCTAACAAACAAAAATAATACATGTCATGATACGATTAACTCGCTAATGAAACAAATACGCCGCCCAATATTCGGCCAAGAGTCTGGCCTGATGTTCGGTATTCGGCGAAATCACTATTCGTGGCATCTCTAGTCTAAATTTCAAAATGCCCGTCAAATGCGGCAAATGCCCGTCAAATGATACCCTAGGCCCGAATCAACACAGATGAACTAAAAAAACCGGCTAAGTGTGAGTGGGATTCGCGCTAGAAGGGTTCCGTAACATCTCAGCAAAAAAAACACGTTCATTGTATGGGGGATCTCCTTATTATTTTCATTTTTTTATTTTTAGTATTTGTTGTTATAGCCGCAACGGAAATTTTTTAAAGATTTTAAACATTTTTATTGAACATTTAACAATATTACAAGAATAACATGTAGTTCGTAAACAACTGATTTAGTTGCAAAACTGTGTTGCAGCCGTTTACGCCCACCCCGAAACACGGCGGAAATATGTTCTAAAAAATTGTATGTACATTATAAAGCATACATTACAAATACATTATAAAGCAGGAAATACATAATTTGTGAAAATTTCAGCTTTCTAGCTATCACGGTTCATGAGATACAGTCTGGTGACAGACAAACAGACAGCGGAGGCTTAGTAATAGGGTTCCGTTTTACCTTATAGATACGGAACCCTAAAAATTGAAAAACCTACATTCTAAAGTATTTCCATATAATATGAAACCTATTTCCTTCGGTTGGTTGCGTCGATAAATAGCATATAGCTTTATGAACGATATACAGGAAGGGTGTTACATGAATTTTTAATTTCCGATACGTGCGATGACAGCTGATGTTAAGAGGCTGGCGTCAATCACTTTCGCTATTTATATTAATATTTTAAATGTGAAAATTTGGATGTTTGTATGGATGGATGTTTAGATGGTAGAGTTTTGCATTGTCTCGCCCGGGTCTGGTACCACCGCCTTTCCTATTCCTGCCGCAATAGCGTCAGTGCTGTCGCTGTCGTGTTCCGGTTTGGAGGGTAAGGTAGCCGGTAAACTTATGCATGTGGCATAAGATCTCGCCCCAAGATAGCAACGCACCCTTAACACTTTTGGTGTCTATAGGCGATGGTTGACTCTTTCCATCAGGAGACCCATCTGCTTGTTTACTAACTTATACTATTAAAAAAAAATGTTAATCTACTCGCGGGTCAGCTAGTTAATATAATAAATGCAAAAGTTTGGATGTTTATATGTATGGAGGGTTTGTTACTCAATCACGTAAAAACTACTAAATGGATTTGAATGAAATTTGGCACAAGGGTAGATGATGACCTGGAATAACTCACAAACTATTTTATCCTGGAAAAATAAGGTGATCCCGCGAGATTCGCCAAAATCCATACTAATATTATAAATGCGAAAGTAACTCTGTCTGTCTGTCTGTCTGTCTGTTACGCTTTCACGGCCAAACCACTAAACCGATTCGGATAAAATTTGGTACAAATATAGTTTGAGACCCAAGAAAGGACATATGATAGTTTTTATCCCGGAAATCCCACGGAAACGGGAACTATGCGGGTTTTTATTTTAGAATTATTTCCACGCGAACGAAGTCGCGGGCACAGCTAGTCTTTTATAATTCTGCAGGCTGCACGCTGCTGCAGCTAGTATTAAGGCGAGGTCTTTTGACGCGCGTCAGTTCTATAGGAAATGGACGGCGCGGTATGTTCTGAAACCGTTGAGAAACGTGTTAATATTCAGATAAATAAATATAGGACTTCAGCTGAAAACCAAAATTTAGTACATTCTTTTTGTATTTAAAACTAAATATCACCATACAAAAATCATGTGAATGATTAGAAATATTATTAACAAATTATTTGTTGTACTAGATATTTTTAGCCTGTTTTCGGAATTTTATATGATCGAGTAAAGCTAACTTATTACATTCTATCATGTAATAAGTTAGCACGTTACTTTGATAATATCTTCAGGTATATCGTGTAATTTGTAAAATTGTTATTTAACAATCAATACAAAAAAAACATGAATTTTCGAACCAGTTTTTCCCGTTTGTCCCGATGCCTCACCTTAATATAATGATTACTGCGAAAGCTTGGATGTTTGGATGGATGGATGGATAAATGAACCTGGAATAGAATTTGGACCTGGAATAGACCTGGAATTTGGAATGGAAATTGATAACCTGGAATAGAACACAGGACACTTTTTATTCCGTAAAAATGAGTAGTTACCGTGAAATTCACCAAAAACTATAATGCAGCGGCCATTATTAGTAGCTAGTATCTATACCACTACTTAATATTATGAATATGTTTGTTACGCTTTCACGCAAAAACTACTTCACCGATCATCGTGAAACTTTGTACGCAAAATTGTGGATGTATTAGAAGTAACACTGGACACTTTTATTTAAAAAAATGATGTGGTGTCGCGGGACACCAGGTAGGAACGAACTTCCTTCGGCTAAACGGCACTACTCGCTTGTGTACGCGACTGTCGCGCCTGCGCACGTCTCATTTAACGCTTTTATTCCACGCATTTTTCTTACGGTTTTACTATCACATTTTTTTCAGTTCGGTCGCGCAGCAAAATCCCTATCCCCTCCAAGCCTGCCGTAAGGAACTTCGTTCCAAAAATCATAAACGCGAGTGAAGCCGTGATTAAAATCTGGTATATTATAAATGCGAAAGTATGTTGATTATAAGATAGCAAACAAGCAGATGGGTCTCCTGATGGAAAGAGTCAACCATCGCCTATAGACACCAAAGATGTTAATGATGCGTTGCTATCTTGTGGCGAGGTCTAATGCCACATGCATTAGTTTACCGGCTACCTTGCCCTCCAAACCGGAACACGACAGCGACAAGCACTGACGCTATTGCGGCAGGAATACGTAAGGCGGTGGTACCTGGTACCTGACTCACGCAAAAGCGGCAAAACCGATTTGGATGAACTTTGGCACACATAGATGATGACCTGGAATGGCTCATAGGGTACTTTTATCCCGGAAAAATAAGTTGTTCCCGTGGAAATCAAAAAAACTGTTATGATGCAGTAGGCTGCAGGGCACAGCTTTAATACATAGGTAAATATGAAAATATGTCTGCCTGTCTGTTACGCTTTCACACATAAACCCCTAAGCCGATTTTAAATTAGTTTGACAAGAAGATAGTTGAAGAGTCGTAATCAACCATGGGCTACTTCTTAAAAATTTCAACCCCTAAGTACCTGAAATAAGGGATGAAAAATTGTATGAACGTGGTGAAAATCAGAAAAGCTGCAGCTCAGCTTTTATTTATATTTTTTTATAGAACAACACTTTTGTCTTTCCATGCCTACTCTCGACAGCAACGCAATGTTAATGGTGTGTTGCTATTCGTGTAGCGAAATGGCGATGCCACATGCATAAGTTTACTGGCTATCTTAACCTCCAAACCGGAACGCCCGTGTTGGTCCGGTCTCCTTTGAAGAATAAAACAACTGCCGTTGCCGTTCTGGTCTTCAGGGTAAGGTAGCCGGTAGACTTACGTATGTGGCATTACCATCCCGCCACCCGGATAGCAACACAACGTTAATATCTTTGGTGTCTATAGGCGATGGATTCTCTTTCCATCAGGAGACCCATCTGCTTGTTTGCTATCCTAGATATCTATCACTAATGCTATTGCGTCAAAAATAGATAAGGCAGTGGTACCAAACCCGGGGAGACAATGCAGAACTCTACCACCTAGTAGCCACGATGGTAGTGACTTGCATAGCCAATCGATCGCCTTTTACAACCTACCTGGCAGAACGGCAGTTGGCCTATTCTTCAAAAGCAGCCCGGACTAACACCAAGAAGAAGCTTTGAAGAATAGATTATCTGCCATTCTGCCAGGCAGTTCGTAAAAGACAACGGCTATACGTTTTACAACCATCGCGATCGTGACTAAGAGGTAGAGTAACGCAATGCAAAAGCGAACTCAGTGTAAAATTAAACCTTAAATCACTAGTGATAAAACAATAATATATCACTTTTTTAACTTCCCACTACGTATGTAGATAGTTGCTCTGCATTGTCTCGCCCGGGTCTGGTACCACCGCCTTAACTATTCCTGCCGCAATAGCATCAGTGCTTGCCGCTGTCGTGTTCCGGTTTGGTAAGGTAGCCGGTAAACTTATGCATGTGGCATTAGACCTCGCCACAAGATAGCAACGCACCATTAACATTTTTGGTGTCTATAGGCGATGGTTGACTCTTTCCATCAGGAGACCCATCTGCTTGTTTGCTATCTTATGATTTATAAAAACAAAAAAAATATTCAAAATTTGATCCCAAAGAGAGTAAAATAACGAAAGTAGCTTATAAAGAAAGGTAAAATAAGTTCTAAAGTAAATATGCGCGAGCGAATTTAGCGTTATTTAGTATAATAATAGTGAAATAAAAGTACAAGTGTGTGGTTTCAACTAAAAATAATGGAAACTAGTTTCAACTAAAAATAATGGAATTTCACCAAGTGCCGACGACTGAAAGTGTAAAATCTAATATATCACTGTAATTTCAGTACGACTTTCTTTTATTTAGGTCAAGCTAATAAAAACTGCGCAAAGAAACCACTACCTTCAATAAGAAGAGAAATGTTTGAATTTGATCGTTGTAAGTGCATAAACCCTTGGGCGGTCAAGTACTTTCTAGGGGTGAGGCTGTTATAAGAAAACTAACTAATGCTATAAAGTGCCGTTATCGGCTTAAAATAACCGTTACTAGAAAATACATTCTAACCATTTAGAGAATAGTTTCGATTATAATTTGATGATCCGATTTTTTTACAAAATATGTTAGACCGTGGTCCCACGAACAAACTTTTTTTTGATTAATAATAAGCTGATTTTTGTGTGTTTTGACGAGACAACCATATTTTCTATTTTCGAAAAAAATCTCGAATCGGGTAACTAATAAGTTATGGGACTTTGAAAATTTCTATTCGATGAAGGAAAAATATTTATTAATAACAATAATTATTTTTCGACTTTAATCGCTTGATTATATTATGAAAAAAACGATAAAACTTTTGTCCTATACATTCGATGGTTTTTTCTGACGAGTCCTCCACTCTAAAGTTTCGGAATTATGAGATGTTTAAATTGTTATTAATCAATTTAATAACAACCTAATTTTCTCACAACAGCTTGTTAATTATTATTGTAATTCAAGGGTATTTTTGTCCTACACGTAAAGTGGCACTTTTCTTAGTCCGACACCAAAATTTTCTTTTTATCTATCTTTGTTAGTTACCCGATTCGAAATTTTTCGAAAATAGAAAAAATGGCTGTCTTATCAAAACGAAGCTGTTCACGAAAATTGAGCTTGTTATAAATAAAAATTGGTGGTGGGACCACGGTCTATGTCAAGTATGTCATTGCACTGTGTAATTATAGCTCACTAGTAGTGCCAAAATTTTAGCATTCAATCGATACAGCAAATTTACTGAGAATATTTAAGTTACAATGTCTTTAATATTTTTTTTAGATTTTTCTCCGTGTTGGTCCCGAGCTCCTTTGAAGAATAGGTCAACTGCCGTTCTGCCAGGCAGGTTGTAAAAGGTGAGCGAAAGGCTATACGAGTCACTACTATCGTGGCTACTAAATGGTAGAGACATTTTTGTATCCATAAGTATAGTTATAAATTAGTGCAATATAATTGTAAATTAAAATTTCCCACATTATTGGGCAAAATTGATAAGGCTGACAACACCTGTGAGCGATATTTAAGCTTACCCTTTCAAAATCAATATTTACGTTTGTTTATATTCCACGACAGTCAATAATAATCAGTTAAGTATATTACATCCTGAAGATGCTTTAAAAAGTGAAACCGGTCGAGTAATATAATAAAAATTGTGTAAAAGTCATTGATATAAAAAACCCTAGATGCACAGTCCCGAACAAAACTGACACTCAAAAGTGCCCCTAATTTCTTTTAAGTAGTTATAGATATGGCAAAAACATATGTCTTTGCATATCCAACCTTAAGTGCAAGGCTTATAGTTGTTTTTACAAAGCAATGTACGAAAATAAATAAAATTGACAGTGACGCGGCCGACGCGATTCTATTTGAAATGAGTGCACAATTTAAAATTGTGCACTCATTTTTGGAGGACGTTTTTGACACACTGATTGTGTATCTTGGGTTTTTTATATCAATGGTAAAAGTGAAATTGATGTACAAGTGGAATAGTAAAAGTGTCTAGTAACAATGGAATTTCACCAAGTGCCGACGATGGAAAGTATAGAATATAAATGGTAGAGTTCTACATGGTCTAGCCCCAGTCTAGTACCTCCGCCTTACTTAATAATTCCTGCCGCAATAGCATCAACACTTGTCGCTGTCGTGTTCCAGTTTGGAGGGTAAGGTAACCGGTAAACTAATGCATGTTTTCCCTGTGTTGGTCCTGGGCTCCTTTAAAGAATAGGCCAACCACCATTCTGCCAGGCAGGTCGTAAAAGGCGACCGATTGGCTATGCGAGTCTCTACTATCGTGGCTACGAGGTGGTAGAGTTCTGCATTATCTCGCCCGGGTCTGGTACCATCGCCTTACCTATACCTGCCGCAATAGCATCAGTGCTTGTCGCCGTCGTGTTCCGGTTTGGAGGGTAAGGTAGCCGGTAAACTTATGCATGTGGCATTAGACCTCGCCACATGATAGCAACGCACCATTAACATCTTTGGTGTCTATAGGCGATGGTTGACTCTTTCCATCAGGAGACCCATCTGCTTGTTTGCTATCTTATGATATAAAAAAAAGAAAAAAAGTAGGTACTACAAAGAATGTTTACTTCTCGATTGTATATCAGAGTTAATGTCGTTGCCATACCATCGCTCTGCATATTTTACCGTATTTATCATGGGGAGTGTTCAAACGAGTTGTTCGGATTAATTCCTGCCGCTAAATTCCACCATCGGACATCGCGTCAAAATTTAAAGTTCCATCCTCATCACCTCGATGTCCGGAAATCCACAACCGTGCGCTTTTGTCGACACTTTTTGCCTCGCACTACTCCTTTGTGGAATCAATTACCCGCGGGGTCTTTCCGAATAAACACAACTTGGGGACCTTCAAAAACGAGCTTATTCATTTTTAAAAGGCTGGCAAAGCAGCTGCAAGACCCCCGGTATTGCAGATGTCCATGGGCGGCGGTGATCACTTACCATCAGGTGCACCACCCGCTCGTTTGCCCCCTCTACTATAAAAATGTTTTTACCGCATTTTAAATAAAAATACCGCGTTAAAAATCAACCTTACGTGCGGTAGTTAATTTGTCACCAACATATTATTACGGTTATTTGTAGTTATAGTTTAAATAGGTCATTCAAATTCATGTAACAAATGGTAATCTTCGAGAACTTCATATGTACCAAATGGTTACGTTATGAATATTTTATCATCTGATTCGAATGCTATATTTCGTAGTAAATCGAAAATGCCAAAAGAAAATTCTCTTTCATTACTTAACGAGAATTCATTATGAGGTCTGATGAAAAATTAATTAAACACCGTCACTATAATTATGACCAATAGGTGGTAAAACCCTGCTATAATTCTATCAGAAACCCATCGTCTTACCTATTTCTGCTATTGGTGACAAGTCTTTTTTTTTATTTCATAAGATAGCAAACAAGCAGATGGGTCTCCTGATGGAAAGAGTCAACCATCGCCCATAGACACCAAAAATGTTAATTGTGCGTTGCTATCTTGTGGCGAGGTCTAATGCCAGGTGCATAAGTTTACCGGTTACCTCACCCTCCAAACCGGAACTCGACAGCGACAAGCACTGACGCTACTTCGGCAGGAATAGGTAAGGCGGTGGTACCTGACCTGGGCGAGACAATGCAGAACTCTACCGCCTAGTAGCCACGATGGTAGTGACTCGCATAGCCAATCGGTCGCCTTTTACGACCTGCCTGGCAAAACGGCAGTTGGTCTATTCTGCAAAGGAGCCCGGAACCAACACGAGGAAGTCACAAGAACCAACCAAGTCACAACAAAAAGTCTTGTGACTGCTTGAAAAAGCCTATGGACTTATGCTGTATAATAAATATCATTGAACAAATAACACAAATTGATCTTGCCCCTTAAAGTAAACTAAATTATGTGAAATAGGTGTTATTCAACTCATGATAGGCATTTAAGAAAAGAGCTGTTTAATGCTGTCGAAACCTACAACATAGGAGGCTGTATAAACAAGTACTCTTAGTATCATCCGAAATAAACAAAAAAACAAGTGTCATCTATTTACACTGTGAACGAATGATAAATATTTTAATGTAAATAAAAGTTATATCCTTTTTTAACCTCTAAGTGGTTAAAATCAAATAATCTTCATGATGAATGATACAAAAATAAATTATATTTATGTTGACGATACATTGCGATGTGGGTGGCTTAAAATGGAATGTAACAATTGTAAATTCAAGTAATATTAATCTTTGAAGGAGTTTCGTGAATTTTAGTATTATAAAAAGTATCCGTGATACAATTTACATTTGAGAAGTAATTAATAATGTACTACAATACGGTAAGCAGCTATTATCATGTGTTGCGTTTCAGGCCAAACTTGTATGGAGCCTCATCATTCTCCTTTTGCACTCAATGGTTCATGAATCTTGAAGTTATTTTAAAAAATATTGTATCTCCGAAATTATTTTTGCGGTTATTTAAAATTTTACGTTTAAGTTTGGTAGAACCCAATCGAATGCCATCAACCACGCTTCGTTCAAAAGTTATGAGATGTTTACACACACACACACACACATACTTACATATACAGGGTGGGCAAAAAATCGTGGATCAAACGAAACAGGGTTATAGTTGGGATTATTATAGGTATTTTTTTTTAATACAAGTTCAATTTTGGTGGTACATTTTTTTAACAGTAAGATTATAAAGTTACAAATAATTTTTAATTACACTTAAAAGTAATTGAAAAAGGTGCCAATACTCATAAATCATGGTACCCACTATCATACAAACACTTTGGTAGTGTTGATACATTCATTACATTACATTTATTGTTGTCGTCGAAATCACTAAAATAGTCGTAACTTTTAAGATCAAGATTGAGCTCTACCATAGAGATATTTTTATTGCAAATAATCGCAACTATCACCCTGTTTCGTTTGATCCACGATTTTTTACCCATCCTGTATACTAATGTCATCGGGAGAATATTCGGGAAGGCTTCCTAAGACCTCAATACGTGGAGATCTGACAAAAATTCTATTTTCGGATATCGGGACAAAATTAGTAATTTTTTTTACCTACGATAGCGGGAAGCAGGAATAGCGGGAAATTTTAAAAAATGTTTTACTACAAATAACTACGTATCATGCATACAAATAAATGTCGTTAGCCATCGCTTTGTGATAAAGCTTCACTTTATACCCTGGCACCATCCTCACAGGTATTTATTTTTGAAACAAGTGGTCTGTATTTTTTCCTAGACAATTTCTGAAGGAGCTGACTGTGAACATGCAACAAACAACAAAGTTAATTTAATTTTATAATGTACGAGCTTATACATTCCACTGCGTTATAAGGTTTTGGTTGTACTATAATTATCAAAAGTATCCTAATTTCTAAGTCATAATCTTACCAAACCAAATTAATTATTATAACCAAATTTCATCGAAATCGATACAGTTCTTTTGCGTAATAGAGTAACAAGCAAACCTTCAAATGCCTCGCGATCTAGGGTTTAGCCTATTTTATCGAAAATCTTATCGAATCGAATCGAAAGTTTATCGAAAATCCCAAAGAACACGGGCGAGACTTCATACATCGTTTTTTTTTGTTATTACCTTAAAGTTTAATACATTCCTTAAGATTCTATATCAACTCCTTAACTTATCCGCATTTAATAAATATTTTTTAACTTGGGGAATAGTAGCTAAATAAAGTTGGAATTTAGGTAAGGTTAACGTAAACAATCAGTTCTCTCCTTAGTAGTCTGTGGTTAGGTATTTATCTTGTCATTGGGTGTCTTTAGTACAACTGCTAATCTCACAAATCTAAGTTAGATTGATAGAATTCTGAGCTAAGATTTTGCAAAAACACTTTAACGGTACTTTAAAGAACAAAAAATAAATTAGCATTAACTATTCTTTAATACAAAAACAGGGAGAATTTTTATTTGATACTTATAATGAAAATTATGATATATAAACTTATTACTGTTTTAATGAAAATGTAATTAAAGTTTTATAAAATGGTAACACTTACATATGATGATAGAATTCAATCAAATTATAGTCTCAATTATTTTTAAATGATTGTTCCTAGCGATATATTTTATTTAATTGATTTTGAAAATCTTAGAAAATTATTCTAGTTTATCTAATATTCGTCACTCCAAAATATACGCAAGGGTTGTACAAAATTAAAATGGCCTGTGTTCTTTCAGTAGCAGCTCGGAGTTTGGTGGTGTGTCATCAGTATCGTGACTCGATTGAGCATGGAAAGCCATTGTTTCTGGTTATCGCTAGAAATAGTTGATAATCGTTATCTCGTCAACCGACAAATCGGTGAATCGTGGTGAACCGAAAAGTATATAGACATTCAGTTTATTTTGCCTGTCCCGTTAGGGAGCTAGCTGGGCGCAATGATACAAAAATTCAAATGAATCCTCTATACATACAAATAAATAAAATTGGAGTATCTGTTTGTAATATTAAAATAACCGCTTTTTACTAAATGCATATGGACGTATACATTGTACATATACAAAAATAACATTTTTTACAATTTTTGTCCGTCTGTCTGTGTCTGTTGTCTATGTCTGTTTGTTCTGGCTAATCTCTAGAACGACTGGACCACTTTTGACGGGACTTTCACTGACAGATAGCTGATGTTGTGGCAGTAACTTAGGCTACTTTTTTCGAATTTTTTCCACGCGGACCAAGTCGCGGGCTCAGCTAGTATTATATATACCTTTAAGTCTAAAAAGAAAACAAAGAAGTTACGACATTACCATATCGACCAGTAACAAAGTTTTACGGCCCTTGCTTGTATCCAAAATAACCGTTATTTAAACGGTTATTTTTTGCTTAAAAATTTAAAAACATTAAATTAAGGCCCATCCCTAGTGTTTTTTTAATAAAACCAAATGTAAAGGGAGTCTTGAATTGCGTACACCATCTGGAGCGAGTTTCCTAACTTCCGCCAATTATTAAAGAGCTGTCGACTTTTCTCCAAAGAAATTATGAGGTTACGGTGTCGAGTTTTGTGCTTAATTTTTATTTCGGGGAATACATTAGGGGCATAAAATATGGACAAAAGTATTTCTTAACGTCAGGGGAATATAGGGAAGGAATTTATTATTTATTTACAGGTTAGAAAGTTTTTCCTATGGGACTCAAGAGGTCGCTTTTCTTTTGGTATATTCAAGAAACGACTATTACATAATATAAGAATTGCTCCCATTTTCGGCTGCTTCAAATCATATATAATATACACTAATTATCAAAATAACAAGCAATTACTTAAAATTGCTCGTTATTTCGATAATTAGTACTGACCAGCATCGACACTTTGTTATACTGTCAAATGATTTTTATCATCGATAATAAAATGTCAATTTCTTTAAGACGAAGTATTTTGACGTGCGTCAATTCTATAGGAAATGGGCGACGCGCTATGAAACCGCTGGGAAACGTGTTAATTTTCGGATAAATAAATATAGGTCTTCAGCTGAAAACCAAAATTTAGTACATTCGTTTTTGTAGTTAAAACTAAATATCACCATATAAAAATCATGTGGAAGATTAGAAATAATATTGACAAATTATTTGTTTTAGAGATTTTTTTAGCCTGTTTTCGGAATTTTATATGATCGAGTAAAGTACATTCTATCACGTAATAAGTCAGCACATTCCTTAGATAATATCTTCAGGTATATCGTGTCATTTTTGTAAAATTGTTATTTAACAATCAATACAACAACGTGATTTAGCAAACCAGCTTTTTCCCGTTTGTGCCGATGCCTCGCCTTAAATTCAACAAATTTACTATAATTACACTACATTCTTTGCTACATTATAATACATATTTATTACGATACATAATTGTCCTATTTGTCAAATCTGAAATGATTGACAAAAATATATTTTTACCAGGGTTTGAGGACACATATCAATGGATATACATATATCCGATATATATATATATATATATATATATATATATATATATATATATATATATCGCCTCTGTGGTCTAGTGGTCCAGCGTTGGCGTTGACCACATGAGGTCCTGGGTTCGATTCCCGAGTCGGGCACTTTAAAAAAAGTGTTTTTTCTGTTTTGTGAAAAACACAAAGTTGCCCGGGATTGGAAAGTGCCCGGTTGGTGATAGGCTTGCCACCTATCACATTTGTGGGACCAAGTATCTTCGGCTAATCGTGGGTGCACTTGTACCTCTGCCTGCCCCTTCGGGGTTATGGGCGTGAAGATACTTTTTACTTATATCAAATTATTTTTTGTGACATATACAAAAGTGGTTTAAATTTTTAATATTATTTGGCATTTGTTACTGTATTTCTACTTCCCAAATATAGATGGCGTTGAAGTAGAGTTTATACATTCCCTAAGAGTAAAAACACGGCATTTTTTGATTATTTTATTTGATGATTAACAGTTTATTACCATTGACTGATAACTGATTTAATAACTAACTAAAAGAATAAGGTAGGTACTTTATTACATTCTAGAATTATTATTTGTAATATTTGTTGTTTTTACCTAAGGGCAGGAATGGCCATTGAATGATTAGAAATTATAAGAAGGTTTTATGTTTTTGAGTTGATATTTTTATATATAAGATACTATATTTTTTAGTTGATCTAGAATAATATTCTATGTTTTGGTTTCATTTGTTTGATTTTGAGTACATCAATAAATAAAACATTAAAACTTTTGTTCTTTTTTTTAATAATTTCTTATATTTATGTAACAAATGCATGCGAATATACATATATATCCTAAAATATGTGCAGATATATAAGACAATAATGATATGGATTTTATACAAAATGGATGTATATACATCAAACGTTTGATATATATCAAATATATATGATAAAAACTTTTTTATATCAGAAGATAGCAAACAAGCAGATGGGTCTCCTGATGGAAAGAGTCAACCATCGCCTATAGGCACCCAAGATGTTAATGGTGCGTTGCTATCTTGTAGGGAGGTCTAATGCCACATGCATAAGTTTACCGGCTATCTTACTCTCCAAACCGGAACACGACAGTGACTAGCATTGACGCTATTGCGGCAGGAATAGGTAACGCGGTGGTACCAGACCCGGGCGAGACAATGCAGAACTCTACCACCTAGTAGTCACGATGGTAGTGACGCGCATAACCACTCGGTCGCCTTTTACGAAAAGCCTGGTAGAACGGCAGTTGGCCTATTCTTCAAAGGAGCCCGGGACAAACACGGGGGATATACAATGCTTTGCCTATAACGCAAGGGATCTGGCGTGAAGGTATACATGGGGCACACTAAAAGTTTTGCACTTCTAGCTAATCGTAACTATTTGAATTTCGAATGTTATATTTTCAAAACGTTGCAACCTTCTTAGTAATAAAAAAAACAATTGGCGGGAAATGATTTGTCAATTGTTTTTTTATCACACATCAAAATTCTACGTACACAACGAAAATGGAATTAAGTCGAAAAGATTTAAGAGCAATGATTTTTTATGATTTTAAAAGTTCTCTTTCTCCGCAAGACTGTGCCGCTCGTCTTCAAAATGCTTTTGGGAGAGAAGCACCTTGTTTGAGCACCGTGAAGCGATGGTTTGATGAATTTGAGAGAGGTCGAGTTTCTTTACATGACGAATTTCGTGAAGGGCGGCCTTCAACTGCCGTCGACGAAAATAATGTGGCTACTGTTCAGCGGTTAATTGAAGAAAACCCCAGGATTACCTATGAGACAATTCTAGAACTATTGGGGATTGGTATGTGCCAAATTCAGAAAATTTTACACGAAGAATTGAAAGTTCGGAAATTTTGTTGTCGTTGGATCCCTCATGAACTGACAGCGGAGCAGAAGCGGGCTCGTGTGGAATGGTGCTCACAGATGCTACTGAAGTACGACCAGGGACATTCTAATGCTGTTTATGACATTGTCACAGGAGACGAAACGTGGATTTTGTTTTGAACCCGAAAAAAAAAACAGCAATTTTGTGAATGGGTGTTTGAAAATGAGAACAGGCCAACAAAAGTGAGACAGGCGAGAAACGTTGGTAAAAAAATTATCGCGTTTTTTTTCTCAGCTACGGGTTCCATCTGTACAATTCCACTTGAAGATCAAAAGAGTGTTAATGCCGGGTGGTATTCTACCATTTGTTTATCCAGCGTGTTAGAAAAAGTCCGCGAAAGACGACCCAAAAGCCGCATTTCTCCTACACCATAACAACGCTTTTTCACACACGGCCAACAAAACAAAGTCATTTTTAGCTTCCGAAAAAGTACATCTCGTTACTCATCCTGCGCATAGCCCCTGCGCATAGACCTAGCACCCTGTTATTTCTGTATTTTCCCCAAAATAAAGATTTTTTGAGAGGTTTTACTTTTACCAACTCCGAAGAGGCAGTGATAGCGTTCAATCAGCACGTAGAAAACATGCCTTCAGATCTGTGGTCCTCCTGTTTTAAAAAATGATTCGATCGCATGAAAAAATGTTTAAAATGTAAAGGAGATTATTTTGAAAAGCAATAACCATAATATTTTGGTTATAACACGTTGTTTTTTTAAGTTACGCAAAACTTATAGTGTGACCTACGTATATGTATGCATGATATTTATAATAATAATTATCAGATATTTTCGAACCGTGATTTTTACTCAATAAGTCGTTTACACGTAAATTCTTGGCGGATGCCTTACTCAAATAACTCTAAAAACCTAAATTGATTCGAAGAATTTGGCTAAAAATTGTAGCCTATGACACAATAGAAAGTGAAAATATTCAAAATGTTCTGAAGTATAAGAAATACGGCTTACGAAAATATTTACACCCACTCAGATGTAGATACATAACTCTCTTTAATGTAGTCGCATAGACATGCCGAATAAAAATATTTTATACTGAAAATACTTGAGCCCATTACGCAAGAGTAATAAACATCATTACGCAGCATCTCAAGACTTACTTCTGAGATCAAATATAATAACTCGCCATCCTTCACAATTACTTTAAAACACCCTTAACGATACTTGTTAGGAGGGGAAATATGCGTCTGTATATCTGTAGGTAGTACAAACAAGTAGGTAACGAGACAACCAATACCACGAAAATAATACCTTAAACATTTATTCGCCTGCTTACCTTACCCTCCGAACCGGAATACGTATTAGCCCGGGCTCCTTTGAAGATAGGCCAATTGCCGTTCTGCAAAGCAAGTCGTAAAGACGACCGATTAGCTATGCGAGTCACTATCATGGCTATTTTACCATTGTCTCGCCCGAGTCTGGTACCGCCACCTTACCTGTTCCTGCCGCAATAGCGTCAGTGCTTGACACTATCGTGTTTCGGTTTGGAGGGTAAGCCAGCCTTTAGACTTACGCATGTGGCATTAGACCTCACCACAAGATCACACAAGACACAACGCACCATTTTGTTGTATCTTTCCATCAGGAGAGACTTTTTGAGGAGAGATTTTTTTATATATATCACAAGATAGCAAACAAGCAGATGGGTCTCCTGATGGAAAGAGTCAACCATCGAAACCATCAATCATAAAAGAGTCAAGTTGCCAGACACCAAAGATGTTAATGGTGTGCTGCTATCTTGTGGAGAAGTCTAATGCCACATGCATAAGTTTACCGGCTACTTTACCCTCCAAACCGGAACAGACATTGACTAGCACTGACACTATTGCGGCAGGAATAGGTAAGGCGGTGTACCAGAGCCGGGCGAGATAATGCAGAACTCTACCACTTAGTAACCAATATGGAAGTGACTCGCATAGCCAATCGGTCGACTTTTACGACCTGCTTGGCAGAACGGCAGTTGGCCTATTCTTCAAAGGAGCACAAGACCAACACAGGGAAAAGAAAACACTATTTGTTAAAATTAAAGATATATACAACCTACGAGTTCTGTAGAAAACCTACTTAGTGAAATACTTTGTCTATGGTAATTCATGTCTTGAAAATCGTGCTATTACTTTTGTCTTTTGTTTTTATCTCTTTAAATAAAATGGCTGCTTGAAACTGAAAATAAATATAATTTTTGTCTCTGAAGCTATGTAGTTTTTCTCTAAAGATTAAAAGTAATTTGCATATTATATTACATTATTTTTAACACTATTTATAAAATTGATCACCTTGGAATAAAGATTGAACAAAAAATACGAGAACAATAAAAAGTGTGAGAAATTTACGATCACAAAACTCTAATAAAATGGCGGACCCTACAAACGTCCGATCGGCTCGATGACAGTTGGTAATGGGCTACATTTCGGTTCGCCTATCGTTGGCTCCATCGACACTTACAGACAGATGCTGGAATATAAAGTAAACCGGAGAGCCAGCACGGACTACCGTATTAGATAGTTTACGAATATCAGTCGAATAGGATAACATACGTACCTACGTCTTCACAACAACTTTCTTACAGTATAAAGGGCCATTCATAAATTATTTTACACGAATTTCATGATTTTCTAACCCCTCCCTCGTCCTTGTCACAGCTGGTCACATTTATGAGCCCCATCATATTTGTGAGTGTGATGTTACCAAGTGTGATGCTCACATTTATGAGTGTGATGTTACCATAGAACACAGAAAATCTATGTTTCATGGATGTCACATATTTTACAATTTTACGTTGGAATAATCTCAATCACATTCGATTATTTTTAATCTATACAGAGTGCTAAGTGTGAGTTTTTCTTTTCGCATTCGATCGTGAGCGCGTTTCGAGATTACTAGGAATTCGTATGTGATTTGTACAGCGCCACCTAGTGGTAAACTGGTTTCTCACGTTTACCATTAGGTGGCGCTGTACAAATCACATACAAATATACATATAGAAATATAAATACAAATTCCTAGTAAAGTCCAAATGCGCTCACGATCGAATGCGAAAAGAAAAACTCACACTTAGCACTCAGATGGCTTTTTAAATTTACGATTGTAATACTTAGATATAAAATATTCTCTTGAAAAAATGTGATGTCACAAAATTTGGGGCCCCTCCCTCCACTTATCACACAATGTCACATTTCTTCAACCCCCTCAGTCCCCCTTAACGTGTGACGTAATTTATGGATGGCCCCTGAGATGAGAAAATCGAATGCTTATACCACCACGATACAGACTTTCACTGCTTCCTCCACAGCCATAATTCTCTTCATATCCCGGTTTCGGAGACCCTTGATATCAGTTTACCAATTACCCGACCAATTTGATCATGGCATGTCACTCTTGGTTTCCATGCTTCAGGTCATCTTGTTTTAACATGATTGCTTCTGTGGTTTAGTGGTCCGGTGTCGGTATTGATCACATGAGGTCCCGGGTTCGATTCCCGGGTCAAGCAATTCAAAAAAGTGTTTTTTTTTCAGTTTTCTGACAAAACCAGCGTTGCCCGGGATTGGAAAGTGCCTGGTTGGCGATAGGCTTGCCATATCATATTGTAAGACTAACGGCCGGTTTCTGAGACGCAAATAATTTTTTAACAAGCAATTAATCTCTGTTTAACATCATTTTTACAAGCAAGTTGTCTGTTAAACTGAGATTAACGGCTTGTTAAAAAATTATTTGCGTCTCAGAAACCGGCCGTAAGTAACTTCGGCTAATCGTGGGTGCACTTTCACCTCTCCCTACCCCTTCGGGCACACGGACATGAAGATGGAGCTTAATCAATATAAAAACCAGATGGCGTTGTGCCGGTTAGAATATTATGCGATTTGGAATATGCCAGCTTAATCAATGAAATTAAGGTAATTGTTATTACGGTTTTTAATGGTCATTCCCAAAGACAATTAGATTATCTTTATTGAAATTTATTCACATTAATGTACCAAATGAAATGCGGTTTATTGTTTCAAAAAATATCGAATTGGTGTTTAACATAATTTTTACAAACAGATGATCTGTTAAAAACAGAATTGCTTGTTATAATTAATTTACGTTTCAGAAATCGGCCATTAGTCCCATAATGTGATAGATAATAGGCCTATCGCCAACCTGGCATTTTTTTTAAAATTTTTTTTTGTATCATAAGGTAGCAAACAAGCAGATGGGTCTCCTGGTGGAAAGAGTTAACCATCGCCTATAGACACCAAAGATGTTAATGGTTTGTTGCTATCTCCTTTGCTGCGGCAAGAATAGGTAAGGCGGTGTACCAGACCCGGGCGAGACAATGCAGAACTCTATCACCTAGTAGCCTCGATGGTAGTGACTCGCGTAACCAATCAATTGCTTTTTACGACCTGCCTGGCAGAACGGCAATTGGCCTATTCTACAAAGGAGCCCGGGACTAACACGGGGTATATTATCCACGTTGTTTTTATCAGAAAACTGATAAAACACATTTTTGAAGTGGCCGACCCGGAAATCGAACCCCGGGCCTCGTGTGATCAACACTGACATCAGGCCACTAGACCACAGAGGCTATTAGATTTTTCATTGACGTTTATTAAACTAGAAATAGGTCTATTCACTCTTGTCTTAAAAATAATCCATATTAGACGCTGATGGTCAGAAAGCTGATGCGTGGTGTTTTGTCGAGGGTCGCCACTGTGGCGCCGCTGGTCGGTACCACTGAAGGGTCTTAGTGATGGAACCAGCGGGCCAACTTCTTGTCAGGATGACGGCATAACTGTGGAGGTTGCCGACGTCACACAAGGACAAGTAAGGGGAAAAGGAAGATCTTCCCAGCCAGGCAAAGTGTACTGCCTGGGGACCGAAGTCCATTTGAGAAGCGTCGAAACTTGTATATAGTGCGTACAAGATAAATAATTGTGATATCGCGATTCAAGATTTTATTTTTGAATTTCATTAAATTTTATGCAAAATTACTGCCTGGGGACTGAAGTCTATTTGAGAAGCGTTGAAACTTGTATATGCTGTGTTCAAGATAAATATTTGTGATAGCGGTTGTGATTGCATGAACCTTTACTAGGTGGTAGAGTTCTGCATCGGCTCGACCGGGTCTGGTACCACCGCCTTACCTATTCCTGCCGTAATAGCGTCAGTGCTAGTCACTGTCGTGTTCCGGTTTAGAGGGTAAGGTAGCCGGTAAACTTATGCATGTAGCATTAGACCTCGCCACAAGATAGCAACGCACCATTAATATCTTTAATGTCTATAGGCGATGGTTGACTCTTCCCATCAGGACACCCATCTGCTTTTTTGCTATCTTATGACATGAAAAAATCTCTATATAACTATCTCAATGGCCTATTCCCTGGTCTATTCGGTTCAAATAATGGGTTGATGGGCTAGATTCCTAAATCAGGAAAGTAATCTTAGTAGCAGCTTGAAATCGGTTCATGGTGTCTTAAGAACCTATATTTCGGAAAAACACATTTTATTGGTCCCGAACACGGATTAAATGGATACGCCTTTCAAGACAATTTCTTTAGTTAAACAGTATAGCTTGCAATTGCTCACAGAAATACAGAGTTACACTCCTTACCTATGAAATAAAAACACTTCAAGGGCAATTTTTAAACCTTATCATCTCAGTCGGTACGATAAAACCGTAAACATGGTTTATTTCTATTTTTTCACGATATAATATATCCACAAATGTATGATATTTTGGACAGTAATATGAGCGTTTGTTCATATACGCGGCGACACGTTTCCTTCCTAATGGCGAATCTATTAGTATGCATGTAGCCTGTTGTCCCGATTATCATAAACAGGAAGCAAGATCCTTAAAATCTGACAAATGTGGTGACAGCTGGTAACGCGTGGTAAACCTCTACAGGTGTTATATTCGCTCTGCCCTCTCTTCAAGTGCGCCTGGAGAACATTTTTTTTTTCAATACTATTAGATAGCAAACAAGCATAAAAAGATAGCTACCCGTATTGGTCTCGGGCTCTTCTGAAGAATAGGCCAACTGCCGTTCTGCCAGGCAGGGCGTAAAGGCGACTGATTGGCTATACGAGTCACTACCATCGTGGCTACTAGGTGGTAGAGTTTTGCATTGTCTGCCCCGGTCTGGTACCACCGCCTTACCTATTCCTGCCGCAATATCATCAATGTGGAAAAAGTCAACAATCGCCTATAGACACCAAAGATGTTAATGGTAGGTTGCTATCCTGTGGTGCCTGTAAATTTATGCATGCGGCGTAAGCATGCATAAATTTAGCGGCTACCTTAATCCCCAAACCGGAACACGTCAGTGATTAGCTTTGACGCTATTGCGGCAGGAATAGGTAAGGCGGTAGTACCAGACCCGGGCAAGACAATGTAGTACTCTACCGCCTAATGTGTGTGTGTGTGTGTGTGTGTGTGTGTGCATGTTATGTGTATGTCACATGAATATTGTGTGTGTAGTCTTTACTTTTATTCATTTAATGTCTTTTAAATATATTTTATTTAAAAATATTAAGTTTTTGCAGCCCTCCACAACGTAAACTTTAATTGTGCTAAATTTTATACTTTATTTAAAAAGGGGTCCACAGTTTTTCTTTGACATATTAATATACCTATAGATTTTGCTGCAAGTCTATACTTGTGGCTAAATAATTGAGTCGTAAAGTTTTCGATAACTGTTAGCAATCGAGTGTGAGATCAACCGGTGTTCGTGATACGTATGCGGAAGTATAAATTCTAAATTTATTTCTCAAATCATATCATCGCGTGCTTTTCCTGGAGGCGCTAGAAAAATTATTGACGGTTTTCTTCAATAGATAATTTTTATGAAAGAAAAAAATATTTTCTAGGAAAACACCAATATAATGCCAATTATATTTTATTTTGATTGTGCCCGCGATTTTACTTGTGTTAACATTTTTTTAAGCAACATTCTTACAAGCACAAAAGATCAATTTACAAGATTGATTTATTCGCAGTATATATTTGAAAATTTTATGTATATATGTAAGAATATTTGCTTGTTTAAAAAGAATAAAGATATTCGCTCACTAAATACAACGAACAGAAACAATCGCGCTGTGCAAGTATCTCGTCTCCAGAGAATTAGCAATTCCTTTATGGGGTAAAGTACACGCTTCTACAATAAGCTGCCTGATGTCATTAGTGATTTACCAGTTAATAAATTCAAGACATGTGTTAAAACAAAACTATGTAAAAAAGGTTACTATAAAGTATCTGAATATCTAGATGACAAGAAAGAATGGGATTAACTGCTCCCCTTTTTTTATTTTATTATTGAAACAGTTAAAAACTTACAAATCAAACATTATTTAATCTTATTTGAAAAATCTGTAAATGCTTGACCTTGCAGGCTATCTCTGAAACTTCTGCGTTAAATTAAAAATATATTTTAAGCACAAAAGAGTAAAACTTTAAGCATAGATATCTTCAGTTCAAATATCTATTTTGATAAAAATGACAGTATATTGATTTTTAAAAGCTTATATATAGCTTATATTATTATATAGCTTATATTTTGGAAACGATGATTGATTTTGATCTTTCGAATAGCATTCAACTAATCTGGCTATTGGCCAGAAAGTTTTCTTCAATTTTGTATATTTAGAGAGAGTAGAACGCGTTAGTTTAAAAGTAATAAGCGTTTGATAGTTGTACGTAAGAAACTTTGGGACATTTTACCAGATTATGGGATAGATGGACCGCTGCTGTGGGCAGTGCAGTCCATATACCTACTGGAACAGTTATGTGGCGGGTGCGGGTACATATTGCCTTGATTTGATGTTAATATTGGTGTCAAACAGGGTTGTATGTTGTTAGCTCGTCTATTTATCCTATATCTGGATAAATGTCTCCAAAGGATGAGAATGATAAATGTGGGATTGGCGGAGACTTTGAGTTGCATCTGGTATTTAGATTAGATACAATGCTGGTTTTAGTTCATATCTAATGTGTATTGCGAATCGTAAAAAAAAAATATCGAACAAAGAGTTTAGCGTAAAATTTTGCATCACCAATGGAATTTTGTGCTCAGAGTCCCTGAAAATATTATAGAAAACTTATGGCGAATTGACTTTATCAAAAACACAAAAATACGTGAGTGATACAAAGCGTTCAAAAGCGGTCGAAATGTGATGAAATATTTGCCTCGCTCTGGTAGGTCATGAACGTCTTCAAACTGAGTTTCAGTCGCACAAATGTAAGAAATAGTGACTGAAAATACTTATTCTGGTTTAGGATACATCGCCACTGAACTTTCTATGTCTCATGAGTCGACCCGTACCATTTTAAATAATTTCTCTAGAGTATAAAATATGTTGTCGTTCGGCTAATCCCAAAAGACCTAAATTTTCTCCAAATATTTAATCGCATAATAGTCGCTGAGGTCACGCCAGAACGAGACAATTCCGAACCAAGACTTATAAAACACATTATTACTGGTAACAAGACGTGGGTTAGGTTCTATGCAAACTAGTCAACAAGCTTCGTAGTGGCGCCTCCAAACTGAACCGTAACCGAAAAAAACCACGCCAAAACCGATAAAAAATCAAAGTCATGTTGATTGTCTTCTTTGAGCATCGCAGTTAAATGGTAAATAAAGAATATTATTTGTTACTTGATTTTGCATTACGACAATGGGCCTTCGAAGTCATAATTGTGAACGAATTTTTGACTATAAACTCGACAAATACCATAGAGCAATTACCTTATTTGCCAGATTTGGCTCCAGCCGACTTCTTTCTTTTTCCTAAACTCAAATTACCACTTCGAAGCATCCATTTTCCTTTAATAGAAGACATGAAGGAGAATTTGCGGCGGACTGAACTCGGTTCCGGAAAAAGCTTTCAAAATATGTTTTGATGACTGGATTATTCGTTGGCGTAATTGTGTCGTTTCTGAAGGAGCATACTTTGAAGGCAATAAAATGGATGAATAACTATCAATTTGTTTATTATTCATCTTTTTCCGGTACTTTCTTGACAGAGTAGTCTATACTAATATTATAAATACTAGTAGGTAAACCTATATTATTAATATAATTTTTACAAACTGTAGATTTTTGAACTCTTTGAACTCAAAAATCCATGCTTATTATAGTTTTTGCTTTTTTGGGCTTAAACTATCTCAATTTAGCGGTTTTCAGGGATGGCCTGGCCGGCTTAGAGATTTACTCGACTGAGCAAGAGAAAGCAATAATCTTGGGTCACGGGAACAAAGTTGTGGGAAACAGCTAGTCAGGGCGAGCGAAGCGAGCCCTACACTAGGCCACTTTCTATGCACTTTTGTGGTATCTGTTACTAAAAAATTATCGCACTTTGAGGTTTGAGCTTTGACGTTGTAGTTTAAATTCATGTCTAGATATGTTCTACCATTAAAATACCATTTTATAAGCATTAAGAAAAAAAAGAAATTACATATTGTATTAGAATTTTATTACTACTAACGCCATCTATTACGAAACCAACGAGTTAAAACGCTAACGAGTTAAAATGCTACTTTGGCGTGATATTTTTAATTCATTTAATTAATTTTCATTCACTCCATTTTAATACAATATTAATCTATTAATACACTCGTGCTTTTTAACTTCCTGCAAAGAGTATATAATCACTACGTTTTAAGAGACGGGTGTTCCACAGAAAAAAACAATGTATGGCATTACATGTTCGACCAATACCAATATAACTAGATGAAACTAATACCACAGATAACAATTACTGTTACTGAATAAGCAATACTGCCAACATAGTAAAATGTAGATTATATCGATATTCCTTATTCTATCGATAACCGATTTAAATGTAATTTCTTTGGCTGTAGTAAAATAAAACAATAACATTTTATAGATTTTTAATAAATAATAGTATAGCCACACAATATTTTGCTTAATATCATTGAAAATATGGTAATAAGAAGAAATAGAGTTATTTAAAAAAATAAAACAATGATATGAAATATCAAAGTTATTAAGGAATCGTACTAAGGTTTTTCAAACGATCTTTTTAATTGAAATCAGGTCTTTCAACTTTCAAGATAATTTATGCATGTTTTAATAGACAATGATAAAAGGTAAAATGATAATTCAGAATATATTTTACCTACAGAGTAAGAAACAAAACTAAGGACTTTTAATTTCTTCGAATCGATTAATGTTAGACACCTATCTTATATTTTTTATAATAACTCTATAACACTATATTCTAAAAATATTCTTTCTTCGCCCTTTTTACATGATTAGCTGTGAGTGTTACAATCAAAGCCTCATATACAATAAGGCTTAACAGTAGGCGGTAGTGCTCAGCATAGTTTCACGCTGGTCACCTTTTAATTATCTGTAAGAAATAAATGTGTATTATTACAAAATCAGTATAAATTTGGCAAAACATAGATTTTCGTTATCAATTTAAATGTTTATTTGCGCAGATAGTAATGATTTTCTTTTTGCATCAATAGCAAACAAGCGAGTGATTTCCCTAGTGGAAAGAGACACCATCACTTATAAGCACTAAAGATGTTAGAGTTGCATTGCTATCCGTGTGGCGAGATGTTCATACTTCATAATAGGTAATAAGACGGTGGCTCCCTAACTCGGGGAGATGTTGTAGAACTCTACTATCCCGGTCCAGGCTAATTCGAAGAACAGACCAACTGGCGTTTTGCTAGGTAAGTCGCAAAAGGCAACCGATTAACTTTACGTATCGCTACCATGGTGATCACTGTTTTGTAGAGTTCTGGAATCTCTTGCCTGGATATTTGCTACCATTGCCTTATCTATTCCTGCCGCAATAGCGTCAATGCATGTCGTTGTCGTATTCCAGTTTGGAGGATAAGGTAACCGCTAGACTTACGCACGTGGCATTGCCATCTTGCCACACGGATAACAACGCATCATTAATATCTTTGATATCTACAGGTGATGGTTTCTCTTTTCAACAGGAGAGCCATCTGCTTGCTTGTTATTTTGATATTAAAAAAATCAAGTATTTTTGATAATATTAACGTTGTTAGCCAACCGTTTGCCTTTTACAAACAACCTGGCAAAATTGCAAATAGTCTTATACTCAAAAAGAGCCTCAACCAATACGAGGAATAAGAAGAGAGAAAAGCAAGCTTGTCTGGATAATGATTGATATACAACTTTAGATTTTTGCTATTCACATGGGATTTGATATGAAAATTTACATATATATAACTTTCATAAATTAAGTTGCTATTTTGGCAATTACTCAATACTAAACACTAATACATCTGAACAGTGAAGTGTTTACCAGCAATATACTATCTCGATTATTACTTAAAGTAATACAAAAACCTAACCATTTTGTATATATAGTGTTGTGGTGGTATCTTGATGATGTTGAAAAAATCCTATAGAAGTAATAGCATATTTTTAGAACTGTATTACCTTATCTTATCTTTTTCAAAGGCTTTCCTTTTTGAAATCCTTTGCACATACAAACTTCAATTGATGCAACTTATAATTTTTATAAAATCTGTCCTTTTTCTCTGTAACCTCGACCCTACACATTAAAAATTAATTTTAAATCATTATCAAAACCAATAAGAATTGCACAAGTAAATATTTGTCAGTAAATACTATCTACTGACGAAATCTGTAAATATTACTAACTCGTACTTTTTTAAATTTCATTACATGTTAATGAAACGTGTCTAAATAATTAATTAATTCGACTTTTATCATGTCAATCTTGAGAATTAATATCATTAGTATTTTACGCAGGTATGTGCTGAAATTTTTAAGTAAAAAATAGTTTTTTTTTTGGTATTTAACAGCAACATTATTATTTCTAATACACAAATAAGATTTAAACACCAAAATATTAAATTTTGTAATATAAAAAGAATTTTATCGATAATCGCATTAATGTAATATGCACTGCACTACTACTTTGATGTTTATTAAAATCATTTAGATTTTTTGTTAAATACTTTATAATTGCATTGTAAATAATTAGGAAAAAGATAAAATAATAAATTTAGCGCCGACCGTTTTTCGTTTCATAGATATTTGGAAATAAATACATTCACTTTGTTTCACCCAGTTGGCCAATTTTTATACAACACATTTAGCGAATTGTATTAATCATTTTACTTTTCTTTTAATACATAGCACACTTTAACCTTTTAAAAAATATATATTTAAAATCGTTGTAAGTTAGATATTATATTTATTGTTATACAATAAAATCACTTTAAAAAATGGCGGGATATTACATATTCTGAAACGACAGATAAAATAATAATTGACATCTAAATGGTCATGGCGCTGACATAATCCGTTTAACTTTAAAAGCCTATACGCTAGTAGAAGATCTAGATTTTTGCGTGCTTCGTAATATGTACGGGTTATATACAGCCATAAAAAAGACGGCAATGCCCGTACATTTTGGGTTTTCCAAATGACTTGCGCCAGACTGACTTCCTGCTACGTATGTGAATAAGGAAGTTATTGATTTTACTCCGATTTTCAAAAATCGAATTTTCACCAGATGTCCGCGTTTTGAGGTCCTAGGAACGTCGTCGTCGAACGTAACGTCAGTGTGTCTGTATGTATGTATGTGTATATGTGTTTGTGTGTGTGTGTGTTAATGTGTGTGTATATGTATGTCTGTATGTAAACATCTCATAACTTTTGAACGGCTGGACCGATCAAAACGCGGTTGATAGCATTCGATTGGATTCCACTCAACTTAGACTTCCAGAAAATTTGAACCAAATGGGCCAAGGGATTTTGATAAAATTTTGAAAATACCCAAAAAATTTTGGTGAAACAGATTTTTTTAAATATAACTTCCAGATTAATGTACTGATTGAGTACAAAAACTACTCAGCTATATTCTTGAAAAAATTAAGTCTAATGCATAAATTGCATCAAATCGATTTATCTGTTTGGAAGTAATCGTTGACGAAAATTAAAAAAAAGTCTATTTTCGACATAACTTCGAAATATTTCAACCAATCATTTTTTAGTATTCTACAATATTTTAGTACTAAAAAAATTACGTCGAATGCCGTTTTAAAAATTAAAATCGAAACTTAAAATTACGTTATTTTTAGCAAACTTACTTAATGTTATTGAAATAACTTTCAGGCTAATATACCGGTTGACTTCAAAATCTTATCAGCTTTTCTCCTTTAAAAACTGCGTCAAGTACCTTTAATTTGATAAAAATCAGTCCCTTTGTTTGGGATCTATCAATGACGAAAATTTTTTAAAAAAAATGTTTTGTTGAAATTTTTGAACCTACCAATTATTTAGCTAAGCAATAGTTAAATTGAGTTGAATGCCATTTGAAATTTGATCAATTTGTCATCATCGTTTCCAAAATATACAGTTTTTCAAAAATCAATGTACTGCCATTTTTATCAAAATAAACTGCATGTATGATTGTTTCGTTGGTTCATTCGTGTTTTCTTGCGGTTTTTTTGTGACGCAGCAATTGAGACATTTCAATATTTCTTAGAACTGAAAAAAATCTATGCTTATAAGTAGTTTTTACTCTTTTAAGCTTAAAATATCTTAATTTAGCGGGAAGTTTCAGGGATGGCCTGCAAGGTCAACCGATTACAGATTTTTCACAATACGATTATTGTGAAACAGTGCAAGTGTATTAATTGATTAATATTGTATTGAGATCAATTTTCAATCTTAGCCCGCGGGTAACAAGCTAAAAAAGCTATGGTCATGCCCGTATCCCCGAATAGGTAGGCAGAGGTACAACGTGTGCATCCACGATTAGCCGAAGATACGTCTTAGTCCCACAACGTGATAGGTGACCAGCTTATCACCAACCGGGCATCTTTCCAATCCCGGTTATCGTTGCTTTTATTACAAAATTGAAAAAAAACACATTTTTTGATTTGTCTGACTCGCGAATGGAACCCCGAGGGTTTCTTTGAGAGAAAAATTCGAAAAATTTATTCGCTGAGTTTCTACCGCCAATTCTTCGTGCCTGCGGTAAGTCCAATATTAATCCTAAAAATTTTGAAGGTTAATAAAATAAAACATTTTTTATTTCGAAAAACGATCTTGTTTTAGCAAAATGTTAAAAATGTATTTTTCTTTATAAGATTAACTTTCATTTTTAATAAATACCCATTTTTCTTGAAAACTCTTTTGCAAGAAAGCTACCATAAATGAAAATTGATTTCTATCAATATTAGGCTTTTAGATCGAAGTGGTGCCGCGAGATGGATCTTGAGTTGCACATATTACTTATAGGTAGACTGTACTATATTATAGGCAGACCAGAAAATATGGTGTAAAATGTTAGTAGATAACGTTTATATTTGTTCTGTGTAGATAACATTGATAATAATAAAAATCGTGTTTTAATAAATCAAGAAAATTTTAAAGAATTTTTCTTGCAAGTACTAAAAAAAATTGTCTTAGAAACATATTTTTTTATTTTGATTTTATTTTCCTGCGCCCTTCTAGACCAAAGCCTGATGACGCCTTTGATGGGAATATAATGTTTGGGTAAAAATACGCTAGCTTTTTTTAGGTTAGATAATTATAAATGAAGTCCATACATTAAAAGATGTAATTCTCATAAAAATACTATCCTAACAATATTACTAGGTAGAATAACTTTGCGAGCCCTTACAGAGCTCTGCGTTTTGCTAGTTATATTAACAAAATGAAATATATCTTACAATTTCAGTAGACGTTCATCCCTCTCACCACCAAACTGCTGTAAGTTTAATACAATTGCCATATTTCACCTCAGAACGTAATTAAGCGAAACACTTAAGCACGTACATTCCAGATCGTCTTTGTCGGTGTTTATCTCAGAGGGGACGCTCAGGTTTAGAGATTAGCCGTAATCTGAAGCACTTCAACACTCTGGAAGGTAAGAAATGTCTTAAATGACTAGAGACAACGTCTGGTATTGTATGAATAATAAAAGGAATTAAAAAAATGAGAAAATCTAAACCGACTTCAAATATAATAATAAGAATAAGAAATTATTTATTAATGGACAGTTACCATACAAAAACAAAAAAGAAACAAATCGAAGCTTATGCTAAAAAAACTTACTTATATCAAAAGAAAGAGCAAAAGGTGATAGTAATAGTGAGAGGTAAATTGAGTCCATTAAAAGGGAATAACTCAATATTTGTTGAGGCTTAGTGAACCTCAACACTAGTTTTCCGTATCCCCTATTTATATGACAATTGACAGCAAACGAGCTTACAGCATGTGTAAAACATTATTATATATATATATACATGTACGTGTACATTCTTAATTAAAAAATAGTATACATGTGTGTGTACATTCTTAATTTTAAAAAAGTATAACAAATACTAATAGTTTGAAAAATAAAAATATCAAATACATATAATCATATCTCAAAAACTACTGTACCGATTTGTATGACACTTGGACTGTTCTTTAAATTTGAATATAACTGATATAAAATATCAAAAAGAATTAACTCGATATGTTTATTTTTTCTTCATTATTTCTTACCACTCTCTATGGCGTTTAGATGGGAACTACGGAATATCAGTGTTGAGTTTTAAAACTCAACTAAATCTGCACAAACAATGAATCATAAAAATTGTTTTATTCTTTATGTTATGTATATTTTCAATTGTTCTATTTTAGTGTTGTCTTTTGTTTTTTTAAGTTGTGTTTTTTGTTGTTGATATACTGTGGTTTGTCTCAAATAAATGTTTATTATTATTATTACAAACATTAAAATATACAAACACACATACGTGCTTGGACTTCTAAATATATCATCAAAGTGAAGTTTAGATCATCAAACTCAAATATTATCCAATTCCAACAATATTATAATACGATTACATACATGTCAAAGTGATAAATTCCGTTTTTTTGCTGGTAGAAAATACAATTTTATTTTATTCTGGAACTATTATATTTATTATCGTATTACTATACTTTACTATACTATATTATAAATGCGAAAATCTGTCTGTTACAAATTTGAATTTTGATTTTTAAAACCGCATTCGAAGTAATTTTTTAAGTATAGTACCCGAGCCAGCGACAGATTTTCATGACCAAGTTTCTCCCGGGCGATGTCTTCTAAACTGCTTCAGATAGTTGTATCGTGAAGTTCTATGAACGTCAGCTGCGGCTCGGTGGAGTGGAGTGAGTGGGTAGCCCCTCAACCACGTTGAAAAAAAGAAAAATTTAGTCATTTCCTCCCGATTGAAACTTGTCAAATTATACTTAAAGAAAAGAAAATGTCAGCTGACTATATTGTGGACAATACGTCAACTGTTCACATGAACATGTAAAAATTTTTTTGAGAAGATATGACTTCTCATTTAACAAATTTGTCAGATAACAGTTATCATGATTCGTCAGCTGGCTATATCTTGGTGAAATAATTGTCCGTTGATGCCTTTAAAGGTGTAACGCAGTAGCCAGACTGAAGCATATATCGTGTATTTAAATACATCAGCTGACGAGTTTTCCCCCAGCATATTGCTAACTGATTCTTTTTATGACTTACAGGATCGTATTAACTACAAATTTTTATGCGGGAAGAAATAACGTGTCTAAAGTTATTCTACATTATCCTTCATGCTCTAACAGAAAGGTAAAAACTTTTTGTAATATTTCGGTCGTATCAATATTCCCTTTTCAGTCATATCTTCTTAGTTTCAGTCATATCTGAAAGTATATCAGATGACAGTTTACATGATACTGTTTATAAATAAGTACGTCAGCTGGCTATATCTCGGTAGGATAATTGTTAAAGGTGTAACACAGGAGCCAGACTGGAGCATACATCGTGTACTTAAATGCACCAGCCGACGAGTTTTCCCCCGGCATATTGCTAGCTGATTCTTTTTGTAACAATCAGGATCGTATTAACTATTAGCTTACAAACTTTTGTGCGGGAGAAAATAACGTGTCTAAAATTATTCGACATATGCTTTGGCCGATCAGTGTAAAGCGAAGTAGTACAGTGAAAAGTGATACGGAAAGTGTGTTAGTTTGGTGATGCGGTTTAGTCGGTTAGTTTTAGTGTGAAGACAGTGACAGTGCTATTGGTGTTGATCAGTGCCTATTTACGTATTGTATTGTAGTGTATCATATATTAGTGTGATAAATACACTGTTGTAATATAAGTGGTATTTTATTGCGCAACACGAACTGTAAGCTCGTAACAATAATAAGAGTAAAATAAGTTTTTACAATAGCTTTAATAATATTAAAAATATTAGAATCCACCGCTCTGTAATCAATGGTAAGCAAATATAAAGTAAACGCGAACATAATGAAATATAGTTGTCAAATAAATTGTCAATTAACAAATCTTTCATTTTCCCCTTTGAAATTCGAATAAAAGCTAAATGGACAAAATACAAAATCAATTCGCTTTCATTTTAAATTGAGACTCACTAAAATTTATTAAAAGTTAGGAACAAGATGACAAATCGGATAATATTGGGCTTTTAAGATGTTTTCATCAATTAAAACCATGTCTTTTGCTTTTAGGCGCTTTTAAAATTGACAGCTGCCTCTTAACGAAATTATTGATGTCAAAAAGTCAAGACGTCGTGTCGGCCATCTTGTCTGTTTACGCGGCAAAAGTCACGGACCAATGCTTTTCTTCCAATTAAATCTAAAAGTTTTCACTGGAAAGACAAATGTCTGAAGCAGTCTGTAGTTACGAGAAAGCAAAACGATTTAAGCTGACAAATTACTTCCAATTTGAAACTGATGATTAGGTTCATAGTTCTTGAGACTTTTTATATATTAGTAACTAGCTGTTACCTGCAGCTTCGCTCGCGCATTTTCACTTTAGAACTTACTTACTTAACATTTCTTTATAACCTACTTTATTGAAAATCTCTATAAAATCGGGCGGGTATTGTATAAAGAATATTATTTACATATACATCTTAGTAATTTATATATATATATATATATATATATATATATATATATATATATATATATATATATATATATATATATATATATATATATATATATATGAATTATACCACAAACCTAAATAAATTATACCTATCTATTAGGATTGCTATATATGTAACACACCTATCTAACCAACCAACGTAACTGTATTAAAAAATCTGTAAGCCGGTTAATCCTGCAGGTCATCCCAGGAACTTCCCGCTAAATTGAAGTATTTTAAGCTCAAAGAAAAATTGAGTTCAAAGAGCTCAAATATCGAAAGTATTTTTAAAAATGATAATTATTCAGTGTTCGAAAAGCTGTATATTTTTTTGAAATGTCGACTTTCATGCCCTATTTTACCCTGTAAGGGGCTGAATTTTCAAAAACGTTGAAATACATAACTCATGTTTTTTGTTATAATCAATTATTCATATTATTCATTATATTCACAAAATTTTATGCATGTATGTCCAAGGAATATATTATAGAGTTTCAAAGAAATTGCATCCCCTATTACACCCCCTTGAGGGTTGAATTTTTAATGTTGCTTTCTTAGTGGATTCTTACGTCATAAGAGAAATACGTGTGCAAAATTTCAAGTGTCTAACACTAATGGTTTGGCAATGGTTTGTGCGGTTATATAAAACTTTCATCCCCTTTATTTTACCCTCTTAGAGATCGAATTTTGAAAAACTCTAAAACATGTAATTCATTATTTATTTTTTACTCAATATATACGAAATTTCATGCAAATGTGTCCAGGGAATAAAAAGTTTCATACAAACTTTTATCCCCTATTTCACTCCTTCTCGGTTGAATTTTGAAAAATCCTTCCTTAGTGGATATCATAAGAAAAATACGTGTGCGAAATTTTAAACTTCTAGCCCTAAGGGTTTGGCCTGTGCGTTGATACCTCAGTCAGTCACTTTTGCCTTTTAGGTATATAGATTACGCGTCTTTAAGTCATATGTAAAATGTATATTAATAGATTGATTTCATTTAAACATTTCAAAACATGCGCAGAAAATATCTATGTAATTTATTTATTTATTGTACAGTTGCATTACATCATATTTTTTACTTTACGTGCATAAGACGATTTACATAATATTATGTACCTTGTCAGGTGCAGCAACTGGAATCAAAGAGTATGTAACGTATTTAACTGGAATGGCAATTTCTTCACGAGTTCCGGTGTACATAGGTATTAGGTATATAAGCCGAAGGCGCGGGTCAATAATTGGGGCAAGTAGAAATGACAATTTCGTACGTGAATCGAATAACGTTTTCAAATACATTTCCGAAAAAATAAAACAGCGAAAGGAAATCACTAAAAACATGCAGAATTGTAATTTCACGGGAGTAAGTTCCATTTTTTACAGAACGTGACAGCCGACAGGGCCACGATTTCTATGCATTCAGCCAATTTAATGACAAGAATTTATCTAAATTCAAAATAATTTTAATTGACATTATACATTAAAAATAAATTTATTTTAAATTTAATTCATCTATAAATAGTTTATACGTTGTAAAATAATTATCAATCAGTCAACCTCCTTCGTGCATTTGGAGTTATACGCAGGAGGTAAACACATATCACTAGTGCGTAAAGAATAACTTTCCGCATACTGAAAACAAATGGAAAAGTTTACTTTTTGAACGAATATGTTAAAATTGTAAATTAAACAGCATTTTTGTGGCAAATTTGCGCTGGATGATAGGTAGTTAATATTATTTCATTAAATAGTTACCATAGCAACGATAACCATAACACACCACGCAAACTAGGAGTAGAAACAATATAACAAGTGAAATTATAATTCTATTTTAAAATATTGTAACAATTTATAATTAAAAAAATAAATAGATCGGTTCTCGTATATTCCAACAATAAGCTTTGTGTTGGTAAATAAAATGACTAAATCGAAAAAAGGCAGCGTGTGGGAAGACCGGGAAGTACTGTTTGATTTGCCATTCAAGTAAGTTAGTTATTTTTTTATTTATGGAGTAATTATAAAAGTTATGGCAAAAGCTATATATATATATATATATATATATATATATATATATATATATATATATATATATATATATATATATATATATATATATATAGCTTTTGCCATGCCAATTTTTTTTTTTTGGCATGGCATTGCCAAAAGCTATATAATATGTAGTGCTAGGAATAATATTGGTATTTCCCTGTGCTGGTCCGGGCTCCTTTGAAGAATAGGCCAACTGCTGTTCTACCAGGCAGGTCGTAAAAGGCGATCGATTGGCTATGCTAGTCATTACTATCGTGAGTATCGTGGCTACTAGGTGGTAGAGTTCTGCACTATCTCGCCCGGGTCTGGTACCACCGCCTTACCTATTCCTGGAGCAATAGCGTCAGTGCTTGTCACTGTCGTGTTCCGGTTTGGAGGGTAAGGTAGCCGGTAAACTTATGCATGTGGTATTAGACCTCGCCACAAGATAGCAACGTACCATTAACATTTTGGTGTCTATAGGCGATGGTTGGCTCTTTCCATCATTGTAAAGTGCGTTTTATAAGTTGGTCGGCTATTACTCAAAAACTTGTAAAGCCTTCTAGGACGTGATACTTTTTCTTTTAACTTCTTTATATTTACTATTACCATGATTTTTTTCCCACCCCCAAAACCAACTGTTTAGCCTACAGAGGGGAGGGACACTTAACTTTAACAAAAATTAGCACTTAAAAGCATAATATTTTACAAACGAGTCCCTTAATGGAAAACTTCGTTTCACAAACTTACAATATTTTTTAAAAACCTATCCAACGATACCCCACACAACTGGATACGTGAGAAAAAAAATTAACATCCCCATTTTACATGCTACCCTGAAAAAAAATATTTTTCGAGATTTTATGGTACCACTTTGTTGACGTGACGTGACTAATGTAAGGTCGGGGCAAAAGTATTTTCGTATTGTTCATACAAAAGAAAATAGTTTTTAGGTATAATTTTTTATTTGTTTTATAGTATGTATGTGCCCTTTTCATCGATGACTTGTTATCATCTTGTGGGTAGTGCCATGATCCCATTCCTGTAGAAATTTTGAGATTTTTGATTAAAAAATCTGACAGGTAGTGTTCACAGTGTTCTTTTGAGGTTAGCTTTATATTTCCTAAAGAGTTCTGCAGTAACCGAAACAGGTGGAAATCTGATGGAGCAAGGTCAGGGCTATACGAAGGATGTATAAACACATCCCAGCCAAGCTCTCTTAATTTTTACTGCGTGGCTATAAATGAGTTCGGTCTGGCGTTGTCATGGTGGAACACTACGCCCTTCCTGTTTACCAGCTCCGGCCGGTTTTTCTCAATAGTTTTTCTTAACCTCATCAGTTACTGACAGTAGAGATCAGAATCGATAGTTTTACCCAGTGGTAAAAGCTCATAGTGGACGATTCCTTTCCAATCCCATAATAATAATACACATAGCATCACTTTGTTCCGAGTCAGGCCGAGCTTTGCCACGGTCTGTGGAGCTTGTTCATGCTTCGACCATAATCTTTTTTGCACATTATTATCGTAAGTCATCCATTTTTCATCACCCGTAATCAACTGTTTAAGAAATGGTTCGGAATTGTTACGTTTCAACAAAGAATCGCAAATGGAAACATGTTTCATTAGATTTCTTCCACTGAGATCATAATATTGTTGTACCCAAATGTCAAGTTTTATTTTGTACCCAGACTTTCGTAAATGACGTATAACTTTTTTATGATCAACACCCAGTTTTTCAGCAATATTGTAGCTACTAATATGTTGATCTTGCTCCACTTTTTCAACAGGGCGTCCAAAGCGAACCTCATCTTTCACACTAAAATTTCCAGACTTGAAACGCTTGAACCACATTTGTGCTACTCTTATTGATACCGTATTAGGTCCGTAAGCCGCAAAAATTTTATTCGTGGTGTTCGTCGCATTTTTACCTTTTCGGTAATTAAACTTTAAAATGTACCTACTTAATGTCTTCGTCACATACGTTCATTTTGCTTGCTTGAAAAAAAAATTGAAAAATGGCGGGAACTAGTTTTTTTATTTTTATTTATTACATCTTCAAAATCCTTTGGTAAGAGAAAGATAAGGACTTGGTATTAATTTTCATAAACAATCAAAATTATAAAATTGCATGCATTCCAACGCTGAACATATAACAACGGCTTTATCTCTGTCTAGCAAGTTAGAATTTTCATAATAGACAAAGCTACAAAAATTTTGTCAGTGTTCTAATTTCAAATCATTTAAGAAAATTAACGTCACCTTAAACAGCTTGCGGCCAAAACGCCATTACTAAAAAAAAGATTAATCCTTGAGGAAGGTTTTAGTACCTATATAAACCTTTCCGATATTCCCACGGGAACAAAAGCTACGCGGGTGAAACCACAGGCAGGTCGCTAGTAATATATAAAAATACACACACACATTATATATACATACATGTATATACTAATTTCTTTACGGCTAAAGTATGTTGTTAAACTTAAAGAAGATTTTATTGTTTAGCCTATGGTCGAATTTCGACCACGATCGCTAGCATAATTAAATAAGCCTTATGAAGCGTGCACTTTTGGATTTTCCAAACTTTATTGACATCCAGGCAGCCATAAATAAATTCATAAAGTTATTTTATTATAAAATTTCCAAACTTATTAAAAGCGATATCCCCCTGGAAGTTTTTCCCTCCATCTTAATTATTTAGACGAGTAATTTGACTCCGTTCAATATTTATGACTTTAGGAGCTCTTTTTAAAGACGTTTTTAATATTAGATGTACCGTTTATCAAGCTCTTTTCTATTACAGGCCATTACTCTAATGAAGACTTATGGAGCCTTGGCTCTGTTAAAGGGAAAGTCTACAATAATATAAAGATACAGTTTTGAAATGCCTCGTAAACCTTGTGTTAGACTATTCGACTCAGGTCATGTGGTCTTTGATTCGATTTCTAAGTGAGACAAAAAAATGAAATTTTTAAGAGGAACCAGTGTTAATGGGGGAAGATGTTAATGATGCGTTGCTATCTTGTGGCGAGATCTAATGCCATATGCATAAGTTTACCGGCTACCTTACCTTCCAAACCGGAACACGACAGTGACAAGCACTGACGCTACTGCGACAAGAATAGGTAAGGCGCTGGTACCAGATCCGGGCTAATGCAGAACTCTACCTCTTAGTAGCAATGATGGAAGTGACTCGCATAACCAATCAATCTCGCAATAAAATCAACGCAATTTGGCTTTACGCAGAGATTTAAGTTCGCTTAGCATCTTTTACCGCATCTATCATGGAGAGTGTTCCGACGAACTGTTTGGATTGATACCTGCTGTTGAATTTCATCATCGGACATTGCGGCAAAACTCAAAGTTCCATCCTCATCACCTCGATGTCTGGAAATCCACAACCGTGCGATTCTCTAGGCACTTCTTACCACGCACTACTCCTCTGTGGAATCAATTACCGGAGGGGGTGTTTCCGAACGGATACGACTTACGCACCTTCAAGAAAAGAGCATACTCCTTCTTAAAAAGCTGGCAACGCAGCTGCAAGACCTCTGGTGATGTGGCTGTCCATGAGCGGTGGTAATCACTTACCATCAGGTGAGCCTCCTGCTCGTTTTCCCCTTTTATAAAAAAAAACGGTTGCCTTTTACGACTTGCCTGGGAGAGTTGCAGTTAAAAGGGAAAAGCTAAGACGATAAATAAAACACAAGATCAGGTAGAATCTATTTGATTTTCTTGGATCTTACTTACTGTTTTTTGGATAGGATAATAGTATATTTAATATGTAAGTAAACCCCGAAATTTTGTAAAACAGTAAAAAGCTTATTCTTACAAAATCAATACCTAAATACCTTTTCATTTTGCAATAGATACAATGCTTGGCACCGTCAAGTTCCGGATTTCAGCTTACTCGTAAATTAATATGTATGGTACATTTGAATCTAGAATTCCACACAGACTGGGGTAAACAGAACTTAGCGGATTTCAACCTCCATAAGACACAAGTTGTTACGTTACCTGTTAGCAGCCCTTTGGACATGTTACTCTTATCTTCAGGGTATTTACTCTCCATAGTATATTTCGAAATGTAAAAATACTAGGGGTCGACATTTCGAGCGAATTCCAGTTCCACAACAAGAAAAAATGTTATGACCTTCAAAAAAGAGCTTACTCATTCTTAAAAGGCCGGCAACGCAACTGCAAGTCCTCTGGTATTGCAGATGTCCATGGGCGGCGGTGATCACTTACCATCATGTGCACCTCTTGCTCGTTTGCCCCCTCTTCTATAAAAAAAACTGTCACTTGAAAAGTAAAACAAAACTAGCTTTAAAAAGTATCTTTACGCCCGTAACCCCCACGATGTAGGCTGAGGTACAACCAGTGCACTACGATTAGCCGAAGATACTTAACCCCACAATGTGATATGGTAAGCCTGTCGCCAACCAGGCACTTAAAGCAGGCTTCAAAGAAACTAGGAACTATCAGCAGAGCTACTTGGTACTTCACGCCTCAATATAGGCTTATGCTTTACAAATGATAGGATCAGCCACACATAGAGTATTGCTCACACCTGTTGGAAGGGGCCCCCCAGGATCAAACGTTTTTTTATGTTAGTGAGATAAGCAAACTGGCAGACGTGCCACCTGATTGTAAGTGGTCGACGTCGCCAATGAACATAAATGGGGCTAGTTCCAGCCCAGGAATCTCATTCATATCTTGCCTGTCCTGAGACATAAGATGTTAAGCCTCGGTGCCAATAATTACACTGCCTGTCTTGCACTTATCTCTGAAACACAGCAAAGCTGTTTTACGGGAGAAATAAGCTAGGTGGTGGTACCCATGCAGCCGGGAGCGCGACACAGCGCATCTCTCCCACCGGTAACTCTTCAATTTGATAAACTACAAAGGTGCACTGCGCGCATTAGTCGACGACCCGGTTCCTATACAAAACATTAAGTTCCTTAATCGTTGCAGAGATGAAGAATGCCTGTGTTTGTTACATCGAATATGCTATTGTGAGTGCTTTGAAAAATTCTTCATTTTGATCCCCCAGTAGCATTGCAAAAACAGGCAAATTTGACCGTTGGTCGAGTGGTTAGCGACATCGACGGGGATCGAGTTCAATCCCCGACGGGGACAAGCATTTTGTGTGATGAGCATAAATGTTTGTATTTCCGGGTTTGAGTGGTTTGGTAAATATATTTCAGTATTTATATATGTATTTCTATGTATTAGTATCGTTGACTAACACCCATAACACAAGCAAATAATTTGGTTACTTTGGGGTTAGATCAGTAAGTATAATTTGTTCCGTGAATTTATTATAAAAACAGGCGAAATACTCGGCGCACTGAAAGCTTCCATATACATTAATTCTAATATTGTTCAAATAAACCATTTTATGATAGCGCGTTATAGACTATAAACTATATATTTCTAGCGCGCTACGTTATAGACTATATTATAACGTGTAACTGAACAATCATCGCGCGAGCCGGCCGTGATAGCGTGTGACTCATCAAAACGTCCTACAGGGAGCGATGACTGAGCGCTATAACACTATTAGGCTATGAACTATGTTATAAACGTCTAGCATCTACGGTCTAGCACGTTACTCGTTACATCGCGTAGTTTGTACTTCGTGGGTTATAATGTTATAACTACCCCAAACGCTAGCCGTTAGGTATATAGCGTTGCATTATGTTATAGCGCGGAATGCAAATTTAAGTAGCGTACGCTATACGTTGAGCATACAAAGCGCGCTATAATTTGACGCTATGCGTTAAATTATAGCGCGCTATGTATGCTCAACTCGCTAACGATGTATTAATTAATGGTGGTTAATATAACCACTATTAATTAATACATCGTTATAATCAACTGCTCGGTTTTCGCAACATTTATCGTACGCACAATTGATTAATCTACGGAATAATCTTTCTAATTTTTTCTAGGAGCTATGACTTAGGTGATTTTAAAAGCCTAATAAACAGACATTTCAGAAGTCGGTATTATATTGGCAACAGCCCCTTATATTAATGTCCATGGCCAGTGGCCTCTACGAAACATCAGGTAAACCACTTGCACGTATATCAACTGTTTCTTTAAAACACAGACCACCTATAGACAATGTCAGTATATTTCCATCCGATTTGCTAGTTTACAATCCTATGATTCATCACCTCTGTGGTCTGGTGGTCCGGTGTAGGCGTTAACCACACGAGGTGCCGAGTTCGATTCCCAAGTCGGGGTTGCTCCCCTGTGGCCCAGAACCTGGGTACGCCCATGACTTTGCCTACTGCTTCGGTGATACAGGCGTGAAGATACTTTATGATTTAAAATAAAATGCCAACATAAAAAAATATAAATTGTATTTTATATATTTTGTTTTGATTGTCAGCTACCTAAGATTGCGGTCTGGTGAAAAGGTATTCGACAGGATCGAACCGATCGAGGACACGAAGGGCAACAGCAGCGTGAAGGGAAGAATGGTGGTCACCAACTTGAGGATCATTTGGCATTCACTCAGCTCACCAAGGATTAATATGTGTAATTTTATTGACTTAAACATATTTGAACCTTATGTTTTACATCATAGAAATCTCCCGATAAAGGAAATCATTCATTTATGAGATATCAGTGGACAATTCATACGATACTATACTACTTTCTTAATATCTTTAATGCTGGAGCAGCAATTGCGTCTATCGTCACAAAGCTTCGTGCAATGACACGATAAACGCAGATGTGACCGGCTATTATCGGCTATTTTCGCATACATTCCGGACTGCGTGTGCGTTAGCACGCATATAACTTGGGGACGATAGACTGAAGAACTAAACACTGAGAAGTGCGGCTCTAGCATAATACATATGAATTACGTGTCAGGTTGTTTATCCGCGATGGGCTCCGAAACTACTGAACCGATTTCAATGAAATTTGATAGATAACTACTGTTTGATCCAACCTAAAAATTAGGATAGTTTTTATCACAATAACCCCCTCACCTTAAGTGCCCCACCAAAATACGCGTAACGTTTTGTATGGCAAAACAACGTTTGTCAGCTAGTATATAACTAAATAAAAATACTATGTATAAGACATAACAGCAGCTCTCCTGATGAAAAGAGGCAATCATCGACTATTGACACAAAGACGCTTATGGGGCGTTGATATGGATAAGAAAGGATTTGGAGGGTAAGGGTGTCATTTATTTATATTTGAAATTTAAATCACATTCTGTAAAGTTTACTCAATGTCGCTTAGTGAAGATATATATATATATATATATATATATATATATATATATATATATATATATATATATATATATATATATATATATATATATATATATATATATATATATATATATATATATATATATATATATATATATATATATATATATATATATATATATATATATATATATATATATATGTATATATATATATACATATATATGTATATATATATATATATATATATATATATATATATATATATATATATATACATATATGTATATATATATATATACATATATATGTATATATATATATATATATATGTATATATATATATATATACATATATATATGTATATATATATATATATATATACATATGTATATATATATATATATATATATATATATATATATATGTATATATATATATATACATATATATATATATATATATATAGTTAGCCTTTAAGTTCACCCATTCGAACTGCATGTCTGAATAACAGGTGGTCAATTCTTCAAAGCGGGCCAGGAATGACACGGACAAAATGTAAAACAACGTGATATGAGTCGAGCAGGCTAAACTAATACGTAAAGCACCAGATGAAGGGAGCAGTCAAGTTAATCCTAGATCACAACCCTTATTGAACCTTTCTTTAACGAATAACTGCTCTAAAGTATTCGCCATTCGCCCCCATATTTTATTAAAAATAGCTTAAACCAATTAAGTATAGATAAACATTTGCTTATCTGTATAAAGTCAAAACCAGTGTTTCTCAAAGTGGGGTATGCAAGATAATCGTTGTGGGACGTAATAACATAAATATAGATAATAACGACCGCTTAGCTAACTCATTGATCGATGAAGCCAAAGAGTAAAATAGTGACTGATGACAGAAAACTCGAAACTTGGTTTCTGCGCTCGTTTGAGTTACTCAATTGCGGATGCTGAATCAATATTGAAACTGAAAAAACTGAAAAAAGTATCCCTAAAATCGATTTAAATTACTACACGAAACAAGCCAACATTAATTAATAATCCCAAAATAAAAATGCTAAGTTCAAGCATCGTGTTGTGTGTGTGTGTGTGTATGATAGAGAGAAGGAAAAAGGCAGAGCTATCTATCTCCCTCTCTCTCAGAAAGATGTAATGAGTGTGTTTCTTATGCATTTACGCCGCAACAGCTGGATGGATTTGGATAACATAATGTTAAATAAGTAAGCACACAGTATATATATATATATATATATATATATATATATATATATATATATATATATATATATATATATATATGTCGCAGTGAAATTGTCAATACCGTTAGATTACAATCTACCTTAGTGATATTATAATTTAACTGCTACCCTAACCTAACCTAATTATAAAATCCCTAGGTAGATTATAATCTAACGGCTATTGACAATTCCACTGCGACATATATATATATATATATATATATATATATATATATATATATATATATAATATATATATATATATATATATATATATATATTCATAACACCAAGACCTAAAATTACACACATATTTTTGCTCATCACACATATACTTATTTCTGTGTATGATCTAACCGGAGTGTCATCTTGATCGGTGCCAAATGTGTACGTTGACTACCTACGGAGGTCGAATCGGTGAATTATAAATATTACACTTTATAACATATAAGCTATTGTAGTTCGCAAAAATTACATTGTTCCCATCTAATCTAATACGCAGGGGTCTGAGAAACCTGTAGAAGACTTCATGTTTATCTATTATACAACAAAAATACCTAATTTACAGTATTTTTCATTTTAATTTCATAACGAATTTTATTTTGTTTTATTACATTTTTATATGACATTTACATTTACTTGAAATATCTTAGGGTTCTTTGGCACTATGAGTTTGAAACCACTGGTGTAGACATTTTAGGTTAATTTAATATTGATAACAAATCTGCGGCCTTCTCAGTATTCTGTGTTTCAGATGTCTATGCCTGAAGTCTTTCTCTTTGATTTAGATGTATTTACTTTTGCCATCTGTTTACTTTCCAAACTTAATTTAAAACTGATTGGAGTAAAAGGTTTACAGATAGCAATAATGATGATACTTTTTACTGCGGGAACATCTTTCGTTCCCACAGGAAAATACAATTACCGGTTCAGCAAGTTCAAACAAAAATTTCAGTTACGTAATTTTTCCCGTGTTGGTCCCGGGCTCCTTTGAAGAATAGGCCAACTGCCGTTCTGCCAGGCAGGTCGTAAAAGGCGACCGAGTGGCTATGCGCGTCACTAACATCGTGAGTTGAGTGAGAGAGAGTGAGACTAGGTGGTAGAGTTCTGCATCGGCTCGACCGGGTCTGGTACCACCGCCTTATCTATTCCTGTCGCAATAGCGTCAGTCCTAGTCACTGTCGTGTTCCGGTTTGGAGGGTAAGGTAGCCGGTAAACTTATGCATGTGGCATTAGACCTCGCCACAAGATAGCAACGCAACATTAACATCTTTGGTGTCTATAGGAGATGGTTGACTCTTTCCATCAGGAGACCCATCTGCTTGTTTGCTATCTTATGATATAAAAAAAATCAAAAAAAATTGCTTATTACTAGAGCATAATAACATACACGGAACCCTTTAATGGGTTATATCCTTGATTTTTTTTTTAATATTTCACATTTACATTGATCAGTTTTTTTTTTAAATATTTAACTTGGTAAATGCAAAATTTAGTTCATGCTTCAACTAACTACGAAACGGAATTCATGTACATGTTAATTACTCTTTACTGCACAAAAACGTCGTATATTCATAGAAAATAAAAAAATATATATATAAATATATTTAAAAAATGTATAAGACCCAATTTAATATAAAATCAATCCATGAGATGTCGCTGTTAGTATTTAAAATATGCTATTGTCGTATTTTCTTCAAGTAGGTATTATATTATCTTTCAAGAATTAAAAATAAAAGATTTTTGCTTTCTATTGATTAGTTGCTGAATTAGAAATTTTGGTCGTTATCTGCTTAGTACTCACCTTGGCTTTGAAAAGTGCAGACGGACATCGATCTTTGTGTCTACGATTTGGTTTATGATTAGGTTGGAAGAACATTATTGTTATAAAAAATGCCTAGGATAAAAAAGTAATTTATCTCAAGGCTCTAGCTCAGCCAAGAGGATGAGGTTAGTTTGTTCCCTTGAAACCGATGTGGACTGTCCGCGCCTCTGAAACCTTCACACAGTGTGAAATAAGGTTAACAAGCGATGGTGATCGCTGCCCTGGATCCCGTGCCTCCCAGACCTTCTCACACAGCGTAAATCTCGATTTAGTTCTCAGCGTAGCCACACAGCTACCTTGCAGCCATTAAAAAGTACTCAAGAGCGTGAAACTCCATTAACAAATGATCGCCAGCAGTACACCGAGAGTCGCACCTCTGAAACATTCACGCAGTGTGAAATATGATTACCAAGCGATCGCCAGATGGAAGCCATCGCCTATAGACACCAAAGATGTTAATGGCGCGTTGCTATCCTGTGGTGAGGTCTAATGCCACATGCATAAGTTTACCGGCTACCTTATCCTCCAAACCGGACACGACAGTGACTAACACTGACGGTATTGCAGGCTGCGGCAGGAACAGGTAAGGCGGTGGTACCAGACCCGGTCGGGCCGATGCAGAACTCTACCACCAAGTAGTCACGATGGTAGTGACGCGCATAGCATCTCGGTCGCCTTTTACGATCTGCCTGGCAGAACTGCAGTTAGCCTATTATTTAAAGGAGCCTGGGGGCCGGGACCAACACGGGGAAAGAGTGTAAATGTATTTGTAAGACTTAAAAAGCTTATTATTCTTTTTAAAATTTACAAATACAGTTCATTTATTTGCAAAAATATTGTGTATTTTTTATCTATTTAATGTTTTCAGCTATCGGCTTAAATTGCATAATATCTACTAACACAAAAATAGTTAATTCGGGTCTACGCGGCACCACGCAAGCGTTGTACATGTTGGCGGGCTTCAAGACGAATAAGTACGAGTTCATATTCACCAACTTGTCGCCAAACTGCATCAGACATTACACCTCCGTCACCGGTGTTCATAAGTAGGTATGAGTTTTATTAAACACGAGCGGTTCCCCGTGACTTTATTCCCGTCGCCCACATTACTTCTTTTTAGGCAATCGCTTCTTTCGCTGTGTTGGTCCCGGCCTCCTTTGAAGAATAGGCCAACTGCCATTCTGCCAGGCAGGTCGTAAATGTCGACCGATTGGCTATCGAGTCACTACCATCGTGGTTACTAGGTGGTAGAGTTCTGCATTGTCTCGCCCGGGTCTGGTAACACCGCCTTACCTATTCCTGCCGCAATAGCGTCAGTGCTTGTCGCTGTCGTGTTCCGGTTTGGAGGGTAAGGTAGCCGGTAAACTTATGCATGTGGCATTAGACCTCGCCACAAGATAGCAACGCACCATTAACATTTGGTGTCTATAGGCGATGGTTGACTCTTTCCATCCGGAGACACATCTGCTTGTTTGCTATCTTATAATATTAAAAAAAAATCGGGAAAAATTAGCCTTTAGTGTAGGGAAATTATTTTTAAAATCGATCCACTAGTTTTAGAGTTTATCCAACTAACAAAGACAAATCTTACTTCTTTATAATATCAGTACAGATTATTTTATATCTCCTCTTCTCGGAAATTTGTGTAAGGTTTTTTTGATTTTTTACCGTTTTTAGGGTTCCATAACAAATAAATGCATTCATCATCATCTCATTTAACTAGTTATACATATGTATATCTAGCGATTAGTAGGGACAATCGATGGAATCGATCATATAGCAAAGAAAAATTTCGCCACGTCGAGCCTGTCGACACTAGCTCAGTAGGAGAGCACCCCGGCTTTAGAGGAGGTCACAGGTTCAAATCCCGCGTGTCGATATTTTTCTTCGCTGTTTTTAAAGTTTTTGCAAGCACGGGGTGAGTGTTATAACACAAAAATAATTTGAACCTTATCGATTCGAAGTTCGCTGTCGAGGCGAACGAGGCGGTCATGTACTAGTATTGATGATCATAATTTCAGTAAAGATATAGAATGATGTAAGGATATAAATTTAATAATATACATATTATAGTTTTATAACACAATAAAACTGCAGCAATCGACTTCCCATTTCCCATAACTCCGAAATTCTGTATCAGTCTTTTTTATAAGACAGCGAACAAGCAGATGGGTCTCGTAATGGAAAGAGTCATCCATCACCTATAGACACCAAAGATGTTAATGGTGTGTTGCTATCTTGCGGCGAGTGCATAAGTTTACCGACTACCTTACCCTCCAAACCGAAACATGACAGTGACAAGCACTGACGCTTTTGCGGCAGGAATAGATATGGCGGTGGTACCAGACCCGGGCGAGACAATGCAGAACACTACCACCTTGTAGCCTCGATGGTAGTGACTCACATAGCCAATCGGTCGCTTTTTACGACCTGCTGGCAGCGCGACAGTTGACCTATTCTTCAAAGGAGCCCGGGTCCAACACGGGGAGCCACATATAATTTTATAACATAATAAAACTGCAACAATCGACAGCCCATTTCCAATAACTTCGGAACTCTGTGTCAGATATTCGCCATATTAAAACAGGACCAGACGTGGAGTATACCCTCTCAAACAAAGCAAGACTCATTTAAATCTGTTCATAAATGAGGAATTTATCCCCAAGTTTTTACCGGTGGGAGGGATGCGCTGTGCCGCGCTCGGCTGCATGGGTACTACCATCTTGATTGTTCCTCCCGTGAAACAGCTATGCTGTGTTTCGGAGAGAAGGGCAAGACATGCAGTGTAATACTTGTACAGAGACTTAACATCTTATGTCTCAGGATAGGCAACACATAATGAGTTTCCTGGGCTAGTTCCAGGTAAACTACAGTCCGCGCGCGAGCTCCGAGGAATCGGGGGCTAAGGTAGGGGCGGGTGTGTTCTGTGTAATATCGACTAATTCACTGCACGTCAACATTTCGCAAAATTCCTCGGAGCTCGCGCGCGGATTGTAGTTTATGTTCATTCGTGACGTCGACCACTTACCATCAGGTGGCACGTCTGCCAGTTTGCCCATCCAACTAACATAAAAAACACACATAAAATGCAGTACTTGGATGACCGAGCATTGCTCGGTATTTTTGGTCAAAATGACGTTTTCTAAATATGAAATCTAGCTAAATCGAAATATCACCCTCGAAACTCCCTGCAAAATAAATTTCATGAAAATCGTTGGAGCCGTTTCCGAGATTCAGATTATATATTTTTATATATACTTACAAGAATTTCTCGTTTAAAGGTGGAGGCGTCCATAAAATACGTGAGATGTTTAAGAGGGAGAGGGGGTCGAGTCAAATCTCATCTAATCTCACGTTGGAGAGAGGGGCATCTCGGCAAATATCTCACAATTTTTTTTCTGATTGAAACAAAAAAAATTATACTATTTTGGTCCATTATCCAGATTGTACATGCTTAATATTTAATCTTAAGCGTAATCGTAATACGATTAAGGTCATTCACTAATTCGTTCGAAAGAAAATAATTTCATTCATACTTCGACGTTATACGACGTCTTTCGTAAATAAAAGCACGAAGCATTTTTTTACAATAAAAATCCAACGCATTTTTATTGTAAAAAATTTTTTCAAAATGTGGGTTTCTTAAATAGGTATGTAACCTATTTAAGAAACCCACATTTTGAAAAATCTCACGTGAGATAGGGGGAGGGGGGAGGGGTTTGAATAAAATCTCACGACATCTCATCATGGGGGGAGGGAGGGACAGAAAATTAAAAAAAATACCTCACGTAATTTATGGACGCACCCTTAGATTAATGTTTCGGCCGCACTTGCGTCTATCATGCCGAAGATATTAGCGCGCTAAGACACACGCAGTCAGTATGTATGCGACGATGTATAGCCGGTCACCTTTAGAGAAGAAACATCGCTCATAAAATAAAAAACATCGATATTAAGATATCGATTTTTTCTAAAGTGAAACACCTATGTTAAAACATCGAAGTTTATGAACGATACATCGATTTTGACTTTTATGGATGTTTTTTAATTATATTTATATTTGGATTCTATAATGTGTTAAACCGGCTGCTTTGTTTTGCGCGCCTTAGTATTGCAGAGTGATCGAGATGCTATATAGAAAAATCTACGCGTATGTCTGAGAATGATTTATGTCTATGTGTGTAGTTATGTTGTATAGCTGTATGTTGCTATGATAAAACATGGTTCATAAAACATCGCTCATGAAGAACGACATATTGTCGATGTTTAGAGTTTCAATATCGATGTTAAAACATCGATGTTTATGAACGATATATCGATGTTTGAAAAAATCGATGTTTCGTTTGCATCCCTAGTTACATTTACATTTGTCGTGTCATTGCAAGACGATAGACGCAAGTGTGGCCAAGACATTGGCCATACATGAATTGATAACCTCCTTCTTTTGATAGGTCGGTTAAAAGAAGGCTTTTATGATGTTTATCTCAATACCTCGCCACAAGATAGCAACGCACCATTAACATCTTCGGTGTCTATAGGCGATGGTTGACTCTTTCCATCAGGAGACCCATCTGCTTGTTTGCTATCTTATGACATAAAAAAAAAAAAACCTTTCAAAATAACTTTTTCATGTTTATATTTTACAGATCGTACGCCGGCTCAAGGATGTACCGAGAATTGAAGCTTAGAGGAGCTTTTATTCACAACAAGCAATTACGAATATTGCCTTTAGAGAAGGTATTGAAAATATTTTTATAACACACAAGCACTTCTCTCCTAATTATAGATAAGCCTTCACGTCTGAGATGTTAACCTGAGTAAATCATACTCAGTCATTCTTACGAACTGGCTGACAGTTGATTTTATTAATTTACTAGCTATGCCCGCAACTTCGACCGCGTGAAAAAAATTCTAAAAGCCCCGGATTTTAACTGGATAGTTCCCGTTCCTATGGAATTTCCGGGATAAAAACTATCCTATGTCCTTTCTCGGTTCTCAAACTATCATTGTATTAAATTTCATCATCATTGTAAAAATTGGTTCATTGGTTTAGACGTGAAGAAGAAGAGACAGACACACAGAGTTACTTTTGCATTCGTATAATTAACTAGCTGCATCGTGCAGCCCGCTGCATTATACATTTTTTGATGAATCCCGCGGGATTGCCTAATTTTTCCGGGGTAAATAGTAGCCTATGTGCTTTTCCAGGTTATTATCTACCTGTGTGCCAAATTTCATTTAAATCCATTCAGTAGTTTTTGCGTGATTAACAAACATCCATCCAAACATCTATCCAAACATCCATCCAATCTTTCGCATTTATAATATTATAATAATAATAATAAAATAATATAGAAATAATTAAAATATAGATTGTTACGAATAATCTAGAAACGTCGTGTACTTACTTGAAGCGAACGATACTTGAAGCGACCCGTGCGAAGTGAGAAGTGTTTTATTTGTGTAATCGGTTAAGTTTAGCGTTAGTAAGTGAGTGACTAGTGTTAATCAGTGTATTTAAGTATGCTATTTTGTGTCTTTGTTTTGTAAATACACGGATTTAATATAAGTGGTGTTTTCTTACAATTACGAACCCGAAGTACGTAACAATATTAACATAGATATGTAAGTATGGATTTCATTTCATAAAATCGCCTCCGGTCTATCTATAATGGTTCCGTGTCGGTGTTGACCACAAAAAATTTCAGATTCGATTCCCGAATCGTTTGTCAGAATTTTTTTTTTTTTTTTTAATTTTCTGATAAAATACAACGTTCTCCGGGATTTGATAAGTGCCCGGTTGACGATAGGCCTGCGCCTGTCACATTGTGGGATTAAGTATCTTCGGCTAATCGTGGGTGCACTGAATGTAGCTCTACATACATCTTCGGGGATACGGCGTAAAGATACTTTTTTATTTTGTTTCATACGACTGCAAAAACAAGCAGATGGGTCTCCTGATGGAAAGAGTCAACCATCGCCTATAGACACCAAAGATGTTAATGGTGCGTTGCTATCTTGTGGCGAGGTCTAATAATGCCAACTGCATAAATTTACCGGCTACTTTAGCCTCCAAACCGGAACACGAGAGCGACAAGCACTGACGCTATTGCGGCAGGAATAGGTAAAACGGTGGTACCAGACCCGGGCGAGACAATGCAGAACTCTATCACCTAGTAGCCACGATGGTAGTGACTCGCTAGCCAATCGGTCGCCTTTTACGCCCTGCCTGGCAGAACAGCAGTTGGCCTACTCTTCAAAGGAGGCCGGGACCAACACGGCGAAAAACGTAGTACGTACAAGGACGCATCTAGCCTTTGGGTCTGATTAGATTTTGTATTTAATCGATACATTGATCTGGAAGTTATGTTAAAAAAATATTCTTTCGCAGAAATTTTTTTTTGGGTTTTTTCAAAATTTCTCAAAATGTCATTAACCACGTTTCGATCCGTCAAGCTGTTCAAAAGCTATGAGATGTTTACGTACATACATACATACACACACACCCACACACACACACACACACCCACACACGCACACACACACACGTACATACATATTTGACGCAAATGTTGTCCGGCCACGGTTGCTTCCGCGCCTACTTGCATCGCTTTAGACACGAAAATTCGTCATATTGCACCCAGAGATGCAATGAAATAAAAGATGCGGAGCACGTTTCCTTCAACTGCCCAAGTTTAAAACATAAACGCGACGATTTGCAGATAATTCTCCGAAGAGCAATTACACAAAAATCTTGTTACATTTAACCCTAAAAAGACGCAGCTTTGTGCGTTCACTGCTAAAAAAAACACCCTTTGTCGTATCACCTCGGTTCGAGAGCACTCGCCTGACAGCCTCAGCCAGTATTGGAATACTGGGAGTCGACGTATCGAACAGCGTTCAGTTCCGCGATCACTTGGAAGGAAAGTCTAAACTAGCCTCCAAAAAGCTTGGCGTACTCAGCCCATCGCCTTCAACTTTACAAGGCCCAAATTCGACCTCACATGGAGTAAGTACTGTTCTCACCTCTGGGCCGGGGCTCCTCAGTACCAGCTTCTTCCTCTTGATCGCATTCAACGTAGAGCGGTTCGAATCGTCGACGATCAGGCTATTTCTAATCGGCTTGACTCTTTGGCGTTACGCAGAGATGTAGGTTCGCTCTGCATCTTTTACCGTATGTATCATGGGGAGATGTTCCGAAGAGTTATTCGGACGTATTCCTGCCGCTAAATTCCATCATCGGACATCGCGTCAAAACTTAAAGTTCCATCCTCACCGCCTCTATGTCTGAAAATCCACAACCGTGCGCTTTTGTCGGCACTTTTTGCCTAGTACAACTTCTTTGTGGAATCAATTACCCTCGGGGGTGTTTCCGAACGGATACGACTTAGGGACCTTCAAGAAACGAGCTTATTCATTCTTAAAAGGCCGGCAACGCAGCTGCAAGACCCCCGGTATTGCAGTTGTCCATGGGCGGCGGTGATCACTTACCATCAGGTGCACCACCTGCTCGTTTGCCCCCTCTGCTATAAAAAAAAAACACCTGATACGCTCGCATAATGTATTCACCTATCTCGTAAAACAAAAAAATATACATACATACAGACATACTAACGTCATCGTGAAAATAGTTGAAAAAGGTTCCTAGGACCTTAAAACGTGGATATCCGATAAAAACTCGATTTTCGAAATTCGGGGCAATATCAGCAGCGGGAAGTTAAAAATAGTGTGCATTATAAAAATTAATTAACGTTTCATAACGACACTGACCCGGAGTCATCCATAAATTATGTCACACAAATTTCACTATATTTTGACCCCTCCCCCGTCGTTGTCAGAGCTGGTCACATTTGTGGACCCCTCTCCTAGTGTGATGACACATATTTTACAATTTTACATTGGAAAAATGATTTCCTTCTAGACAGGTATTATATTTTGAAAAAATGTAATGTCACAAAATTTGGGACCCCTCCCTACCCCATGTTACACAATGTCACATTTCTTCGACCCCCTCCCTCCACCTTAACGTGTGACGTAATTTATGGATGGCCCCTTACTGTTTACTCATAAGTCAATGTGTTTACTGTATTCTTTGCATTGACAAAATAAATCCTAACCACAGACTACTAAAGACAGAACTGAATGATCTAAATTCCAACTTGATCTAGCTAATATACTATCCTCCTATCTATCTATCTATTATGCTATGCTAAGTTAAAAATTAATATCGAATCTTACGGAATATACTAAACTTGAAAGTAATAACTAAAGCAAATAATGTATGGAGTCTCGCCTGTGTTCTTTAAGTTTTTCTTTTATTTTCCAGGTCTGCTTAAGTGAACCAGGAATATGGAATTTATCCAATGAATCTGGCAACCTCGGCACTATGGTAATCACCAACGTTAGAGTTGTGTGGCACGCGGATGTTAATGATCTCTACAATATATCGATGCCATACATCACTATTGAAAGCGTAAGTAAACCTGAGATAAAGGTGAAGCTGCATTATATATGTAAGCTGGTAATAACTGAAATGTTTATCTTTGTTGAGAGCGTATTAGGGGCCATCCCTAAAAATTACGTCACACGAATTTCATGATTTTTTGACCCCTCCCCCGTCCTTGTCACGGCTGGTCACATTTGTGAGACCCCCCTCCCTACCTAGTGTGATGTAACATATTTTACAATTTTACATTGGAATAATAATCTTGTTCGATTATTTTTTATCTATACAGGTGGCTTTTTAAATTTACTGATGTAATACTTAGATATAAAATATTATATTTTGAAAAAAAATGTGATGTCACAAAATGTCACACTTCGTCGACCCCCTCCCTCCCCCTTAACGTGTGTCGTAATTTATGGATGGCCTCTTATGTGTGAATACACTTTTTTCAGTGTTTTAATCTAAAAATCAATTTACCAGGTATCGATACGAGATTCCAAATTTGGGGATGCGCTAGTGTTCGTTATTAGAGCAACGTCTGGGGGTTATGTACTTGGCTTCAGAGCGGACCCTAAAGAGAGATTACATCCATTGTTGACGGAGCTCCAAACGCTGCATGAGGCTTACACAGAGAAACCAGTGTTTGGTGTTGAGATGAATTGGGGAGTTGAGGTAATGTTTTTTTAATATTTAGGACCTTATCATCTACTAAATGTATTGTTTACTTGGTTGCATCAGTGTTTCCAATATGATGCCGGCTATGTTTCTGACTTGGTGAAATTTGTAGACCCTCTTAAAAATCCCAATATCAAAGCTAATCGGAAATACCTTTAAAAATTATTTAAATAGTTTGGTATAGCGGACATAAGTTTTTACGTCTGTCTTCTTTTTTAACAGTCCCCATTACTTGTCACAAACAAATTGTCTTTTCACAATCAAAGACAGTCTTTGTGGGACTTTAATCATTTTCTAAACTTCTGTAATTGCTAGAATCAATACTGTTATCTATTACATTTTGATCGCCCGTTGGTCGAGTGGTTTGCTAACCTAACTACGAATCGAGGGGATCCGGGTTCGATTTCCGACACTGACAAACATTAGTGTAATGAGCATAGGTGTTCGTATTTCTGGGTTTGGGTATTCATTATGTATATAACAGTATTTATATATGTATTTCTATGTATTAGTGTCGTTAACTAACACCCAAAACAAAAAATTTTTTTTTACTTTGGGGTTAGATCAATTCATGTAACTTGTCATTTTAAAGTGTTGAAATTAAATTAATAATTATGTTTTCAAGGTATCAAAACCAACCCATGATGATATCGAGGAGTTAGAAGAAATCGGAGAACCTAGAGGAGAGATGGGCCCTAGTTTGTATATCGCTTCACAGCAAGCCCAAAATAGGGATGAGATAGACAAACAACCAGTATATAGTTCATATTTAGGCCTCGCTATTGAACCGCTGCGTGAAGGATTTTCTTTAAAAAGTCTATTTGAAGTTCAAACTTCTACTTGATGAAACTGGTATTAAATAAAAACTTAATAAAATGTAAAACGTATTTTTATTAATTGCATGATTTTTGTTCATGACAGACCTTATATAGGTTTGAAAAACTTCATCACTTCATAGTATAAAACAAAGTCGCTTTCTCTGTCTGTCCCTATGTCCCTATGTATGCTTAAATCTTTAAAACTACGCAACGAATTATGATGCGGTTTTTTTTAACAGAAAGAATGATTAAAGAAGAAGGTTTATGTGTATAATAACATTCAATATACTATAGAAAAATACTGCAATTTTTGACTTTTCTGATGTCATGTCGTAAATAATTATATTTTTTTCCGCTTACATTGCAAACGCAGGCTAAACCCTACGAGATTTATCAAAATAATGTACTAAGTATTTGTACACCTTGAAAAGGTCTACAGAAAACTCCGCGATGGTATATGTCTATCTCTTATGGATAACCCACAATAGCATTTTTTTTGTCATTTACTTTTTTCGAGAAATAATGGCTTTATTTCGAAGCAATTTTAAGCAATACAGCACTAATCCTTATCCAATTAAATACCCTAAATATATTGTTGATTTAATATAGATCAATATGGCCGTTTACAGCATTTAATTTAAATGAATATTTTCGAAGATATTACAGATTTAAAATGCAGGGGCATAGCGGTTCCGGGCTTACGGGCCTGTGGCGGCGCGCGCACGGTATGTTCTGTTAAACGGTAAACCGCTGGGAAAGGTGTTAATTAATGTCATAAAAGCATTCTCTGACAGTCAACTAGCAAGTGGAGCAGAAAAAAATTCAATACGGGGTGCAAATAAATATTTTAAATAGAAATAGGAAACAGTATGATGGGCCAAACGGAACAAAAATATAATAATTACTAGGAAATAAAAAATATAAATAGATACATGTAACATATTTACATAAACATATATTATTAAACACATAATAGACTATATGCATACACAGCACATATAATAAACAAAATATTCAACTAAGCAAGTAAGTATAACAAAAGTATTTAGTAATGTATGTCTGTAGATAATTTCAATTTCTCTTAGATATTTTGTTGATAATAAACACCGAAAGCTAAGTGTTAAGATAATGGGTCGTCAAAGCACGCTTGAAAGACTACTTAGAAGAGGACCTCCTAATGTCAACTGGAAGAGAATTCCAGAGCTTAACGCCTTGAACAAAGAAAGATTTGTAAAGAAAATCCATCCAAAACATGACATTGAAATTTTTCAACCTATCGATTATTTAGCTAAAACAGTATTTTAGATCTCAAAAATTGAGTTGAATGCCATCATCGTTTTCAAATATACAGCGTTTCAAAAATTAATAATACTGCCAATTTTAACAAAATAAATGTTTGAACTGAAAAATCTATGCTTATATTTTTTACTCTTTTGAGCTTAAAATACCTTAATTTAGTGAGAAGTTTCAGGGATGGCCCGTAGGGTCAACCATTTACACATTTTTTCCCGTTTGCTCCGATTCCTCGCTTTAATAAATCGCAGGGTCAAACCTTCAATGTTGCAGGCTTAGATTTGAGCGTTGAGTGTTTTTCACATGGCCAACTATATATCGCTCTTTCAAGAGTAACCTCTAAAGAAAACATGTTCGTATTGTCTAATGGCAAGAAAGCTGTGAACGTTGTATATAAAGGCATTCTGTAATATTAATTGTAAAAATAAAAGAAATAGGTAAAAATGTAAAAACTAAAAATGTAGTACTTATATGAATTTAGATATTCCAAAGATAGCAGGAAATCTTCATGGTATATGAAAAAGGGAATTGTTTTACTCCAAATTTAACGCGTGCGGGCCATTTAAATACTGTTGTCATCTTCTGAGGTCTTATCCTCTCTTTCTAACACAGCTGTATAAAAAGAGAGAGAGACCTCATAGACAGAGATATAATGTAAATATGTGTTTCAAATGATTACTACGAGTGCTAGCTCCACCTATACCTAATACTTCATGGATAAAATAGGCCAACTGCCGTAGGCAGGTCGTAAAAGGCGACCGATTCGGTATCGAGTCACTACCATCGTGACTACTAGGTGGTAGAGTTCTGCATTATCTCGCCCGGGTCTGGTACCAGCGCCTTACCTATTCCTGCCGCAATAGCGTCAGTGCTTGTCGCTGTCGTGTTCCAGTTTGGAGGGTAAGGTAGCCGGTAAACTTATGCATGTGGCATTAGACCTCACCACAAGATAGCAACCCACCATTAACATCTTTGTTGTCTATATGCGATGGTTGATTCTTTCAATCAGGAGACCCATCTGCTTGTTTGCTATCTTATGATATAAAACAATAATAATAATAATAACATTAAAAAAAACAGTGTAAATTGTAAACTTCAAAGTTGCCAAACAAAAGAAACAGACTGAGGGCAGAATTACAAATTGAACTTAATTTAATTTTACTCATCCGCCTATAAAGTGAATTCAAAATATTTAGTCCGCCAGGCGCCAATCACTATTCAGAATTCGGATTGAACTGACTAACAAGATTAGTGTTTTATATTTTATAATGTGACGGACTAGAATCATATGTTTTCAATTTTGTAACAACCAGTGTTGGCAAGCGTACAATAATTATTGCATATTTATGTTTTTAAAATATAATTTCATGATCTTTTCAAACTTCAATCCAAGTGTGCAATGTTAAGACAAATACAATAATTTTAATTACAGCCAATATAAATATGAAATATTTAAAAAAAATACATTTACAATAAATAATATCTTAATATAGAAATTACATGCAATTTTATAAATATGTACCTACAACTATTTGGTTAAAAGTACAATAATTTTTCGGCTCTGCTTCTATAATATTTTTTCACGCATAGAATAAAATTTAATTTTATTTAGGGTTTCCTCTATGTTTTGACGGATCTGCCAACACTGATAACAACTGCCAAAGTGCCGAGTGCCAACTGCCAACTGTTATATGACGTATGTTGACAATTGACATGAAATTCGATTCGACAATCGACAAGTTTGTACTTGTATTGTATGTACCTAATGTCTTTGTTGTTTATTTACCATGTTTATTTACTGTAATTGTAATACAATTTTACCATATTAACAAGTAATTTTTAATTATTTTACAGAATTCAGAAGAAATATTCATATAAGCAAAAGAGAGTTGCAACAATCTTAATAGACTGTTGTAATCAACATTTCTCGCATTATTTATTTTTTCACCAAAGGTCTATTTACAAATAAACTGCAGTGCTACTGATATTATGAAATACCTAAAACCCAAATAAATTTGTTGTTATACATACTTTACTTTCACAAGATGAATGTAGAAAATAATCGAAGTGCTGCTGGTTTGGTAAGCAAATTCTATTTATTTCTATTCAGATTAGCTGTTGATTTACCTAGGTAAGTACTACACAAGTACTTGATTCATTATTCAGTAGCTAAAACCTATTAGAATTGTAAAGTTTAATACAAAGAATTTATTTTAAAATCTGACCTGAGGGAACCTTAAGAATTATTACTCAGTTAGCCATTTTTAGTGTTCTCACCCTAAAGAACTTTCATCTTTTCCAAATTTAGCATTGGTAATTGGTATATTAATGAAACATACGTTTCAAATTCCTGTCCATTTATTGATTACTGATCAACTAAGCTTTAACTTTTTTATGAGAATAGACATTTGTGTCTGGATTATAGTATATTTCTTTGTATTTGTATCATTGACTTCACCTTTAAACAAGCAAATAATTTGCTTATTTTGGGTAATTTATCTGGTGTTATATGAATAAGTATGATTTTAATAGATTGATAGTGACTATGATTATAAATATTTATATTTATAGTCCCTATTAAAATCTTTAACAATTATGGTTAAGACAGTAGTTAAGTTAGTCATATGAAATGTACACATAGTATTAAAGGCCAGTTTTTCTTGTTAATGCATTTATACCATGATAAATTGATTAAAAAAAAATTAACATGTAATAAAATGTTGATTTAAGTTTTCATGTTTGCAATAAAGATTTTTAGGGTTCCATAGCCAAAGGGTAAAAAACAGAACCCTTATAATTTTTCTGAGTCCGTCTGACTTTCTATCCATCTGTCCACCCATATGTTACAGTCATTTTACTCAGGGACTAGGGGTACTGTATGGTTGATATTTGGAAAATAGGTGTAATTTATGAACTGCTAGAAAATGATGCAAAACGATTTTGAAAAATGACATTAAAGGTCCCCATATTAATAAGCTCTCCTTATAGTGTCGTTGATACTGCAATATCGCGTAACTAACAGTGAATAATTCCGTGGTAGTACAAAGTATCAAATTTTAGATTTGTATTTGTATGATGATGTATTTTTTAGCTTAATATTGATTGGATTCAATTAGATATTATTATATAAGCTCACTGATACACTTTTCTAAATAGCTAAAAGTTAAGACACATATTTGATTAGTATTGGAGAAGATTTACAGTTTTTTCATTCTCCTGTAAAATTTGCCACATCTAAGTTACGCAGTATTGTCTGTTGTTAGTTACGCTGTATTGCAGTATCAACGACGATATGTAACTGAGGTATGAAAAAAAATTCAAGAATGCATAGCCCTGTGGGCTTTCACTAGGTAGGTCTTTGTAAATGACACGAAGGCTTCTTATTTCAGAGACGCTCAGCTATAGCTGAAAGACTACGACTGAAACAAGAATGGCTGGCACTAAAAGAAGTTGATGAAAATCCTTTAAAGAAAACTAACCAAAAGAATGCTGCCAAAAAATTTAATTCTTCCAAGGACACAGTGAAAAATGTTAGAAAACAAACATCAAAAAGAACAGTTATAAATGACAAAGAGAACTTTAAAGTAAGTTTATCATAGATAGGTGTACTACATTTATAGATGAAGATATACGACATGCAGGAATTGTCAATTAAATCTTCTCCCCGTGTTGATCCTGGGCTCCTTTGAAGAATAGGCCAACTGCCGTCCTGCCAGGCAGGTCATAAAGGGTGACCGATTGGCTATATGAGTCATTACTATCGTGGCTACTAGGTGGTAGTGTTCTGCATTGTCTCGCCCAGGTCAAGTACCACTGCCTTACCTATCCTGCCGCAATAGAGTCAGTACTTATTACTGACGTGTTCCAGTTTAGGGGGTAAGGTAACCTGTAAACTTTTGCATGTGGCATTAGATCAAGCCACTAGATAGCAATGCACCATTAACATCTTTGGTGTCTATAGGTGATGGTTGACTCTTTTCATTAGGAGACCCATCTGCTTGTTTGCTATCATATACTATAAAAAAAACATATTTATAAAATTGCATGTAATTTCTATATTAAGATATTATTTACTAGCTGTTGCCAGTGACTTCGTCCACGCGGACTTCGTTTACTCCACACTGCTTCTCCCCCGTAGGTGATAGCGTGATAATATGTTGACCCAACCTGTTAGTAATATTCATGCAAAATTTGAAGTAAATCCATGCAGTACTTTTTGAGTTTACCCCAGACATACATACAGACAAACAGACAAAAATTCTATAAACTATATTTTTGGCTTCAATATCGATTGTAGATCACACCCCAAGTATTCTTTTAAAAAAATATTCAATGTACAGTTTTGACTTTCCTACGATTTTATTATATGTGTAGATTAAAAATGTAGCACTAATGTAATTAGATCTCGCCACAAGATAGCAATGCACCATTAACATTGTCTATAAGCAATGGTTGACTCTTTCCATAAAGTTAAGCTGCATTTTAAAATATTCTTCCTCAACTCTCGTCATTTATACCCAGTTCCTATATCATTAAAATGACTCAATTATGAGTAGTAACTTTTTCCATGAGGTATTGGTTAAGGTTCTTATATATGTCAAATTAACAAATAGTCCTAGAAAATTGTGGAATAGTATGTCATGCCTTTTTTTTTAATAATAGGAACCCCGTCTTAAGCAGAGAAAACAATTTAATCTTTTAATAGTTAATGTGGTATGTGGAAGCTGAAGAAGAGTACCATAATGAACATTAAATTAAATAAAATTGATAAGTTATCATTTTTTGAAGCCCAGAAACTACTATGTGAATTATTTTTGTATTATAGCACTCACCCCCCGTGCTTGGGAAACTGGAAAAACCTTAAAAACAACAAAGAAAAGGCTTTAGGGAGATGGTCGCAGGTTCAAATCCCGCGTGTCGATGTTTTTCTTTGTTGTTTTTTAAGGTACTATGTGAATGTCAACTTTGGAAAGTTATTGAACATTACCTAATTATTTGGATAATTTCTATGATTTATTTATTTTTTTATATGATCTGCATGCCAGAGTTATATATATTTTTTTATCAAAGCTATCATTGTTCAGTAGAAACTAAAGGCTGGACTAAAACTAAGATACAAAAACATTCTTAACCACCTTACCCTAACCTTAGGTGGTCTAAGGTTAAGGTAAGGTGGTTAAATTCAGGGTCCAGCACACTGGAACGTGCTGCAATAGACTAAGGCCGGCCACATTGTACATTTATAGCAAATTTAATTAATTTCACCTTTTCAATAATGGATTCCCGCAAATTAACTCTTGAATTGATAAGATAAATGCTACCATAGCACATTAGAACGAGGCGCAGTGAGCTGCATTGCAACACAGTATATTTCTGTGTTTCTTTCCAAATGTTATTCCCTTTTTTTCATCATCATGACGTGAACCTTGCAAATCATATAACTGTTTGTAGTCAAACTAAAATTATTAATCCTTCATCCATAATTAGGTAATTTTATAAATTAATACACAAAACACGCAAGAACTCGTGGGCGCAATTCCGCCCGCCATAGCACACTCGCAATGGGGTGCAGTGTGCCAAGGTGGACCGCATCGCTTTCACCATAGCAGTATGATAGTTCACATAAAATGTGTAAGTAATCTAGGCGGATTTTTGCGATAGGGCCCAGCCTGTTACGGTCCACCCCAGAATGCCCGATCTTTGAGAGAGCTGTTTGATATTTTAATGCATTTTTGTTCCCAATAATTTATACTAACTTTATTTATATTTATACTTAGATAACCATATATTTTTATTATCTTTTAAATTTTCAAACTTCAGGTGGCAGAGTCAATTTATGTAACAAGTGATGTACTCCGAGGAGTAGTGGTACTAGTGGAAGTAGGTACAGAAACTAAAGCTTTACCTCTCCGAGCTGCCTTGAGTGCTCTTGGAGCCACCATAATGCCAACATGGAGCCCGCTTGTCACACATGTAGTGTGGACTCAAGGTATTTGTAACACTTATTTAACACTAGCTGTTGCCAGCGACTTCGTCCGCACGGACTTCGTTTACTCCGTACTGCTCCTCCCCCGAAGATGATAGGGTGATAATATGTAGCTTATATGTTGACCCGACCGGTTAGTAATATTCATGCAAAATTTGATGTAAATCCATGCAGTACGAGTTTACCCCTGAAAAAAAAACGTACATACTGACAAACAGACAAAAATTCTAAAAACTATATTTTTGGCTTTGATATCGATTGTAGATCACGCCCCACATATTCTTTTAAAAAATATTCAATGTACAGTTTTGACTTTCCTACGATTTTATTATATGTATAGATAAGCTAGCACAGAAAACAATAAAGCTTCTGATGAATAATTGCACAAGAGAGGATGAAGGCTTTGTTTTAAAACATTTGTTGATTTATTGATGGACCTTCCAGTAGTCCTCCAGTGGTATATTACGTCGATAACCTGTAAGGGTTTTTCTTTGTTGTTTTTAAGTTTTTCAAGTTTTCCCAAACTTGGAATAAGTACTAAAACACATATATAGTTAGAAATACGAAAATACTGATCAATATTATAAATGTGAATTTCATCTATAACAAACTCAGTTAACTAGTATATGTATATCTAGCTAACTAACTATGTATATCTAGTGATCAGTACAATCAACAAAATCAATCACAAAGCAAAGAAGGATTTCGCCACTTTGAACTAGTCGACACTGGTTCAGTTGGTTAGAGTGTCCCGACTAGAAGGAAGGTTGCATGTTCAAATTCTGGCATTCTGAAATTTTTCTTTGTTGTTTTTAAGTTTTCCTGTAAAAGTTACCAATACTTACTAGTGGGAAGCACAAAAAATACTATTTCCTGCTGTGAATATTTTGTTAAATTAATTGTGTTTATTTTGAGCTGTCCAAATACACTTTGAAATTACACCGGGCTCGAGCAACATGAGGATCACTAGTCAAAACAACTAAAAATTAGTCTGAATCCTCCATCACATATCACCAGAGGAAGGGGGGTTTAAATAATTACTCACATGATGTTTTTTAGAGTTTTAGAAACCGTCCCTGAGCTTAAAAAAATGCTTAAAAAAACATCACGTGAGCAATTGAGAGCCTGGATTAACATAGCAGTTTTGTTTTCCGATAGAGCTCACAGTCAGACAAAAATTACGTAAAACGAACTACATAAATATTTCAGGGGGTTGTAGAAATGTCCGAGCTAAGGCAAGAGCCTTGGCATGTCATCTTGTTTCCCCGTTGTGGGTGGAAGCTTGTGCCTCATCCGGCAGACGATTGCCGGAAAAGATATTTCCAGCTCCCACCAGACCTTCTGATCTTCCATCACCTGCCACGCTAAAGAGATTATTGGTGAGTACAAATGATTTCTTCATTTCATAGTTATAGGGTGTGTAAAGAAAACCCTGTCTGATCCAAAAGTGGCATATAGGTTGGTTAAAGGCATTACTGAAAAAATATTACAATGACTTTATTTCTGAAAATAAAAAAGATATCATTTTTTAATATACGTATTTTTACATATATCTCCCTAAAATTAAGCAAATATTTTAAAAATGACAATACCTTGTCGCTGTGTTATATCGTTCGTTTTTCGGATTTTTAAAAAAGTAACTAAACGCACCCCGTGTCCTTTGGTAGCATCCAACTTGCGCGGCATTCTTCGATAATAGAATTTACTTATTTGTAGGTGTTGTCATACTTAATGTATACCATTTAAGATTACTTTTTTTATTGGGAAAACAATATCCATAAAATAATTACACATATGTAACCGTATTACGGTACCAAATAACATCTTTAATTATCCGACAGGGTTTTCATTACACACTGCATAACAGAGTCACTAATTAGGTGTAATAATGTATGTTGATTGTTAGTCCCTACTTTTAGTTCCTTTTTTACGTGAATTAGTCTGTAAAGCTTCCAAATAAAGGCAATTCTAAGAACCCAATGATAACAAAATGAGTGGATCTTTTAAGGCTGGATCCGTATCCAGCCTTAAAAAGTTTGTGATCACTGCCACTCAAAAGTCGGTCAAGCGTGAGTCGGTTGTGATCAACAATCACAATCGACAAGAAGAACTATAAACGACTTACAAGAACATTTTGCTGTTAGACTATGTAACTTCAATAAAGAGGTGTTCAACTGAATCAGAAGGAGGCGTTTGGGCAGATGCACTTACTATACTGTAAGGAATGGGAAATCGTAGGTAAATTGTGACACCACCATCATATTTCCCTACCCGGTAATTAAGAATAAGACAATAACCTGGTAAAGAATAACTAGTAAATGGAAGACAAAATTTTAGCCAGCATTCAGACACTAGAATCGCATGAATGTTTCTTGATTCGAACGACGCCAACACGTCGCGATAGTGTGCCGGAATGCTTTGTGCGTTAATATGTACTATATTAAAATTACGCAGAACGTTTGCGAAATAATTTGTTAATTTAAGTAAGTAGTAAAGTATCTTCACGCCCATATCCCCGAAGGGTAGGCAGAGGTACAACAAGTGCACCCACGATTAGCCGAAGATACTTTAGTCCCACAATGTGATAGGTGGCAAGCCTATCGCCAACCGGGCACTTTCCAATCCCGGGCAACTTTGTGTTTCTCAGAAAACTGAAAAAACACTTTTTTTATGTGCCCGACCCGGGAATCGAACCCGGGACCTCATGTGGTCAACGCCAACGCTGGACCACTAGACCACAGAGGCGATTTTTAATTTAAGATTTAAAGAATTAATATCGGAACTATCTAGTAGTGCTAGTGAATTATTATATTATGAATAATAGGAGTATACTATTCCTATTATTCATAATATAATAATTTCATATATTCATACGATAAAATAAAACTGATGAATAATAAAATGCTTAATCTACTAACAATGTCGCAAATTATACATTATATTTCACCTAAAGCCGCTAACGCTCACTGCGATACATCGTTGAAAATGTATAACTAAAACACAGGATATACTAACCACTTACAAATACACAGCTTTAGTGAAATACCTATAATAGCGATAATATAATTAATTATGGCTATTTGGATATCAAGAAAGACATAATTACAGTTGTAATACATAAACTTAACAAATGTACCTACCTACTATATTTACATAGTATATAATAAAAAAAATATTAAAATTGATTTAGCATGAACATAGCATAAATATGTGAAACCTCTTAGTACAGACTAAAATATAAGACCCTATACGGTATTGACTTTTGCCCTTACATATTCAGAAAATGGTCTCTGTCGAATGCAGCGTTGCCAGAATGTTACCTTTGTAACATTTTACGTTACTTTTGACGTTACTCCCATGTTGATGTTACTCCCATATTACACGGCTCAAAATGTTACTTTTACATTACTTTTTGGATTTTTGATTTGTTCTTTGTTAGTCAATGTTGTATTTATATAGTTTTAATTTAAAAGTATTTAGGAAATCAATAATTCAACAACAACGTCGCGTTTGCAACTGAAATATATTTATTTTTGCATTAGTTGTCTTATACGTAAATAAATTGATTAATTATCTTTAGTTAGATATGTGGTAAGCTTTAGCTATTGAAATAGATTTCTTAATTATTTGGTATACATATAACTTACATATGTTTTTCTTTTTTAAGATTACCAATCAATTATTTGTACGATTTTTTTTTATATAAATATTATTATAATAATAAAATGAGACAGAAAACTTTTTATTTTTTGCGTAATAAAGTGTAATTTTGTAGTATTAGTGTCGTTTTTCACATAAAATCAGGAAATGTTACTTTTCTCACATTCTACATTTGACTACCTGTCACTGACGACACTGGTCGAATGTCAAATACTGTCAGTCAGACGCTCGAAGTGCACGGCTTGATGGCATTGGGTGTGTGAGTAGTGAGATCGAGGTGGTTGGCGCGTTCATATCATTAGTAGGATTTAAGTGTGCACAGAATGTACTCGCAATATCTACCATACTGTCATCTTCTACATTGACGTTCTTTTTCCACGTTGCGTTTAATAACACAGGTTTCCAAGCTGGTGGCAGTGTCCATCCCTTCTTTCTATTAAAATTAAGACGGCGGCCAATTTTTGTTTACCTGTATTGGATGTAAAATACCAGTTTCTAAATTTAACCTATTAAAAACGACAGTAACCAAAACAGCAACCATTTAATGAATATTCATACTTTCTTCATATACTCAAAGACCGAAGCCGATTTTCCGAGCCGTGAGACACATTTATATACTTATATACTAATATTATAAATGCGAAAGTCTGTCTGTCTGTTTGTCTGTCTGTTACGCTTTCACGGCTAAACCACTGGACCGATTTTCATGAAATTTGGCATGGATATAGTTGAAGATCCGGGGTCAAACGTAGCCTAATTTTTTTTTTCAAAAATCAGTCCCTGGAGGGCTGAATTAGGGGATGACATTTTTATTAAAAGCTATTTGGACGACTTATTAATATACTCGCGGGCGAAGCTGCGCGGGTCAGCTAGTTTATAAATAAGTAACAACTGGCTGACAATTTCAATTACTTAAAGTACTAGTACTTTAAGGTACTAGTAAAATAGTAGTTAGTAGTACTTAAAACTAATAGTCATTTTCTTTCTCAGAAAAAAGCTGAACATGAAAATATTTCACTAGCCGATCTGTTAACGGAAAGCCCAGACAGTGACAGGGAACGGCCTGTGCGTTTGAGGATATCTTCAGAAACAGAGCACGACACGACTAACACATCGCACGATATGTCGCATGAGAAATCGGTTACCAAGAAGAAGGCGAACAAATCGTTAGACTCGTCTAGGGATTCTCCAAGTTAGTATTAACTTTGTATGATTTTGCTGAACGACAATGAACTGAGATGTCAGAAGGTGAAAGTAAGTATTGTGTTACTGAAAACATGTGGTGTATAGCTCTCGTTCATGAGTATGGAAGCGAGTTTTGAGATGTAAAAATTCGTTAATCGGATTGATTCTACTCTACGAAAAATATATGGTGTAGCTATAAACTTTTTCTCTCGTCTGGGTATTTGGTACCATCGCTTTACCTATTCATGCCGCAATCATTTAACAAATATTTACAGCGTTGCTATCCGTGTGGCGGAATGGCAATGCCACATGCAAACGTCTACTTTACCCTCCAAACCGAAACATGACTTACTACGGCAGGACTAGGTAAAGCGGTGGTACCAAACACCCGGGCGAGACGTTGCGAAACTCTACCGCCTAGTAGTCACGATGAGAGTGACTCATATAGCTAATCGATCGCCTTTTACGATCTGCCTGGCAGAATGGCAATTGCTCTATTCTTCAAAGAAGTCCGGGCCAACACGGAGTTGATAATTGTCTCTTTTCATCAGAAAAACCCATCTGTAAATTAGGAGCCCCTTTATACTGTGTGTAAAGAAAACTCTGTCGGATAATTAATGGTGTTATTTGGTACCGTAATACCGTTACATATGTGTAATTATTTTATGGATATTAATTAATTAGTTTTCCCAATAGAAAGAATAATCTTAAATGGTATTTTCATACATTAAGTATGATAACACCTACAAATATGTAAATTCTATTGTCAAAGAATGCCGCGCAAGTCGGATGATACCAAAGGACATGCGGTGCGTTGAGGCGCGTTTAAAGATTCTTTAAAAAGTCGAAAAACAAATAGCGCGCCTTCGCGTTGTGTTTGTGCTAAAGCTACAAACGCGAAACTATAAAACAAACAAAGACAAGGTGTTGTCATTTTTAAAATATTTGCTTAATTCTAGGGAAATATAAGTAAAAATACGAATATTAAAAAAACGATGTCTGTTTTTTTTAATATTCGTATTTTTTTCAAAAAATTTCAGAAATAAATTCATTTAAATATTTTTTTCAGTAATGCCTATAACCAACCTATATGCCTCTTTCGGATCGGACGGGGTTTTCTTTACATACTGTATAAATAGACCATATCTTTTTCGTAGGAATCCCGGAAAAAGGTTAGCGAAAGCTTTACATTTTCCTACCATCATGATTAGTGGTGGTAAATTTTTGCAAAGTCTTGCCTCGATTTGATTTTATCACCTTTCCTATTCCTGCCACAATAATGTCGTGTTCTGGATTATTGGGCAAGGTAGACAGTAAACCATTTATATTCTATGGCTTCTATGTACTAACGTACTATACAAGGCATGCGCCACGCCACATGTATTCCACTTAAGTACAATCCATGGACTGCACTACGTCAGAGCTCGTTGTATGAAACGCGTATGCGCTATTAAATTTACGGCGGTTAAGACCTTTTGGCTGCGAATAGTATATTTTAGAATACGCTATAGCGCTGCTTAACTTTGACTTTTGTTAGACGATTTATTATTATTTCAGCGCTGCACTTCTACTTCGTATAGATTCTCTAGTACATTAAACTCTCTGGTTTGTTTATATCATAAGATAGCAAACAAGTAGATGTGTCTAATGGTGCATTAACACCTTTGGTGTCTATAGGCGATGGTTAACTCTTTCCATCAGGAGACCCATCTGCTTGTTTGCTATCTTATGATATAAAAAATAGGTACAGTGTACAAAATCTTAGTCAAGGCGTCATAAATTATATAAACATCAGGAATACACTATATCGATTATAAACTAGTTAGTACGCCGTCTCGCCCTTGGCCAAGTTTTGGGTGGCTTTGCCCATAATTTTTTTTAAAGGCTGGATCCGGTCCTTAGTTAAATTTTATTTTATTTTTCGTATCGCCTCATTTACTTCCATTTTTTTCAATTTCATTCGCTCAGTTAAGGTGACCTTAATTTAGTGAATGAAATTGTAAATACTTAACGCCAAACCAAACTATCTATAGACCGTCTAAAAAGGTGGGGATCGAGAATAAGCACAAAAGTTTTAACAGATATAAAGTGTGTCTGAAAAAAACCAGCTAAACTTAGTTAAATTTTATTTACTCTGATAGGTCTAAGTAAGTTTAGTAGACAGACAGATACGCTCAGTCAGACAAGTTAAACACGAACACGCCCAATGATTTTGTTAAACACCGTCGCAATAAGTCTCATTCCATTGTCATTCCTTTATCCAATTTCCTATCCATATTTCCTAATCTCCTTTTTACAGAAAAAACCACCATATGGGCTACGCCTGACACATCTAAAGACAGTGGTATCCACATATCAGGTATGATAAAGTACTATTACGTGCTATAAGAAAACACCACTTATATTAAAACCGTGTATTTACAGCACTAAGGTACAATACACTTCGGTGAAATACGTAAGTACACTGATAAGCTAACGTAAATACACTATACACACACTAGTCACACTCGCTGTACTAACAATAAACTTAACCCACTACGCTGAACAAAAACACTTCTCTTCTTCACTGTACTACACACTGGTCACTTCGCTTCACACTGGTCGCTCGTTCTATTGCTTCCGATCGCTGTAAAAAACTGCTCTCTATTTGTTAACACATCTCTATTTATACCCAGGGTAAAGTTCTACCTGGTTCCCGAAAAAACCAAATTTATCACGTAAACAGTAAACAATTCTAATTGTAAACAAGTACAAGTAAGTACACGCCATGTTCACCCTTATTTAGTACGACAGAAGATTGATTATGGCCTAGCTGCTTGGGTAACGGCAGCTATTGTTTATCAACAGAAGCAGCCCATCTCTTTCTTATATTTCTAAATTTTTCCAGCGTTTTAATCCTTCACTATTCTAGATTATTCGTAACAGTACATAGTCTACCATAGCCTTAATCGTATCGCCTCATTGACTTTAATTTTTTTTCAATTTCATTCACTCAATTAAGGTGACCTTAATTTAGTAAATTAAATTGTAAATATTTAACGCCAAATCACAAACTGTCTTTAGACCGTCTAAAAAGGTGGAGATCGAGAATAAGAAATAGACTTTATCGATTTTTCGACATTAGACAAATAATTATAATCAATTAATCCGGCGATCTCTAACTTCTCCATTTTTATTTTAGATATATTATTTTTTTAATCTATATCGCCTCTGTGGTGTAGTGGTCCGGTGTCGAAGTTGACCACGTGAGGTCCCGGTTTCTGGGTCGGGCAATTTAAGTTTTCTGATAAAAATAACATTGCCCGTTAGATAAATTCTCGGTTGGCGATAGACTTGCCATTTGTCACGTGGGACCAAGCATCTTCGGCTAATCGTGGGTACACTAGTTGTACCTCTGGTTACGTCTTCTGCGATACGAGCGTGAAGATACTTTTGACTAGACATTGGATGGCATGTTAGCATACGCAAATGCATTAATCGCAAGCATTATTGCATATGTCTGTCTAGCTAACCCACATATTAGCATGACGTAAATAAGTTTAAAACAAATATTCGTCCCCTATGTTGTTGCTGCTGATGTTTGAAAAAAATATACCCATGTTTGAACCCGGATATTCAAATATCTCCATGCCAAATTTCATCAAAATCGATCCTGCAGTTTAGTGGTGAAAGCGTAATAAACAGACATTTATAATATTAGTATAATTCCGCAATGTCTCGATGGGTATTTGGTATCACCGCCTCACCTATTCCTGCCGCAATAGCGTCAATGCTTGTTATTATCGTGTTCCGGTTTGGTGGGTAAGGTAGCCGGTACACTTATGCAAGTGACATTGCCATCCCGTCACACTGATAGCAATGCACCATTAACATCTTTCTTGTCTATAGGCGATGGTTTCTCTTTCCACCAAGAGAGCTATCTGGTTGTTTGCAATCTTATGGGATAAAAAAATAGTATGGATTTTTGTATATTTTACTGAATAATTCTTATATTGGTAGTTAATTATGTTAGACGTGTTATATTACATGTATAACATAATTAACTACCACATTGGGACGAAGTTTCTTATCAGATGTTACTGACTAAGCGGAGGGCTAGACGCAAATAAGAGTAATAATTTCCTGCCACGATTTTTCATCACGAGCCGTTACATAAAAACCATATGTCTGAGAGAAAGGGAGAAGTGGAAGAGAGAGCAAAGAAGAGGGGCGAGGGAAAGACAGGGGTCTTTCCCCTCGCCCCTCTTCTTTGCTCTCTCTCTCTCTCTTTCGAGGGGGAAAGAGGAAAGAGAGTGGAGAGGGAAACGGGAAAGAAGGAGAGGAGGGAGAACGGGGAAGAGATGAGATGAGAGAGGGGAGAAGGAGGAAGAGAAGGGGAGAGGGAAGGGAAGAGGGGAAGAGAAGGAAGGGACGAAAGAGGGAATGGTGGGGAAAAGGGAGGAGAGAAAATAAAATACGTTCCAATCAAGTGTTCCCTGACACGTTTTTTTTAATTTGTGTTATATGTTTAGGTGAAGAAGTCCGGGTTAACACCGCTCCCAGAAGAGCCCTGCCCATCTCGATGTCCCCAGAGCGGCCCACCAAGTCCCGGAGGAAACTCTTCACGCAGAAAGAACCCGATCCAAACACTGATGAGGAAACAGGTATGAAACGAATAGACCTCTGTGTTAGTCCGGGCTGCTTTGAAAAGGCCAACTGTCGTTCTGCCAGGCTGGTCGTAAAAGGAGACCATTTGGCTATGCGAGACGCTACGTAGAGTTCTGCAACGTCTCGCGCGGGTTTTACACCACCGCCTTATCTATTCCTGCCACAATAGCGTATGTGCTTGTCACTGTCGTGTTCCGGATTGTATGGTAAAGTAGCACGTAAACTTACGCATTCGGCATTAATATTCCGCCACAAGAATAGCAAAGCATCATTAACGTCTTTGGTGTTTAAAGGGGATGGTTATGTCTATCCTTCGGAACAGATTAACTTGTGCGTTGGCTATATAATATTAAAAAAAAAAAACATTTTTGCAATTTACAGATGCGGAGAAGACTCCTGAAAAGACAAAGAAGACTCCGTCTAAGATGACTCCCCGCGACAGGCGACAGCTGGCCCGCGCCGAGCGCATGGCGCGCCGCCTGCTCAGCGCTGCCACACACAAACAGGCGGACAAACACACGCCAGCTCGGGTTGACAAGCCGCCGAATATTGTAAGTTGTTGTATAGAATAGAAGTTGTTTATTTAAGACATACACCGCAAAACCACACTAATAACATAATTATAAAAATCAAGAAAAAACTAAAATAAGGACGTGAAAAAACCAGCGCGTTACGTAAGGAGTACAATTCCACTTCGAAGTTCTTCAAAAGAGCTATCGCCAAGGCAAAATCTGAACACATTGGCAAAATTGGTGAGAAATTAGTTGCCTTCCTTCGGGAACTCGTGCTTTCTGGTCTCTCGCCAAGGCTGTCTTGGGGAATTTCTCACAGCCCTCTCTTTCACCCTTACAAGGAGATGATGACTCTCTGGTCCATACCCCAAGGGAGAAGGCCGATCTTCTGGGCTCGTTCTTTGCGGCCAACTCGACTCTGGACGACCAAGGAAATGCACCGCCTACCATCCCGCAGTGCTATAGTTCTATGACGGAATTAAAATTATTGCAGTCTTCCGATGCACTTTATGTAAAGCACTTTTTTCTACCACCGATGTAAAGCACTTTTTTCCTTGGACGTCCATAAGTCGAGTGGACCGGATGGCATCCCTCCGATTGTACTTAAATCATGTGCTCCAGAGCTGGCGCCGGTACTAACACGCCTATTCCGGCTCTCTTACTCACTCGGCGTAGTACCGATTTCATAGAAGACAGCTTTAATGCATCCCATCCCTAAAAAAGGAGATCGCTCTAATCCGTCTAACTATCGGCCGATAGCTATAACCTCCTTGTTCTCCAAAATTATGAAGACAATCATCAACTCGCAGCTCCTTAATTATTTAGAAGAGCACTAGCTGATTAGCGACCGCCAGTACGGTTTCCGTCGCAGCCGCTCAGCTGGTGATCTAGTATACTTAACACATCGGTGGGTGGAAGCAGTTGAGTCCAAGGGGGAGGCATTGGCAGTTAGTTTAGACATAGCGAAGGCCTTTGATAGGGTATGGCACAAAGCACTTCTGGCGAAGCTGCCTTCCTATGGGCTTCCCGAGAAATTATGCAAGTGGATCACCAGTTTTTTGGCTGATCGGCGCATCAAGGTCGTAGTTGACGGTGCGTGCTCTGACCTTAAATCTATCAATGCTGATGTTCCACAAGGCTGCGTGCTATCACCGACACTGTTCCTTCTGCATATCAATGACATGATGCGAATTCGCAACATACATTGCTATGCAGATGACTGGTGATGCTACATACTCCAGCCGAAGCGGTATTTCTCGGGAACACGTCGAATAGAGCCGAAACAAGCTTGTGTCCGAAGTTGAAATCGACTAACCGATATCTCGGAATGGAGTCGTCAAAACCTAGTCACTTTTAAACCCAAGAAGCTTTGCGTGTTTTCCGCTAAAAAGACACCCTTTTTCGTGTTACCTCGATTTGGGGATACTCTCCTGACAGCCTCAGCTAGTATCGGGATTCTAGGAGTCGACATATCGAATTACGTTCAGTTTCGCGGCCATTTGAAAGGTAAGGCTAAACTAGCCTCCAAAAAGCTCGGTGTGCTCAGCAGAGCGAGACAGTACTTCTTGCCGGCCCATCGCCTTCAACTTTATAAGGCTCAAATTCGGCCCACATGGAGTATTGTTCTCATCTCTAGGCCGGAGCTCCTCAGTACCAGCTCCTTCCTCTTGATCGCATTCAGCGTAGAGCGGTTCGAATCGTTGACGACCTGGCTATTTCGAAACGGCTTGACTCTTTGGCATTGCGCAGAGATGTTGGTTCACTCTGTGTCTTGTGTCGTATCTTTCATGGGGAGTGTTCCGACGAGTTATTTGGATTAATTCATACCGCCGAATTCCATCATCGGACATCGCGTCAAAATTTGAAATTCCATCCTCACCATCCCGATGTCTGGAAATCCACAACTGTGCGTTTCTCTCGACACTTTTTGCCTCGCACTACTTTGTCGTGGAACCAATTACCGGCGGAGGTGTTTCCAAACGGATACGACTTGGGGGCCTTCAAGAAAAGAGCTTACTCATTCTTAAAAGGCCGGCAACGCAACTGCAAGACCTGTGGTATTGTGGATGTCCATGGGCGGCGGTGATCACTTACCATCAGGTGCACCTCCTGCTCGTTTATCCCCTGTTCTATAAAAAAAAAAAAAAAAAAACAATAAACAAAACCAAAAAACTACACTAGAGTTACATGCAAATAAAACAGAAAAAATGTACAGATACATAACAAAATTTAAAATAAAAGAAATAAAAATATAGAAATAAAAAAATACGTAAAAAGCGCTAGTACTATAAGTTACCATTACACTATAATAATTAGTACAAAGCAACACTTTATACTCGCCCAAGTAATAAATAAGCTTAAATACAATACAATTAGTCTAATTGTAACCTTATCGTTCGGTGTCCACTGCACCAAGTGTTGAATGTTGAGAAGTTCTTATCTCAACGCTGATTTTCAGTGTCAGCCAAACTACTCTGAGCGTTACTGAAATAAGTATATGGCCTTTATTAAAATTCACTCAGCTAATTTATTCGCTACGCTATTTCTGAGAATTAAAAAGCCACTTACTTATTCGCGTAAGTCTACCGAGTACTTTACCCTCAAAACTGGAACACGACAATAACAAGCATTGCCGATATTGTGACAGGAATAGGTAAGGCGGTGATATCATATACCCAGGCGAGACGTTGCAGAACTCACCACCCAGTTGTCACGATAGTAGTGGCGCTTATATCCAATCGTAAACCCCTGAAATAGAAGAGTATCCTGAAAATAAGGAGATGTGTCTAATAAGGGACTCTTTTTCGCTATTAACTTAACTACTTGTCAAATTGGTATTAAAATCCGCTAAGTTCTGGTTAGGTTAAATAAAAACTTAGTTCTGAAGCTAATTCCAGTAATGCCTCCACTTCAGACACAAGTGATTTCCTACACTCATCCTTGTGCTCTTGACATAGCTATTAGCTCGACCCATATATACCGCGTTGTCTACGCTGCCATCTGCATAACGTTGAATGTTTTGAACTTACAACGTGTCGATTATATACAAGATAAACAGTTTGGGCGCCAGCACAGAGCCTTGAGGTACGCCAGCGTTAACCACTATTACATCAGAGCACACTCCGTCAACGACGACTTTAATGCTGCGGTTAGTCAGAAAGCTGGCGATCCATGAGCACTACTTCACAGGTGGACCATACGAAAATAACTTTGATAGAAGAGCTTTATGACGTTTCTCAGTCAAAGGCTTTTAATATATCTCTATCTAAATCTCACGGCAAGGACCTCTCCTTTGCTCTCAATGGCATTGGCCCAGCGATTAGAAAAAAAACATTACATCTTCAGGTTGTCGATCTTGGCGAAAGCCATATTGCTTGTCATTGATCAGTTGGTAATCCTTGTGGTATTCAAGAATATCTAGCTAGCAACTGGTAAAGTCGATTACTTGTTTGCTATTTTATCTCTAATTATAAGGATAGCCCATTTCGCAATAGCGTTGCTATTTGACACTGTTTTGTTCCGTTTAGAAGGGTAAGGTAGCCGGTAAACTTATGCGTGTGGCATTAAGAGCCAGCCACAAGGATAGCAACGCACCTTTAACATCTTTGCTGTCCCTAGGCGATGCTTGTCTCTCTCCATCAGGAGAGCCACCTGCTTGTTTGCAATCTTATAATATAAAAAGTCTTCCACTTATGCTATTATAATTCTTGTAACTGGGAAACGGATGTTATTGATTATAAAAATCGGAAGAGCCGCCTACTTATCTCTTATTACTGGGAAAATCGTCTAATTGTTCGTTTTTTTTATATCTAACACTCAAGAGAGTCATTTATCTGAATTATTAAAAATAGAATAGTGTACTGCCACATACTAAGAAATATCCAGTAAATTAAACCAAGCGAAGAAAAATAGTTCGCTAGTTTCTTTCGTCAGATCTTCTCAGTGTGTCGCGATACGCTATTAAATATGTATTTAGTATCATTTACTTACCCACATTGTTAGATCAATTCGTGTAATTTGTCTTTGGAACATAAATTTATTTATTTGATGTTCTGAAATTCGTTTCCAGGTTCTTACCGGCATGTCAGGCAAAGAACGGCAAAATGTCTGCAACGCTATTCGAAGTCTGAACGGCAGGATACAAAGCCATGTCAACAGGAAAACCACCCACGTTCTACTCGGTTCCTGCATGGAACCTTCAAAAGTTAGCCATGTCACCATTTCTATGAAGTGCAATTGCCCTGAGAGAACACTTATTGAAATGTTTTCAAATCAACTAAACGTTGATGATGTAGTGTGTCCATGTCGGAGCAGTCCAAATATACTACGCAGTATGCCAAATCTCGACGTAGATTGTCAAACATCTTGTGGGAATAATGAAATAAATAAAAACTCAAAGAATCAAGAAAGTAACAGTAAATATGGGAAGAAAGACGATAAGAACGGACAAATAAATCAAATTAGCGAACAGAACAAAGAAAATCGCAAACAAAACAGTCAAAGTGAAGAAAATAGACAAATTTTGGACAGGGAAATTGAAGTGTTTGAACAACTCAGCCAAATCTTAGAGCAAGATAGAGTTTTAGGAGAAAATGGCAAAATTTTAGAACAAATAGAACAAGATGGTCAAGTTTTTGAAGACAATGATCCAATTTTTGATGAAAATGGTCAAATAGAAGAAAATGGTCAACAATTAAAACGAAATGGTCAAATTGTAGAGCAAAATTGTCAAAATTCGAAACAGAATGATCAAAATAATGTTAGTGATGGTAGAAATGAAGATATTGTCATATGCAGTGTACCTGTACCAATAGATAAGCCCAGGACTGTAAACGCGTTGCTGGGTGCCGTGCGAGGTTGTAGAGTATTGAATGCGAAATGGGCAATTGACTCTATGAAAGCAAAACGATGGCTGTTACACATCGGCTATGAAGTACCACATTTGATGAAGATATCCCAGGTATGTATCCACGTATTCTGGTATGTATCTTGTATTGATCTAGGCCACTTTTGAACGAGAAATGACGTTCAGTTCACTCTGCCTAACCCACAAGGGAAACGACATTATGATACTTTAAAATTGTATTTTTGTATTTGATAGACCAATGTTCAGTTAGGCCTTATAACTGTTGGATAATACATACATATATCAGAAAAATATGTTATTTTAATTTCAGAAAGCTCGCGTAGAACGCTCAGCACTGGGACTATTGGGATATGAATATGCGTACAATGTATTTAGAGGTATGCGGGTATTTGTATCGCCATATGCGGATCAAAAAGACGCCATTATTCAATTACTTACTCTATGTGGCGCTATTGTGCAAAATCCACCACAAAATGGCGGAAGAACTAAAACTGGCATCACTCAAGATGGCGGCATTTCAAGGATTTTGCGTGTCAAAAGTAAACAAAATGGTAAACTCACTCAAAATGGCGTTAGCCAAGATGATTTTGATTTAAAAATTGGTACAGGTCTTGGAGAAGTGAGTTCGAAGTGGGTTTTTGATAGTGTTGCTGCGTCGAGGATGCGGACTACGAGACGATACATAAACCAAAACGCACGAAACTAAACTGTAGATAGATATTTATAAGTTGAATGAAATATGTTATTGTTATAAAAAATGTTTTTTATTTTTTTATTTTTTTTATATTTATATATTTATATATACTTTTCTATCCGAACTTCCCTGCCTGCCGGATTAAATTGTGATTTGTTATTAAAACTAGCTGGGCAACCGAACTTCGCTTGGAAGTAGTATTTCTAACCTAACCGTCTGAAGTCGAGAATCGACTTACCGATGTCTCGGAATGGAGTCGCCAAAACCTGGTTACTTTTAACCCCAAGAAGACACAGCTTTGCGTGTTCACCGCTAAAAAGACGCCCTTTGTCGTATCACCTCGATTTGAGGATACTCTCCTGACAGCCTCAGCTAGTGTCGGAATCCTGGGAGTTGACATATCGAACTACGTTCAGTTTCGCGGTCATTTGGAAGGCAAGGCTAAACTAGCCTCCAAAAAGCTCGGTGTGCTCAGCAGAGCGAAACAGTACTTTCTGCCGGTCCATCGCCTTCAACTTTATAAGGCACAGGTTCGGCCTCACATAGAGTACTGTTCGCATCTCTGGGCCGGAGCTCCTCAGTACCAGCTCCTTCCTCTTGATCGTATTCAGCGTAGAGCGGTTCGAATCGTTGACGACCAGGCCATTTTGAATCAGCTTGACTCTTTGGCATTGCGCAGAGATGTAGGTTCTCTTTGTGTCTTTTATCGTATATATCATGGAGAGTGTTCCGACGAGTTGTTTGGATTAATTCCTGCCGCCGAATTCCACCATCGGACATCGCGTCAAAACTTGAAGTTCCATCCTCACCATCTCGATGTCTGGAAATCCACAACTGTGCGTTTCTCCCGACACTTTTTACTGGTATTGCAGATGTCCATGGGCGGCGGTGATCACTTAGCATCAGGTGCACCTCTTGCTCGTTTGCCCCCTCTTCTATAAAAAAAAAAAAAAAACCAATCGAACTATTTTTAAAACTCATTTATCTTAATAATTTTCCTTCAAACCGTTTTCAAGGGAGCAAATTAGAAAAACAAGAATATTTTTCCATATTGAAACGAATTACGGCAAAGATGACAAGTTCTAAATCAATTGTAATACATAGTAAAGTCTATGTTAAATACAAATATTCCTCAAAATTGTTTTTTTAACTTCCCGCTACATATGTAGGTAAGAAAGTTACTAATTTTGCCCCGATTTTCGAAAATCAAGTTTTCACCAGATCTCCACGTTCTGAGGTCCTAGGAAACTTTTCCGACTATTTTCACGATGACGTCAGTATGTGTGTGTGTGTATATATGTATGTAAACATCTTATAACTTTGGAACAGCTGGACCGATCAAAACGCAAAAACTACGTCTAATACATATATTGCATTAAAATCGGTTTATCCGTCTGGGAGTAATCGTTGACGAAAAATTTTGAAAAAGGTGCTTTTTCGACATAACTTCGAAATTTGTATTCTACGATATCTTAGTATTAAGAAAAACTACGTCAAATGCCGTTTCAAAAATCAAAATCGAATCTAATTTTGAAAAATTACAGCTCTCGAAATATTAAAATTACTTTTCAAATAAATTACATTTAGCAAACTTACTTAGTATTTTTGGAATAATTTTCATGCTAATACACCGATTGATTTAGTCTTATGAACTTTTCTACTTTTAAAACTGCGTCAAATACCGTTTTGATCTAAAAAAAAATATCTAATTATCAAAAGGAGAGGGGGATTTTTGGGCCCAAATGTAAAGGGTCGAAGTGTGGTTCAAAAAAATGGTACTATTTTTCTATTTCAAAGTTCAAAATATGAGCTTGATCCGCTTTCTGAGAAAAAAGAAATCACGAAAATAAGTTTGCGGTACTATAATTGTATAATCGATAAAATTATAATCGATTAATGTACATAATTTTAATCGCAATGTAAGCTCTAACTATATGTTAAAGTGTATTCTTGATTAATATTTAGTTTAATCAACAGTAAGTACCACATAATTTTTCAAACCATTTATAATATAAAAAGAAAAAATATAATCGATACAATTTAAATAATCGATTAATTACATTACATCGAACTTGATAAGATTTAGTGTCTGTGGATTTAATACAGCTAAAAGTGACAATGACAACTGACATGAATGACGGCTTACAAAAGTCTTGAAGCCGGCTGTACACATTGGGCCAAGCATTGGGCCAACATTAAATGTTTCTGTTTACACATTGGTGTATTGACCATTCTGCATTGGCTCTTTAATAACGATGGACGTAGAATCTCTTACAGCCGTAAGATTTGTCATTAAAGATTCCTTTTTCTTTTTTAGTTCAATAACAGGAATACTTATCTTTTTTTTATATCATAAGATAGCAAACAAGCATATGGGTCTCCTGATGGAAAGAGTCAACCATCGCCAATAGACACCAAAGATGTTAATGGTGCGTTGCTATCTTGTGGCGAGGTTTAATGCCACATGTATAAGTTTACCGGCTACCTTAACCTCCAAACCGGAACACGACAGTGACTAGCACTAACGCTATTTCAGCAGCAATCTGCTATACGTTTCTAAGCGTCATTAACCTGAAATAAAAGTATTAAAAAATGGTATTTTTAATAACCTAACCTAATACCTAATGTCATCTGAAACAGTGCACTGCTCTGAACCTCCTCTCACCAATGAGGCAAAACAATGCGAAATGAGACAAGACGAGAAAAGTTTAAAAAATAACTAGTATTGACTTGAATTCAATACGAACAACACGTATTCGGAATTAGGATAGATTCCATATAATAATTCCGTATAAGATACTGAAAATAATAATTACTTTATACTTTCAAATCAGTCCAAATCTCGTAAATATGTATCGATAAGTAATTTTTATTTTCAATATGTTACAGAATTTCTCGATAAAGATGATCATATTTAATAATTTTGGTGTAATAATAAAAAAGTTTCAATTCATAAAGTACATTCATCATCATCAGTCATTCATTGGTTCATTTTGATACATTTCTATGAATTGTAAAACCTCAGTGTTTGTGTACGCCATCGTAACTCGGGAACAATTTAACTCAAGCGCAACACAACCGTCTTTACTGACGTATGACAATGAACTGAATAAGAGGCCAACGTGTGAACACCGTTGGCGGAGCGCGCCAAGATCCTTTGATGTGCGCACGAAAAACCGACAACATTCGCTTGGCCGGCCAATGTTGGCGCCAACTACCAACATAGCGCCAAGTAGGCTTCTACACGTTGGGCCAAGCATTGGCCCAATGCTTGGCCCAATGTGTACAGCCGCTATCAAGTCGCGGACTTCTTAGTTATATTGTTCTGTGCGGACTTCACTCCTAGCTATTTTACGTACCTACCTACAGGGAGGCATCCTTTAATTTGTGAATTACGTATTACAACAAAACTCACTTGTACTTCCAGTTCACGTATATTTTTAATTTTTCACTATTCACATCCAACCGGTTTCGCTTATTAAAGCATCATCAGGGATGTTTTACACATATTTTATAATATCTTAACATATTTTTTACATTTCAAGTTATATTATTACTACTCTTTATAGGTGGGTATTAGACAAATATTTCAATTTGACACAAACGTCTGACTGTCTGGGTTACCAACATGATATTTTTTCCCCAAAAAGCGGAGATTAGGATTAGATACATCTCCTATCTAATCCTAATCTCCGCTTTTTGGGGAAAAAATATCATGTTGGTAACCCAGACAGTCAGACGTTTGTGTCAAATTGAAATATTTGTCTAATACCCACCTATAAAGAGTAGTAATAATATAACTTGAAATGTAAAAAATATGTTAAGATATTATAAAATATGTGTAAAACATCCCTGATGATGCTTTAATAAGCGAAACCGGTTGGATGTGAATAGTGAAAAATTAAAAATATACGTGAACTGGAAGTACAAGTGAGTTTTGTTGTAATACGTAATTTAAAATGCAGTTTCACCAAGTGCCGACGATGGAAACAATCCAATTCTTTAATTTGTGGTTTCCAAAAATCTTGTTTTAGTGTTGTGTCAATTTATAAATATGAAACACAGTTGCCTGTATTACAAGTATCAGTTGTTTATATAATAATAAACGGTTATAGTGAGTTAAACTATACCGTAGTACCGTAACCTTACTTCTAGTGAATATATTATATCTCTGTTCTCAGATTGCTAAAATCTCTAAAATTTTCAATATTTATATAATGTTAAACTAGCTATTAATTAACATAATTTTCATCTTATTACAAGAGGGCCCAAGATTGTATGCAACGGTATCAGTCTCCTTTGTCAATTAGTTTGGGATTTATCAATGACGAAAATTTATGAAAAAAATGTTTAACACTGCTTCTGAAATTAAGTAGAATACTATTTGAAAGAGATCAAAATCGATAATTGTTTCCAAAATATACAGCTTTTCAAAAATCAATATATAATATACTGCCATTTTTGAAAAAATAAATATTTGAACTGAAAAATCTTTGCTTATAGTTTTTACTCTTTTGAGCTTAAAATACCTTAATTTAGCGGGAAGTTTCAGGGATGGCCTGTAGCGTCAACAGTTTACACATTTTTTTTTTCAAAATTTCTCAAAATTGTCATGAAATCTAAACAAAACGGAATCCAAATAAATGCCATCAACCGCGTTTCGATCGGTCAAGCCTTCAAAAGTTATGAGATATTTACACACACACATACATACATACTGACGAGTGACGACATTGTGAATATAGTCGGAAAGGGTTCCTAGCACTTCAAAACGTGGAGATCCTGGTGGAAACTCGGGAAAGTCGGGGCAAAATCAGTAACTTCCTTCACGTAAAATTTTAGCGGCGAAAATTAATACTATATCGAATTAGCTGAAAAAAGTATTAATTGGTCGAGTGGTTAGAGACCCTTACTACGCAATCAACGAGGCTCGGGTTCGATCCCCGACGGGGACAAGCATTTTGTGTGATGAGCATAAATGTTTGTATTTCCGGGTTTGGGTGTTTATTATATATATTCTAGTATTTATATATGTATTTCTATGTATTAGTATCGTTGACTATGACCCATAACACAAGCAAATAATTTGCTTACTTTGGGGTTAGATCAATAAGTGTAATTTGTCCCGTGAATTATTATTATTATTATTATCAATAAAAAAACAGTAAAGTATATAATATTATAACAGTAAAGTATGTATATATATATATATATATATATATATATATATATATATATATATATATATATATATATATACACTTTACTGTTATAATATTAGTATCGTTGACTATGACCCATAACACAAGCAAATAATTTGCTTACTTTGGGGTTAGATCAATAAGTGTAATTTGTCCCGTGAATTATTATTATTATTATTATCAATAAAAAAACAGTAAAGTATATAATATTATAACAGTAAAGTGTATATATATATATATATATATATATATATATATATATATATATATATATATATATATATATATATATATATATATATATATATATACTGACTGATTAACATTAAAAATATTGTTTATATTAAAGTAATGAAGCAGCTAATTTAGCATAAGTTTTTCAAAAATTTTGCTATAGACTGGAGGAACACTTACTGGCCTAAAATTATTAGGATCCATGCTACCGCCGGATTTAAACAATGGCACTACTTTGCTGCATTTAAGTAGGCTTGAAAATACTCCTTGGTCTATGTATTGATTAAAAATGTTTGCTAAAGCTGATGCTACTGTACATATTATATTTATAACTACTTTCACCGACATACCCCAAAAGCTTTTACAATTTCCTGAGGTAGAACATGTCTAAAGTGAAATTTTGCACTAATTTTTTTAAGATTTTTCGTTAGCATAATTTCAGCAACTTCAGGAGATGAGTTTATTGATGCTGTTGTTTTTAAAGGTATGTCTGTGAAAAAAGTTTCAAATTCATTAGCTACTTCATCGTTAGACTTTACTACCCCTTTCTTTGAATATATTTCAAATTTTTTGTCATTAAATTGTCTTTTTTTACCTGTCTCAAGATTAATTACGTTCCAAGTTAAAAGTAGCCAAAGTTACTCCTTATTACCGTGGTTTACAAAATAGACAGCCCCGTAGTTCCCGTTCCCGTAGGATTTCCGGGATGTAAACTATTCTTTGTCCTTTCTCAGGTCTTAAACTGTCTTTGTACCAAATTTTATTCAAATCGGTTCAGTGGTTTAGGTGTGAAGAGACAGACAGAGTTACTTTCGCATTTACAATATAGTATGAATATTTCGCGAGATTCTCTATTTGTTAAATGATCTAATACATACTACTTGAGACTTGGTGACTTCATTTTGGCAAGCCTAATAAACTTCTCCTCTAGGACTTTTTTCAAAAGTGCGGCTTTTTAGGGTTCCGAAGTAACCTAGGAACCCTTATAGTTTTTCACACTTACTACTGGAAGCAAAATTAAGTAGGCCATTCTGGTAGGTCCCTAATTTCCAAACTTCCGTGGTGCAATAGCAATCAGGCTTAACCTGATTGTAAGTCTCATTTCGTAGCATTTTTATGCTTTTAACATTTTGCTGTCTCCTGCTAAAAAGGAAGGGAAACAGGATGTATTTTCCTACTCCTCCTATATACTTCTGATTAATTTCGTTGCGGGATCCAAGACAGCTTAGCTTTTCCCCAGGGCACCCTGAGCTCGCAACTCAGAGGTTATCAGGATGGTTGCCGCTGTTGATTCTGGTTTACAGAAGTTACACTTGTGGGAACGAGAGGTGGGCCCATTGCCCTTTTAAAACCCTTATAGTTTCGCTAAGTCCGTCTGTCCGCACGATAGCTCAGAGATCCTTAGTACCAGAGAGATGTAATTTGGTATGAATATACAAATTAGTCACGGAAGCAAAGGGGGTGACATTAAATGTTTAAAAATATTTTTTTTTCAGGGTAGCCTCCCCAGGTAGTGGGAATGTGCATTTTTTACCCACGTACCCCATGCAAGGCATCGTTGGATAGGGTTTTAAAAAATATTGTAGGTTCGTAAAAACAAATTTATGATTAAAAGACTCGTTTGTAAAATATTAAACTTTTAAGTGCGAATTTTTGTCAGAGTCAAGTCCCCCTCCCTCCGCTTACAGGCTTAACGGTTGGTTTTGGGGGTGGGAATAAAATCTTGGTAGTTGTAAATATAATGAAACTAGCTGTGCCCGCGACTTCGTAAGCGTGTAAAAAATTCTAAAATAAAAACCCGCATAGTTCCCATTCCCGTGGGATTTCCGGGATAAGAACTATCCTATGTCCTTTCTTGGGTCTCAAGCTATATTTGTACCAAATTTTATCCAAATCGGTTCAGTGGTTTGGCCGTGAAAGCGTAACAGACAGACAGAGTTACTTTCGCATTTATAATATTAGTATGGATTAAAAGGAAAACTATCACGTCTTACAAGGCTTTACAAGTTTTTAAGTAATAGTCGACCAACTTATAAAATGTAGTGCGGATATATTTTTGTCATTTACGTTGAAACTTGAATAGCTTAAATGTTCATAGCAAGGATTTATAACGTTATAATATTGATATGTTTGCGTCGTCGTGATTGTTTATGGTATATTATATTATGACGTTGTCTTCTAGCGCTAATTGGCGAACCAATCACGAAACAGCATGAAACGCGGCGAACCAATCACGGAACAACAAACATATCGATATTATAAACGTTTTAAATCCTTGGTTCATAGTATGAAACAATAAAAGCCTTTTTCTTCTCTATTCTTAGCATTATTATGATGGGCAACTTCGGAACCGTACATACCGCGTGGTCCGACACACACTTTACCATTTTTTTAAATGAGCATGATCGAAGTATTTTTTTCTTTCTTGATCTCTACATACTGAGTTTTATTGCATTTACAGTATAATTTAATAAGTAATTCGAAAAATACTTTGTCTGATAAAAATGCTGCACAGATTATTTCGTCTCGTTCTTTCGTATTTTTTTAGCGTATTGACCATCTGTGATTCATTTTGCTGAAGGTTATCAAGTGGTCATACTGTCTTTATATATCGACGCCGGAAAGCGAAAACTTAATGTAGTCCACAAGTTACGAAATAAAGTTTTATTGAAATGTTCAAATTTAAGAAAAAACACCACATTGCGCCATCTCGGTGTCGTAGATGTACGATAAACAGTAATTATAATGACTTTTAAAAAAAATTAGCTCAAAAGCCACCTCAATGTGGATTTAAAAATTCGAACAGCAGGCCTACTCTTGAAAACAATATAAAACTTAATAAGATTCGAATATCGTCAAAAAACGGTACTCTTGAAACCAATATTGCCCACATTGATTCAGTATAGTAACGACCTAATTATTGGAAATAGATGTCCGTTTTAAACAAAATAACGAATAAAAGCAATAATGAGTAGTTCCAAAAAATTTAGAAATACATGTGGCGCTGTCGTCGAATCCAATAATTAAATATATTTGTCCAGAGTACGAAATACTTCAAAATTCATTATATATTCATTTAAAATTGAAATCGGTTTTCAAGAGTAGCCCTACAGTTTAATAAAACTTTTTTTCGTAACTTGTGGACTACTACCAGGGGCGGCTTAACCTATGGTGCAGGATGAGCAATGCACACGGGCGCGGCGCTCCCTGAGACAGCTAAGAGCATCGTCTTGGACCCATTACGGGGCGCCAGGGTTTCACTGCACACGGGCGCTACACGAGCTAGAGCCGCCCCTAACTACTACATTTTCGCTTACCGGCGTCGATATGACGTTTGTGTGACGTGTCGTTATAATGACGATATATATATATATATATATATATATATATATATATATATATATATATATATATATATATATATATATATATATATATACAGCGCCACCTAGTGGTAAACGTGAGAAACCAGTTTACCACTAGGTGGCGCTGTACAAATCACATATAAATTCCTAGTAAACTCGAAACGCGCTCACGATCGAATGCGAAAAGAAAAACTCACACTTAGCACTCAGTTGCTGTTCGTTAGTCTCGCTAAAACTCGAGTACGGCTGATCCGATTTGGCTAATTTTGGTAGAGACTCGTATAGCCAATCGTTAGCCTCTTACGAACTACCTGGCAGAATAGCGGATGGTCTATGTCAAAGGGAGCCGGACCAACATAGGATAAAATATACATAAGCATGGGCGTACAGAGGGGGCGGGGGGGGGGCGGGGGGTACGGGGGCAGGGAGGTGCAGCTGCTCCCCTGAAATATATTTACCTCTACTGTTGTAGATAAAAGTATAAGATAAAAATATAGTCTTAAAATGTTACGGTTGCCCCCCTGGCCCAGAATCTGGGTACGCCCATGTACATAAGACGTCCTTTAACTAGATGTTTGCTCTTTGATCCAAATTACGACTGCATTAAACTTGAATACCGTGATTCAATATGGCCATCCAATCCATTGATCGGCTTGATCAGAAGTACTAAAGCGATATAAATGTTTATGTTAATATGTCATTGTTTCCATTGAATATTTAGTAACAATAAAATTATCATTTGTGACGCATGTCGTCACATAACTGGTTCAATATCTATACATATAATAAAATCGTAGGAAAGTCAAAACTGTACATTGAATCTTTTTTTAAAAGAATACTTGGGGCGTGATCTACAATCGATATCGAAGCCAAAAATATAGTTTTTAGAATTTTTGTCTGTTTGTCTGTTTATCTATATGTATGTCCGGGGTAAACTCAAAAAGTACTGCATGGATTTACTTCAAACTTTGCATGAATATTACTAACAGGTCGGGTCAACATATAGGCTACATATTATCACGCTATCACCTAGCGGACAGGTGCTTTGCGGTGTAAAAGAAGTCCGCGCGGACAAAGTCGCTGGCAACAGCTAGTATTTCAATAAACGTGATTTTTCAAACTTAAATTTTTTTTCCATACAATAACCGTGATTTAGCTGTTTTATATAGATAATGGGTACGGAACGAATGGGTACGGCCCTTCGTGCCCGAGTCCGACTCGGACATGGCCGGTTTTTTATTTCATTACTCATTAGATAACAAACGAGCAGATAGCTCTCCCGGTAGAAAGAGGAATCATCCCCTATTGACACCAAATATGGTAACAAATGTTGCCTATCCGTGTGACGGGATGGCATTGCCATATGCATAAGTCTACCGGTTACTTAGGAGGCGTCCACAAATTACGTGAGATGTTTAAGGGGGAGAGGGGGTCGAGTCAAATCTCATCTAATCTTACGTTGGAGAGAGGAGGGTCTCAGCAAATTTTTTTTTCTGATTGAAACAAAAATAAAATCATACTATATTGGTCCATTATCCAGATTGTACATGCTTAAGATTTAATCTTAAGCGTAATCGTAATATGATTAAGATCATGCACTAACTCGTTCGAAAGAAAATAATTTCATTCATACTTCGACGTTATACAGTTTTTAATAGTCGTAAATAAAAGCACAAAGCAAATTTTTTTTCTTTACACAATATCAATCCAACGCGTTTATACATATTTAAGAAACCCACATTTTGAACAATCTCACGTGAGATTGGGGGACGGGGGAGGGAGGTTGAATAAAATCTCACGACATCTCACCAGGGGGAAATGGAGGGGGAAGAAAATTTAAAAAAACGCCTCACGTAATTTATGGACGCCCCAATATCCTCCAAAACGGAACACGACAAGCATTGTCGCTATTGCGGCAGGAATAAGTAAGACCGATGTAAGGTAATACCCGGGTGAAACACTGCGGAACTTGGTCGCCTTTTACGACCTGCCTGGCAGAATGGCAGTGTGCATTTACATTAGCTCAATTACATCCTTGCATTATGGAATTGCGTAAAGTAATGCATCTCCCCCTTGGTGGTTTCCCCAAGTTCTCCCAAGCCCCTTTGAAGAATAGACCAACTGTCATTCTGCCAAGCAAGTCGTAAAAAGCGACCGATTGGCTAGACGAGTCACTACTGACTACCATTGTGTCTACTAGGTGGTAGAGTTCTGCATTGTCTCGCCCGGAACACCGCTGGTTCAAAACGATACATATGAAGGTAGCAGTTCGTAGCAACTATTGCTTAAAAATAACTCGATTTATTTTGCGCAGTTTGTGATCACTGGATAGGTTACCGACCATTCTGATATCAGAATGGACGGTCACCTTAAATAGTAGTTTATTTCTTTTTATTCTTAGGTAGCAACTATTTAATGATTGGTAGCAACTAGGAAGCAACTTCCTATGATAATTTCGATGTAAAATATCAGTAGTGACTGTCCATTATGACGCTCACCTTACCTATTCTTGCCGCAATAGCGTCAGTGCTTGTCACTGTCGTGTTTATAGTTGGACTGAGTGCTAAGTGTGAGTTTTTCTTTCGCATTCGATCGTGAGCGCGTTTAGAGTTTACTAGGAATTTGTATGTGATTTGTACAGCACCACCTAGTGGTAAACGTGAGAAACCAGTTTACCACTAGGTGGCGCTGTACAAATCACATACAAATTCCTAGTAAACTCGGAACGCGCTCACGATCGAATGCGAAAAGAAAAACTCACACTTAGCACTCTGTTCTTTAAAGGAGCCCGGGGTCAACACGGGGAAGAGTAGTAGAGAGGAGTATGTAGTTATTACATTAAAAAATAATGATAGGTGTTAGAATTACATACAACCACCCAACCCCAATTTAAATGTTACACTGCAGGTAAGATCGAACCTTGTAATCGAAGATCACTTTCACCGGTGAAGCGGTGAAAGCGTACCGGTGTCAATGATTAATATCGGCATTATAAACAATATTTAGATTGTCCGGGTCGCTCACGGATATACAATCTCCATTCCGTAAAACTAAGACTGAAGGTGATGAACACCGTTACTACTAGAAAATATCATCACGCCCTGTTCCCTTGCGAGGTAGGCAGAGTAAACCGAAAGTCTATAGACTTTCCGGTTTGTCGGTTGGCGAGATTAGTGATCATAACCCCCCCCCCCCCCCTCCCCCAGGCAGGTCTAGGTATAGATTTAACGCAAACAAATAAGGATTAGAGCATATCTTGACTGAGCCTCAAATACGTGACCCCTTACCTCCTGACCCGAAGGCTGGATCCGTCCTTGAAAAGAAAATGATTGCATGAACAGGTTCGAATGCCATCAACCACGTGATTATGATCAGTCGAGCCATTCAAAGATTTTGAGATGTTTACATACACACAGACACACGTACATACAGACATACTGACGTCATTGTGAAAATAGTCGGAAAAAGTTCCTAGGACCTTTAAACGTAGGGATCTGGTGAAAACTCGATTTTCGAAAATTGCGCCAAAATCAGTAACATCCTTATACCGCTAACAGCGGAAAGTTAAAAAATTTGCGAACTACCCACTCGAGAAACTTGTATTATGCTACGGCCGCATTTGCGTCTATGGTCACAAAGGTTTGCGCAATGACACGATAGATACGTGCAGATGTGACCGGCTATTATTGGCTATCGTCACAAACATTCCGACTGCGTGTACCTTTATCGCGCAGTTGGCGGTACCTGTGTCAAAGGGTTTTAGCGCGATAACATATCGCACTGCGTGGTCAGACTAGCGTTGTAAGTTGTTCATTTCAACCGTTGCTTTCGACCAATTCAGACGTATGCAGGTGACTGTAAAAATGATGTGAAACGATGAAATGGTACTGGAATTCCTCCATAATTATGGAGATGAGCCCGTCATATGTGAATCAGAAAAAAACAGCATTTTAATAATTAACTGCTAGCACACATATTGAAAAAGTCGTCGTCCATAGTTACACGTATGAAAATGATTTCAGCCATTTTGGATTGTTGCACGTTACTTATAAAATATTGCAAAATATCGTTACACACACAGCTTCTATCGCTATAATTTTTTAGTGTCAAAACGTACAAAGCTTCGGTGCAACATTACTTCGGGACTTTAGCGGTTAGACGCAAATGCGGACCCAGTATTAAAAATATTAAATTCTATTAACATTTACCTATATTTTACCAGGTACATATTTTATTCTAACGTTACTTTTTTACTAATGCTAAACGTGAAATATCGTCCACAATATTCTTGCATTGCTTCACGAATCCCCGAGTAACGCGAGCCACACTTTAAACACTGGTGTAATGGAAAGCCCATTACACCAGTGTTTAAAGCTTTCAGTATTTGACTTTACGTAATGAAAAGTACATTTTTGTCACAAAGAATTTGTCAACAAATTGGCTGATGTGGTTTTGTAGTAGCCACTTAAAATTAAGCAGCAGGAGGTAATTATTCGTGGGAACATCACTTTCTCGTATCGTTGACTTCAAGCGTAATAAATAACACCTATTCTGATATTAGAAGCATGCCTTACCATGGAGCGCACGTCCGAACCAGGTAATGCACAAGCTTAGCTTAATATGCGTACAGCATTGGATACCAATTTTATCAGTTTTATTTGTTTAAAACATAAACAATATTGCAAAGTTTTTGGTATACGTCATTGACTTAAATTAAAATAATAAGATAAATCCCTGTTCGCACCGATGCATGGATCGAGAGATGTGCGGAAACCGGTCGAAACTTCATACAGAGGCAACGACGCGGCCGGGAGGTTCGACGATAAAAGTTGAAAACGAGGGGACAATTCGCACTACAGACATGATGCGACAAGGACGTCCACAAATACGTGCAGATCTAACTTATAATTTGTCTTTTCGAAAATATAGTAATTATAATTTAATATACAGTCCACTCGTTTCTTTAAAACCTCACACATACAATCCCTGAATCCAAAATAAATTTACTGTGTAATTTTATAGACTCGACGAACATCAAATAAATAAAATAATAAAGTCATAAAAATTATTTTCATAAATGTTATCATCTTAATAATAAATTAGCACCATTAACTAAAATTGCAACTATAGATAACATATAATGAGGTCACAAATTAGTTTACAAAATAGTATGAACTAATCAAACTTTCCAAGCTCCTCAGTTTTAATATCTATTAAACCTTACGTAACAACCTGAAAATACTAACACTTCCTTGCATGTACATTACGGCAGCTTGTTTATTTGTTAGAAAACACTCTAAATATTTTAAAACAAATGCAGAACAACTTGGCACAAATAACAGACATGCAAGCAAACTTTATGTGCCACAGTGTAGACTAGCAATGGTAAAAAAAAATTCTTTCCATATGTGTATTACTGTGTTCAATGAATTACCAAACATAATAAAATCGCTGCCGATAAACAGGTATAAAATACAACTGCATAAATGGCTAATTACAAAATGCTTCTACTCTGTGGAAGAATATTTAAATTGTAAAGATAATGCAATTAATATCTAGTCAGATCCTAAAATAGTTAATAGGAATGTTAATGTATACAGATTTAGTGTTTGTTAGTTATTATGCGTGATATGATTATCTCTAATGATATAATATAAATGGAATGTATAATAGATTAGATTAATAAATATTTAGATGAAGACATATTTATATGATGATTAAATTAATAATTAAATTGTTAGTTAAATTGAATAATATATTAATAATTAAAATCAAATAAGCAAAATCAACAAAATCAAATGACATATAATTGATTTAAAAATAAATAATGAAATATAAATTAAAATTAAACTAATAATTAATAGCAATGTTATGTAGTATTTTAGTGATAAGAAATTAAGATTTGCACACCTTTAAATGGTAGAATAAGTAGAGCTATATTGAAATGTACCTATCTGACAACCTTGTATACCTTATTCTGGCAAATAAAAAAAAAACAATTACATATGTACATAGTGTACATTTATAGGAAACAACGAGTTCAACGCATGACAAGTAAAATTTTCGGCATTGATGATGTATGCTAATAAAAATATGCTATCCTAAAGTCATTAAAGCTTATTTATATAATACATAAAATCACTTATTCACGTGTTCGACATTGAAATGGTGTCAGCCTAAGATGCACTTTTTGATTATTTAAGCCATTGCTAAGCGAGTACGTAACGTAGGAATGACGTCACACAGGCATCAATTAAAGATAGCTCCAGCATTTTACAGGGATAATAAGTACTTCCTTCTGATTTAATATCCTTATTATCTTTTTAAATTATGTAATCTGCATAACATTTACTCTAAGCCCACAAGGATATCTACCACTAGTGTCACTTGTATAGACTATAGATAATATATTTACAACTATAACTTCCACTGGTAGTTCAGTGAACGTTAGTCAACTAGAACGTTTCAAGACTAACTGAATTAAAAAATGACCAAAATTGCCCTATGAAGATAACCCGAATGATTTATATTGTTTCATATTTAATTTATTGATACAAAGTATAGTCGAGTATTCACTTCAAAATTATTACCGTTAAGTAACCGAAGAAATTTTAGCGAATGGGCAACAGTGGGAATTTTTAAAAGTAAAAAACGTTTATTTTACTTCTACAATGACAAATATTATAACCACAGCATGGAATTTATGGAATATGTAAGAAAATATTCCAATTTTTTTCTAACGGGTCAGCAATACACAAATACCCTATACATAAAAAGTATTATTACAAAACCCACAAACAATATACTTGGAATATTATTAATCATGAAACTATCAAGACTAAAGTTTTTAAATAATGATTTTTAACTGAAAGCTGATGGAGTTAACATAGAGGGGCACTTGCAGGACTGCAATTAAGTTTGAAAAAAATTCTCTAATGCCACGATTTTAACAACATAAAATCTTAATTGATCGGTCAGTACGACAATCATTACGCAACCAAATGTGACAAAAAATTTGAATTTTCTTTTATTGATTTTAAAGATATTTTGAATGCTTTTAAAGCATTGGAACTTAATAAAAACATTATTTATGGATCAATTCCGTTAAAATCATTTCATCAGTGGGATAAAAATTATCGCATCATACTTAACAGTAATATTTTACTATCATATAACACGCTTGGTGTATTTCCCGACTTGATGAAATTAGCAGTTATTCCAAATTTTTAGCCTGGCTCTAAATGTGATTCCACTAATTTTCGGCCATTCTCGATTTTGCGAACCCTAAGTAAAATATTTGAAAAAAAAAAATCTGAACGAAATAATTACACATTTTGATAAATTGAGATAATTCCATAATAAACAATTTGGATTTACAAAAGGTTACTCAATCATAGATGCTGGTGTCGAACTATTAAAAAATATCTATGAAGCCTGGGAGGATTCATAGTATGCACTTGGAGTGTTTTGTGACTTGTCTAAGACATTTGACTGTGTCGATTATAACATCTAAACCAGGAAGTTATACCATAAGATTCTACTTAATGCTAAAAGGTTCGCTTCTATCGTCTCCTAGCATAAAATTAAATAATAGCACAGTAAAGAGAAAGGAGTCCGTAACATATTTAGGTTTAGTTTTAGAGAAAAATTATACTTTTATTAATCATATTAACTATATCAGTGAAAAAGCTAAACGGAATTACTTGTCCTTTGCCGGCATATCTACCTCAACGTGGGGTTTAACCTTTAACACTTTAAAGATAATTTATAACGCAACTTATTTAGGTTGTATTACTTATGCATGTTCAGCATGGGCTGATAAAGTTACAAGCGGCGCGACCCGGCGTAAATTACTTCAAAATCAGCGTTTGGCATTAATATTTTTGTGTAAAGCATATCGCACTGTAAGCTCTGAAGCTTTACCCGTTTTATCAGGTGTATTTCCATTAGATTTAGAAATTCAGCGTCGGTCCTCAATATACTATAATTCTAAAAACTTTACTAGCCCAGAATTTATTAATCCGCAAGCTCAAACAAAAATACGTCGCCTCTTTAATCCCGTGATGGATGTTACTAATGAATTAATAAATGAATGGCAGTCGCGTTGGTGCTGCTCACCTAAAGGACGGCATTTATATAACTTTTTCCCCTGCGTCCGGGAACGATTAAGTAAAACGTGGATAGAAATAGATCATTGTGTTGCACAGTTCCTTACTAGTCATGGTAATTTTAAAGCTAAATTATTCTCGTTCAAATTAGTTCCTTCTCCATTTTGCGAATGTTCCACCATAAACTGTAAATATGAACAAACTGCACATCATATTCTTTGGGAGTGTAATCTCTGGCAAAATGAACGTAGCCAAATGCTTGATAGTATACGATGTATATCCGGGGTAATCTACTATTCCGACCTTGTAGCAACACGTGGGAATTTCCGTGCCTTCAAGCGATTTTGTCATACATACTACTGGAACCAGAATTAAGTAGGCCATTTTCGTAGGTCCTCAAATACCTAAACTACCGTGGTGCAATAGCAATCAGGCTTAACCTGATTGTAAACGTCTCATTTCTTAGCAGTTTTTGCTATATCTTACGCTGTCTCCTGCTGTAAAGGGAGGGAAACTGGATGTATTTTCCTACTCCTCCTATACTCTTCTGATTAAATTCGATGCGGGTTCCAAGACAGCTTAGCTTTTCCCCCAGGGCACCCTGAGCTCGCAACTCAGAGGTTATCAGGAAGGTTGCCGCTGTTGATTCTGGTTTACAGAAGTTAGTGGTGGGAACGAGAGGTGGGCCCATTGCCCTTTAAAAAAAAAAAATACCATAAGACAGTTCGAAATAAGAATCTGGATCTTCTGATTTTTTATCTAAATAGAAGAATTCAGAAGGTTGACATAAAAAGTTCTGCTGGTGCTGCTGTAATCATGGACGCCCTGCAGGGCTCTATATACTTGGTCCATTCTTGTTTCTGATAAATGAGTTGCCTTACTACATATGGGATAAGCATGGAATCGTACTGTTAGTGGATAACATGTTACTTTTATTCAAATTGAAAAGACAAGTTGGTAAGTATGATAAGTAAATAATGCGATTTAAAAAAAATGTACACTGATTTAGCACAAACAATATTTTATTAAATGGTAACAAAACCAGGTGTGTTAAATTTTTATTGACTAATATAAGACGTGTGGATACTAGTGTAGGTACATCAGGATGAAAACGAACTGGATCTGGTAGATTTCACTGTGATTTCAGGTATAACTTAAGGTAGGAGATTACAATGGGGACCACACATTAATTTTAGCAAACAGACTTACTTTAGTAGCTTATATAGGTAGTTAAAAAAATGAGACAATTAATGGACGTCGAGACTGCAGAAATGTATATTTTAGTTATTTCCAAAACATCATTCCATACGGGATTCTTCTTTGGGGAAATTCGGCTGAAATAAATACTATATGTATTTTAGAAAAGAGCTATAAAGTCAATTTACAATCTAAGCCTGAGGGTTTCCTCAAGAAAAAAATTCAAAGAAATATCTTACTGTAATATCTCAATATATAACTGAAGTTTTATGTATATTCATAAAAATGTTTGCTCGTTTAAGAGTAATGTTATGCATGTGGCATTAGACATCGCGGCAAGATAGCAACGCACCATTAACACCTTTGGTCTCTATAGCCGATGGTTGACTCTTTCCATCAGGAGACCCATCTGTTTGTTTGCTAACTTATGATATAAAAAAATTGGTAGTAATTTTTAAAATGTTATCTCTTCAAAAGTGCCTGTAAAGGTCTATTTGAATAAAACATTTTTTGATTTTGTATTCGGCGTTGCAACCAAGCAACGAGACAAATATTATACTAAGTGTGCGCTCTATTACAGTTTATAATCTAAGGTAATTAATAATGCCTTTACCGATAAAGCAAATAGGTACTCAACTTTCGTTTTATCACGGAGAAAACAAAAGCACTTTGGTCACAACAGTATTGAGGTTTTGGTGCATTTATTTCTTAACTATTTTTCTTTGTTGACAGCTCCCAGATGATTCTCCCAAAACAAGCAGCAATAATATTAATGACTAGCTGCGCCCGCCACTTCGTGCACGTGAAAAAATTTCGAAAAAAGTAGCCTAAGTTACTCCCTGTCACATCAGCTATCTGCCAGTGAAAGTCCCATCAAAATCGGTCTAGCCGTTCCAGAGATTAGCCGGAACAAGCAGACAGACAGACAAAAAAGGCAGTTTTAGGCAGACAACAAAAAAAGCCTTTTTTTGTTGTCTGCCTAAAACTGCCACAATAGCGTCAATGTTTTCGCTGTCGTGTTTCGCTTTGGAGGGTAAGGTAGCCGGTAAACTTACGCCAGTAGCAACCTTGCCACTTAGACAGCAACGCATAATTAACATCTGGTTAAAAGGTGGAATAAATTAAATTTTCTATTCTCCGTGAACTGTTTTATGTTGACTCCTCCGCGATGCCATGGAAAGAAATACGGCGGTTAAATAAGTGGATAAAACTCACCAGTGGTTCAAACAACGAAGACCCCAGCGGCACAATTATAGATCCACATCCACTACACTTCAACCATGTTATCAGCGAACACAAAAGCACTCAATTTACGCACTCAACGCACGTTTCACTTCGAAACTGAAGCATCTTCAGAGTGCTAAGTGTGAGTTTTTCTTTTCGCATTCGATCGTGAGCGTGTTTCGAGTTTACTAGGAATTTGTATGTGATTTGTACAGCGCCACCTAGTGGTAAACTGGTTTCTCACGTTTACCACTAGGTGAGGTCGCGTAGTGAGGTAAACGAACACCTCACTCTACGCGAGTGTAAATTTTTTTCCGCAAAGTAACGCCTGAATTTTTATATCTTTCCATCAAGAGAACCATCTGCTTGTTTGCTCGACATTCAAGTTTTAACGTCTTAAGCTTTCAACCCTAACTAAAAATAATTTTCTAATGCACGTGCGCAGAAGCATGAAAACGGTGGCCCATTGTACGCCATAGGGGACGCGGGACCTTGACACAGAGTCGGCAGACCGTGGGTTGTTTTGAATTAAAATTTAGTTGCAACTGTCGCTCCGTTGCGAACGGCCTTCAAAGGGGTCGACATCTTTAACAAACTACAGAGTTTGACGGTCCCTATGTATATAAAGACATGTCAAAAAGGGCATTTTTATTGCATATACATATTACGGTTTTAAATTATTTATACGCCCATACCTATATGTATAAGTTTTTTTTTTCATTTTTCTTTCTAGCTGACCCGGCAAACGTTGATTTGTTGAACCAAACAGTAGTTATCTACATTTCATTAAAATCGGTTCAATAGTTTCGGAGTCTATCGCAGACAAACATTGTGACACGTAATTTATATATATTACGATAATACATAAAGGCAAAACTACTTTTTTTTCTTGAAAATTCTACAAAAGACGAGCTTATCTTTATTTCTTCCAGCAAACCCAAAACAGTGAGAATGCGTGAAAGAAATGTTGAATACAAGTGTACAGATTATTAGATGTTTTTCAATTCAAATCGCATAAAAGAACAAGTGTTATAATTAGAAATAATAGATGCCGATGTAGATGTGGATATTTAAGGATTGAGCACACTGTGACAGGGAGCAACGGGTCGGGTCGCATCACAAAAATCTGCCTAGATCGCTTCCGTACATTTTATATGAACTATCGCACACTACGATGCTGCGCTTTAAAGCGGATTTTTGCTCTGCGGATTTCGGTAAACGCGATGCGCACCGCCCAGCGCACACCAGTGAGCTATATGATTTACAAGATCCACGTTATGATAATCAAAAAGTATAATAAAATTTAGAAAAAAATACGTACGTTTACATTGTAGAAAAGATCTGTCAGCTCCCACGCAAGACAGGAGTTTAAAACTTTATCGAGTTATTTACATATTTGTCAAAACCGCTATTCGCGGCATCTCTAATTTAGTGCATTACATTTATAACGCTGAATATCAAACACCTAATCTTATATATATATAAAAGAAAGTCGTGTTAGTTACTCCACTTATAACTCAAGAACGGCTGAACCGATTTAGCTGAAAATTGGCAGGGAGGTAGTTTAGAGTCAGGAGAAGGACATAGGATACTTTTTATTTTTTTGTATTTTTTCCAATTAAAAAATAAATCTGCTTATTTATTGGCATTAAGGCGGAACAAAGTTTGCCGGGTCAGCTAGTAATTTATAAATTACAAGCTGACCTAATTTCGCTACACAAATTTTTGTGGAGTACCGCGTTGGGGGGGGGGGGGGGGGTGCATATTGATGTATACGTAGGTCACACTATAAGTTTTGCGTAACTTAAAAAACAAAATGTTATAACCAAAATATTATGTTTATTGCTTTTCAAAATAATCTCCTTTACATTTTAAACATTTTTTCATGCGATCGAAACATTTTTTAAAACAGGAAAACAACTGAAGGCATGTTTTCTACGTGCTGATTGAACGCTATCACTGCCTCTTCGGAGTTGGTAAAAGTAAAATCTCTCATCAAATCTTTGATTTTGGGGAAGATACAGAAATCACAGGGTGCTAGGTCGGGGCTATGCGCAGGATGAGTGACGAGTACCCTGGGGAAACAAATGGTTGAATACCACTTGGCATTAACACTCTTTTGATCTTCAAGTAGAATTGTACAGATGGGACCCGTAACTGAGAAAAAAAACGCGATCATTTTTTTACCAAAGTTTCTCGCCTGTCTCACTTTTGTTGGCCTGTTCTCATTTTCAAACACCCATTTACAAGATTGTGGTTTTATCGGGTTCAAAACAATAAATCCACGTTTCGTCTCCTGTGACAATGTCATAAACAGTATTAGAATGTCCGTGATCCGCGAGCCCGCTTCTGCTCCGCTGTCAGTTCATGAGGGATCCAACAACAAAGTTTCCGAACTTTCAATGCTTCGTGTAAAATTTTCTGAATTTGGCTCATATCAATCCCCAATAGTCCTCGAATTGTCCTTGTAGTCATAGGTCCTTGTAGTCATAGGTAATCCGGGGGTTTTCTTCAATTAACCGCTTAACAGTAGACACATTATTTTCGTTGACAGCAGTTGAAGGCCGCCCTTCACGAAATTCGTCATGTCAAGAAACTCGACCTCTCTCAAATTCAACAAACCATCGTCTCACGGTGCTCAAACAAGGTGCTTCTCTCCCAAAAGCATTTTGAAGACGAGCGGCACAGTCTTGCGGAGAAAGAGAACTTTTAAAATCATAAAAAATCATCGCTCTAAAATCTTTTCAACTTAATTCCATTGTCGTTGCGTACGTAGAACTTTGATGTGTAATAAAAAAACAATTGACAAATCATTTTCCGCCAATTTATAATTTATAATTATTTTTTTATTACTAAGAAGGTTACAACGTTTTAAAAATATAACATTCTAAATTCAGATAATTCCGATTAGATAGAAGTGCAAAACTTTTAGTGTGCCCCATGTATACCTAAATAAAAAATTTTACAATTTTTGTCTGTCTATCTGTTCGTTCCGGTTAATCTCTGGAACGGCTGAACCGATTTTGACGGGACCTTCACTGGCAAATAGCTGATGTGAAAGGGAGTAACTTAGGATACTTTTTTAAAATTTTTCTGGTGTCACATGTTCGTTCCAGTACTCCTTCGAAACGGCTTGTCCGATTCTCATGAAATTTTGTGAGCATATTGAGTAGGTCTGACAATCGGCCAACATCTATTTTTCATACCCCTAAATGCTAAGGGTAGTCCACCCCTAAATTTTTTATTTTATTTTGTAGATTTTTTTAATTTTTTTTTTATGATACAGCATTAAAAAATATATACAACCCTTAATTTTCAACCCTCTACGATCAACCTCTATGTTTTAATTTAATAATTTATATGACAAAACAACGTTTGCCGGGTCAGCTAGTTAATATATGTACTAGCTGTTGCCAGCGACTTCGTCCGCGCGGACTTCGTTTACTCCGCACAGCACCTGGCCGCTAGGCGATAGCGTGATAATATGTAGCCTATATGTTGACCCGACCTGTTAGTAATATTCATGCAAAATTTGAAGTAAATGCATGCAGTACTTTTTGAGTTTACCCCGGACATACATACAGACAAACAGATAAACAGACAATCAAACAAAGATTCCAAAAACTATATTTTTGGCTTCGATATTTATTGTAGATCACGCCCCAAGTATTCTTTTAAAAAAATATTCAATGTACAGTTTTGACTTTCCTACGATTTTATTATATGTATAGATTATAGATATTAGGATGTGACGAAATTGATTATAAAAAATGCAACTTCCCGTGATATCTTATAAGTGACTGCTGTGATGTCACTGAAGCAAAAAAATATTTATTTATTTCATACTTTATTGAGGCAAAATCACATAGAGGCAAAATTACATTTTTTTTCTTGAAAATTCCACAAAAGGCGAGTTTATCTTTATTTCTTCCAGCAAACAAACAGAAGTGACAATGAGTGAAAGAAATGTAAAATACAAGTGTACAGATTATTAAATTAGAAAATATGTACAATGATATATATAATAGGTATACAAAAAAACTTATATTACTTAACTCTAATACGCACAATGCCTTTTTACCCTAAAAAATTGTGTAAAGCAACGAAGGAACTTACCGAAGGACTGGAAATTAAAGGAATCCGCAGCGGCACAATAGTCTTCCCGCGTCCACCACACTCACCCGCCAGTAGCAAAAGCAGAAACATACAGTTTATGTACTCAACGCACGTTTCGCTTCGTAACCAAATCATCTTCGGGAGAATCGAATAGCACTGCACTCTATAAGCATTTTGAAGCATTAATTCGGCTTTTCAATCGACTCCCCAAAGAAGAGGTTAACAATTCGGTACGTTTTTTCATAAAGAAGCCATTATGGTACCTATATAATTTGCAAATTTACCGCGAAATGTTATATGGAACTGCTGTGATGTTATAGAAATGAAAGGTAGTGTAAGGAATGGTGCAAACTTATCCAAGGTGTGAAATTAGTGAACACCACATTGACACAATAGTCCATTCACTGCCACCAAACTTTCTTCCACGTCAGAAGCAAAGTCAGTAACACACAGATTATGTACTCAACGCACGTTTCACTTCGTAACCGAAGCATCTTCAGAAGAGTCGATTCTTCACTCTATGAAGGGTGACGCATTAATGCCGCTGTGGTGTTCTCTTATTTCAGAACTTGGATAAGTTTGCCCCATTCCTTACACTACCTTTCATTTCTGTTGCATCACAGCATTTCCATATAACATTTCGCGGTAAATTGACAAATTAAATACCATACTTGCTTCTTTAAATTATGGATTTCCACAAAGTAACGCCTGAGTCTATTAAAAACGTTTATTTATGTTTATCTCAGAACTTAGTCATTTATGAAATGACTAGCTGTACCCGCAACGTCGTTCCCGTGGAAAGTTTTCTAAAACCCGCATATTTTCCGTTCCCGTGGGAATTTCTGGATAAAATAAATAAATAATAAATATTCACAGGACAAATTACACTTACTGATCTAACTCCAAAGTAAGCAAATTATTTGCTTGTGTTATGGGTGTTAGTCAACGATACTAATACATTGAAATACATATATAAATACAAGACTATATTTAATAAATACCCAAACTCGGAAATACAAACATGCTATCACACAAGTGCTTGTCCCCGTCGGGGATCGAACCCGAGCCCCGTCGATCGCGTAGTCAGGATCGCTAACGACTCGACCAACGAGGCGGAAAACTATCCTATGTCCTTTCTCGGATCTCAAACTATATACCTACCAAATTTTGTTCAAATCGGTTCACTGGTTTAGGCGTGAAGAAAAGACAGTCAGAGTTACTTTCGCATTTATAACATTAGTATGGATTAAAAAAATCGTTTTTTTTTGTTTAAGAGAGTATACTCCCTGTGTATCCCAGTATCACATCTTCACTAATTTAAAATGAGACCACCATTTTAATTTGGTGAAGATCTGATGCAGGGTTCCGGAGATACAGGAAATGGAAAGTCGCTTGCAGCAGTTACTGCTCTAAAAAAGTTTTTTCAGCTAAATATAAGATTTCATGGAAAGTTGCAAATTAATTACTTTATACTCATCTTTAAATTCGCGCTGTCCGCGAAGTAACTGCCCGGCCACGTGGACTGGCGGCGGCAGCGGCGGCGCGGCGGGTGAGTAGAAAATTCGTCGGTCACCGCGCCGGTCGCCACGCCGCGTGGCATGTTTAGTACTTTCCCATACATTTGTTTCAGACGCCAGACGGCGCGAATTTCCCGTGGCCAGGCCGTTAGTATTGCAGAGCGATCGAGATGCTAAATAGAAAAATCTACGCGTATGACTGAGAATGATTTATGTCTATTAAAATCGCGGGCGCGAATTTCCCGTGGCCAGGTCGTAACGCCTAAATCTATAATAAGGTTGCCAACGGCCCTGTTTTCTAAGGACATGTTTTTGTAGTGTCCAGGGAGACCCTGGATAGTTTTATGTGGTGTTTTTGAGCACCCCGATAACGGCCTGGCCACGGGAAGGCCACGAACGGCGAAGCGTCTAGCGTTTGAAACAAATGTATGGGAAAGTACTAAACATGCCACGCGGTGTGGCGGCCAGCGGGGGGATGGCCGACGAATTTTCGCCGCCGCCGCCGGTCGCGTGGCCGGGCGGTAAGGATGTGTTTTAAGTCGGCGCTACTCTATTAATCCTTGCAGCTAGCAGGTGTTTTTGTTACCCAAGCCCGCACCACAAAATAAAAGTGTACAGAAGTCAAACTCATATATATGTATAGGTACTTCACTTACACCTAAATTCAACGGTCGCGCTAGAGTCAATTATCAATGCACATGCTTATGTACAAAAAACTAGTAATGGCACTCGTATCTAGGGTGTTTGATTTATTGTTGAGAATGGAACAGAAAGAACGGAAATGTAAGCCAATGACAACTAAAAAACTTTAATATTACTGTTATTCACTACCTATTAAAAATTTTCGGCGCAAAAGAGTTTTTTTAGTATCGATAGGGAAGCGCTTGACCACGATCTTGCCTGATGGTAAGCTAAGACGCGGCCTAAGATAGAATGAGCTTTCCTAGAAGGTACCTGTTCACTATTCTCTTGAAGATCCCCAGGTTGTACTCGGCGGGGAACACAGACTCAGGAAACACATTCGTCTCTTGCGGTTCAGATCAAGAATTTCTAGTCAAACCGCTTTGTCCGGGTACGTGGAACGTCCACCATATGGCGATGCCTAATATCTGTGCGCCTCGATGATCGATAGAAAAACGGGATGGCGGAATTAAATCGTGTAATTCCGCAGTGCACTCCAAAATGTATCCAATAAAAAAGCTGGTGGCATTCCTTATACTATTTCCAACCATTCCGAGATATCGCAACCTTGACAGGTGTCTAGGCTCGGGCGCCCTTTTTATGTAGATTGACTTCTGCAGCTATTTGTTTTGTGACAATTGCATAACAGCGTCCACCTGACTCATTTACGCCAGTAAGCAAAAGCAGAAATATATAGTTTATATACTCAACCAAACTAACCAAAGCATCTTCAGGAGAATCGAATAGTACTTCTCTCTATATTCTGTTTCAGTAGCATCACAGCAGCCACAGATTTTATGCAAATTAATTACTTTACACTCGTCTATGGATTACGGTTTTCCGAAAAGTAGCGCTTGGATCTATAAAAGTTTTGTCAATCGTCCTGTTTTCCAAGGACATGTTTTTGTAGTGTCCAACTATCACGACTTAGAAGGCTTTACCGGTAATAGACATTAAGGCCCTGATTGATAGGCGAGTAAAACCGCGGTTTTATGGCTCATCGGTAAAGCGTACCGTTACAATACCGCGGTTTTACCTAAAAAAATATCTTCACACCCGTATCTTTGAAGATGTAGGCAAAGGTACAAGCAGTGCATCCACGATTAGCCGAAGGTACTTACGGCCGATTTCTAAAACACGAATTAAATTTACAATCATGTAACAAACTGTCAAAATTAATAATTTGTTGACAACGTCAGTTTCTGGTATAGACAGTCCCAGGAACATTTTTTTTAATTTATTAATAGTAAGCTTAATTTTTGTGAACAGTTTCGTTTTGAAGAGACGCCATCTTAGAAAAATCTCGAATCGGGTAATAATAAAGATAGATAAAAAGGAAACTTCAGTGTCGGACTAAGAAAAGTTTCCACTTTATATGTTGGACAAAGTAAATCTTGAATAATAATAATAATAATTAACATGCTGTTGTGAGAAAATTAGATTGTTTTTAAATTAATTAGGTAATATCAATATAAAAATCTCAAAATTCGAATCTTTAGAGTGGAGGACTCGTCAGAAAAATCATCGAATGTGTAGTACAAACGTTTTTTCGTGTTTTTCATAATCAAGGGATTAAAGTAAAAAAATAATTATTGCTGTTAATAAAATAATTTTTCTTCAGCGCATTAAAATGTTCGAAGCCCCTGATTAGTTACCCGATTCAAGATTTTTCGAAGATAGTTTTCTTTCTCGTCTTGGTTTGCGTCTCGTCAAACGAAGTTGCTCATAAATTCAGCTTGTTATCAAAAAAAGTTTGTTCCTGGGACCACGGTCAGTACGCCCTTTAACGGATATATATATATATATATATATATATATATATATATATAAAATATATATATATATATATATATATTATTATAATATATATATATATATATATATATATATATATATATATATATATGTATATGGGCATTTCTCTGTAAGCTCGTACGGGTCCCATACAAATCCTGTCCTGGCAATTATTTTTAACATTTGCCAAAATACCGTATCCTGTTTTCAAGAAAATTAACTTTTATTTTAGTTAGATAAGGAGACTCGCTGAATTTATGCGTATTTTCCGAGTTTTTAGCCATTTTCCAAAAAATCGTGACAGGGGACTGTTTTGAATGTGACAAGGGGCTGTTCAGTGAGACAGAGGATTGTTGTACTTAAAATAAAGTCATTTTGCATTAATCAATCATTTATTATTTCTATGACAATTTTCATGTCGATAATCAGCAAAGTTTTTTTTATAAAAAATGAACAGAAAATATAACTTTCTTTAAACAATCATGTAAAAATTAATCTTAGGTTCTAGAAACATTTTAAACCTTCTGAGATCATCATAGTCTGTCTTATTATTAAGTCTTTTCTCTCAAATATATATATATATATATATATATATATATATATATATATATATATATATATATATATATAATATAATATAATATATAATCTCTCTCTCTCAAATAATATGATATTTCAACTGAGATCTCTGAATCAAATAAGTTTAAGTTTAATCACAATGTGTTAGCGCTCGAAAACGTCTACTTGATTAGGAAACTGATAAAATATTCTCTTTCCCTTTAAAATCAAGTCAGGGTTATCCAACTTTTGAACAACTTGATCAAATGACACATCTGAAATGTCATTGTCATCTATTCTAAAGATCTGCACTTTTTGATCACAAATCTTGAGGAAAGTAACGCGTAAGTCGTTTTCATCGTCATCAATCTTATTAATTACGGCAGCGTAACGATATTCTATATTTTTAGCTGGATATTTTACAAGAATGTAATCTCCAGTATTGTAACATAAATTCCGAATGCCACTCGTTCCTGCTATATCATCATTCAATCTTTGAGGGGACTTTTTTGATGTCAATTCAGGCTTATCAGATTTAATATCTTCCGGTTCGGACTCTGTAAACACTTCTTCTACTGCCCATCTAGCTTTCAAAACAAAGTTTATACTGCCGATCTTATAATGCTCACAAGATCCGCCGTTGCAAAAGCAGCTGAGACTTTTCATTGTAAGTGTTTTACATTTAGTTGGTAATCCGAGGATGCCGGAATAAATACCTGCGACCTGATGCACATTTAAAGTGTCAGTATCAGCTGTTCTTTTGCACGTTGCCCCGATACCATCCGGGGCACCTTTTCCGTGCCCACTTTCAGTACAGTTCCATGTAAAGTTTTCAATATCTGGAATTTCTTCAGAGAGTTTAGTTGCCATTATAAAAACATAGTTTTATTGCGATACTGCGTTACAGGGCCATCGCTCAAGAAATGCACTCGTTTGATGCCACGTGGAAGAGTCTTGAAACTCTGCTTCCCTCTTTTTCTGTAGTAATTCCTCTCGGGATAACTTTTTCTTTTTAGAAGCCATACCACGGTGTCCAATCGGCCTGTGTAAAATTAATATAAGTTTATAAAGGAAAATATTGCAAAGTAATGATACTTTGATGACTCTTGCATTAATAAAACAGACTAGCGGATAAATTTACATAAACAATGTGTAAAAACAATAAGCAATACGCAAAATACACAGTCCCCTGTTGTGCAAAACAGTCCCCTGCTGCATTTTCAGACAGGGGACTGTTGCCAGGGGACTGTATATTTCGGTTAGATTTCACAATATTTACAAAACTGATGTAAAATAGTTTTTTTATAACCTACTGATCAATTAAGTCTTATATTATGAAACAATAAACTATATACAGAGATAATTAAAGTAACTAACATAAATATTATTACATACCAGAGGACTGTGTATGGTAGCAGACCAAATGCGTGTTCACCTCACAAATGATGCTCTGACACTAAACAAAATGGCGTCTTGTCATCGCATTCGGCGAGATTGCCAACTTCACAACAAATACGTTTCGTATAACGAAAGAAAACGTTTCTAAATATTACAAGTTTTTTTTATTATGGATTTAAATTTTTGGCAGGGGACTGTATGGAAATTCTGGGGACAAAGTTTACAGATGTTTACTAAACTAATAAAATTCGTAACGAAACCTTGTTTACCGAAAATAATATAATTTTACTATTTTTCAATATGATTTTAACTACCAAATGTACGTACTTCCAATATTTTTTTCGTTAATTTGATTTGTAGGCGAGAATACAGTGTTGGGGACAGCCAGGGGACTGTATTTTTAGAGCTTCTATAACGTCTAGAAAAAAAATTAAAATATTTGAGATTTTAAAAACAATGGGCCCGTATAACCTTGGGGTTAAACTTTTAGTAGGAATGATTTTTTCTTAAATAATTTAATTACTTTTCGAGAAAATCGGTCGGGACAGCTGATTACGAGGTTACAGAGAATCGCCCATATAATAAACACCCAAACCCGGAAATACAAACATTTATGCTCATCACACAAATGCTTGTCCCCGTCGGGGATCGAACCCGAGCCTCGTTGATTGTGTATTCAGGGTCTCTAACCACTCGACCAACGGGGCGGTTTAATTGATCGTTAGCAGTTGATAATTAGTGCGGCTAGTTACATAATCATGTTAGCTCCGAATTAACAGACTGTTATTAAAAAAACCTTATCAGAAACTCAAAATGAAGGATACCAGCTGAATAAGCGCCCACATTGACAAACTGTTGACAGATTGTCAAAAAAATTATAACGGAAACACTATCTCCTGTTAAACACAGTAATAATTGTTTGTTAAAATTATTTTTCTTTTCGAAAACCGGCTCACAATGTGATAGCACAAAACAAACAAACAACAAGGCCGTGGACGTAGCACAAAACTACATTCGACCGGCAGGGCGATGTAAGTCTATAGGAAAATCTATAGACTTAGTTGACTCTGCCTGCTCTGAGAACCCAGCGTGATAGACGCTTATATTATTCATATTTTATCATCTTTGCATAAATAATTTAAAATATAAAGTACATTGATTAAGACTATCTCAATAAAATTCTATTTTATTTAAATTTAAACAAATAGTCAAATGCTATTTGTTTAAACTATAATTAAATAATAATAGGACAGGTCAGACAGTGTAATTTTCTTAAATTTTAATCTTTTTTCGTGTTTTAGATGAGTTTTTCAGTTACTACAAAGAGGGAAAACATACACAAAAGAAAATTTAAAAAAAAACTTTTGTGATATTATTTTTTAGTATTGTTGATTTTTAAACATATATGTTCTTTAATAAACAACTACCTAGTTAAAATCCAATATTCCTTTATTGTTATCATTATAAAAACCTTCCCTATATTCAGTTTCAAAATTGGTGGACTTGAAATGGTCCATGGGTGGACGCAATAAGAATTTCGCGGACATGGCCTAATTCTAATAATTTCCAACTAAAAAAAAATACTAAATGTACAAACATTTAGTAGTTTTTTTCACAAAACTGAGCTTAACTTAAAAAGACTATACATAATATTAATAATACATTAATTCTTCACTTAAACTTAGTGCTAAAATATTTTTATTTTCTCCGTCAAACTTACTATCTCCACTAAATGGACGCAAACAGGCGAAATGACCTTTCTAGGTGGTAAAATTCTGCAATGTCTCACCCAGGTTTTGATACCACCGCCTTACATATTCCTACCGCAATAGTGGCAATGCTTGTCATCGTCGTGTTCTGGTTTGGAAGGTAAGGTAGCTGGTAAACTTATATATGTGACTTTTCCATCCCGCCACACAGATAGCAATCTTTGGCTCGAAAGCATATGGTTTTTATTGAATAGGAGCCCAGATCCGTATGATGAAATTAAATTGAATAAGCTTATAAATTTTTGATAATATGAAAAAAGAAAACATTTTTGGACTAACAGTTTTAAAACAATTGATTGTGTAATAGTAGAAATGTAGACAATTTTACAGGAATATAAACAACACTAATATATAATAATTTCTGCGATGTTTCAATTCTCTGTTGAGTCTTCTTCAGGCATCTAAAATTTATTTGACTGAGATTAGCTCGTATTGTGTGTGCTTGAGATGAATGCTATCTATGCAATCGTAGGAAAGTCAAAACTGTACATTGAAAGTTTTTTTAAAAGAATACTTGGGGCGTGATCTACAATCGATTTCGAATCCAGAAATATAGTTTTTAGAATTTTTGTCTGTTTGTCTGTTTACCTGTTTGTCTGTATGTATGTCCGGGGTAAACTCAAAAAGTACTGCATGGATTTACTTCAAATTTTGCATGAATATTACTAACGGGTCGGGTCAACATATAGGCTACATATTATCACGCTATCACCTACGGGGGAGGTGCTGTGCGGAGTAAACGAAATCCGCGCGGACGAAGTCGCTGGCAACAGCTAGTAATATATAAAAATAGTCATGAAAATACTTAATTATCTATTAAAGAAATGCCTTGTTCAAGTATAAGTGGCCCTAAAAAAATTGTGGCCTTCATATGAATTGCTTTTTTATTTGTAAATAGTCCAAAAATAACTTCATTATCTATAAACAAAATTGTCTGTTTAATTAATCTACACAGGATTATAAAGTTTCGTGTTCGAAATTTACGAAGAAACTACAGTAACAAGCGCTGACGCTAATTACGCACCAGTGACATCTTGGGTGTCTATAGGCGAGCGACAGTTATCTCTTCTATCAGATGAGCCATCTTCTGCTTGTTTGCTATCTTATGATATAAAAATCACGTTTCTCCCGACTCGAGAATCGAATCAAAAACCATATGATCTGAGGACTGAGATGCATAATATGTTAAGCACTAAATCATGATGCAGTTACCCGTCTTTTTATTTCTTTAGTTGTTATTTTCTATTCTTGTATGTTGTTTGTTTTGTTTTTCGTTCTGAAAAATAGTAGTCAAATCAAGTGGCAACACTACTTCTTAAGGACAACACAAAGCTGACGATCCTATCTTATAGACACTGGATGTGGTCCTGACTACTGCTAACCTAAGATGTCTAACAAACTTACTCAAACTTGTCAGAGCAAACAAAATGTTATTCTGAGCATCTGAGGTTTGCCGGCGGGGTTAACAAATATCACGTAATGCACAGTTATCGTAATCGATTAGTTATTGCAAAACACATAATAGCCTTGTATATTAGTGGCAGTCGTTGCTGCTTGAATATTTTTGGTGCTGTGATATCCCAAAAGGTGCATCAAGTGACCAGCAAGCAATTGGCAACGTTTTTGATCATTTTTAGGGTTCTGTACCTAAAAGGTGCGAGAAAATAGCCTCCGCTGAAAATATTATGTACAAAATATTAAAAATTTACCGACTATTAAATAAATAACTTACTTATACGTATTATATTTTAACGTATTTTTATACGTCATACTGATATAATATATAAAAGGTAAAACGGGAACCGCTACTGAGCTGTCTCTCCGTCTGTCTGTCTGTCACCAGACAGTATCTCATAAACCGTGATAGCTAGAAAGCTGAAATTTTCACAAATTAGATATGTATTTCTGTTGCCGCTACAACACCAAATATTAAAAGTAAAAAATGAAGATATTGAGGGTGGTTACATGTGATCTTACATTACATAAAGTTCATCCTATGTTGTAGTATAAACAGCATTACAGTAACAGGTCGACGCATAAAATTTTCGAATATTTAGTTGTATATTACCTTTCAAAATAAATAATTAAATAAAAATAAATATTGAAGCGGGCTCCGATACAACAAACGCAATTTTTAAGAATTTTTTTAGTCGATCTTAATAAACGAGTAGAAACTGGAATATTATGTTTGAGTTTATATATATTTAAAGTTTTATTTATAGATGATGGTACGGAAACCTTCGTGCGCGAGTCTGACTCCCACTTGGCAGATTTTTTCGTTACGTTAAGACGAGGTATTTTGACCAAGGGTTTAAAACGTTATGATTTCGATATATTTGCGTCGTTGTGATTGGTTATGGTATATGATATTATGACGTCGTCTTCTAGCGCTAGTTGGCGAACCAATCACGAAACAGCATGCTACGCAGGGAACCAATCACGTAACAGCAAAAATATCGAAATTATACCTTTATAAAGCCTTGATTTTGACGCGCGTCAATTCTATAGGAAATGGGCGGCGCGGTATGTTCTGAAACCGCTAGGAAACGTGTTAATTTTCGGATAAATAAATAAAGGATAAATAAATATAAATAAATTTCAGATAAATAAATATAGACCCCCATATTCTTGCAAATAAATATTTTTTCATTTTCATAGGACTTCAGCTGAAAACCAAAATTTAGTACATTCTTTTTTGTATTTAAAACTAAATATCACAATATAAAAATCATATTGAAGATTAGAAATATTATTAACAAATTATTTGTTTATATTTACGAGTAATTTGCATAAAAAATATTTATGTTATTAAAAAATATTTATGTATAGATATCATATATTTTGACGTATCCAAAGTGGGCAACTCCACTAAGTGGTCGCCAACCGACGCAATGACCCTACTGAGTTTTTCGTGTTGTTTTTCAGCATTTATAGGTCATGATTCGCCTTGTGAATTTTTTCCACAATTTTTCTATTGATATTTACAAAGATATGAAATGAACATACAATTTAACTTTATGCAAACGAATAGGGTTTTAATCTAATTCATACTCTCCATCGACGAAAAACATATCAAACTTTTGTAAGCAAGTGTATTTTGCCTCGATATGCAGACAGCTTAAAAAAATAGCTTTCTTTTGAGATACGAAACTATACGAAAAGTAAATATTAAAAAAATACTATTTTATTTTTCCTAAACAATTTATATTTCTCCATTACCGGAATATTCGCGGGGCATCGATATTTACTACTACCGTAAATTTTTCTCACCCCTAACCCCCCGTTTACACCAAGGTATGATACATGTATTTGACAAGTGTTATGCAATGTTTTCGTTTCTTGTTCACACTGGAATACATTTACAAAACTTGTATAAAACTTGTTGTATACAAAACTTGTATGAAACTTGTTGTGTACAAAACTTGTATGAAACTTGTCGTATACAAAACTTGTATAAAACATGTAGACAAAACTTGTATTAAACTTGTTTTATACAAAACTTGTATAAAACATGTAGACAAAATTTGTATGAAACTTGCTGTAGGTAGGTAATTAAAAAATAGTTGGATGAATTATTTGTGAACTTCTAGTTGCCTGCCTCTTGTTCATGATCTCACATAATATACTTATTTTAGTTCTTTTATAACTGGAACATATCAATCGGCCATTCTGTAGTTTTATTAAGTCCTGGGTGCCCAATTAACTGCTGTTTAACGCAACATTCACAATGGAAAGTGAAGATACTGAGGAATTTTTTGTTAATGGGTGCAGTGTACACTGTATTATACAATAAAAGTACATGCATATCTTCATGCTAGATGCCTTACGGGGTAGGCAGAGAGCACCGAGTGCCATTCATCATGATCCTTGAAGGCTAGTCTCGCTTCCTCCACATTCATTACTCTCTTCATATACACACGCCGGTTGCGGAAACTCTTGACTCCTTCGGACAGTACTAGAACAATCTGATCATAATATGTCAGTCTTGGCTCTACCCAGTACCTACATCCTTCCACATTCGCGTTGTATAATATCTGCTTTGTTAACCTTCCGTCTACCATCATTTCTACATATCCGAACCAACGGAGAATGCCCTTTCTCATCTTTACACCGAGACTTTCCTTCAAGCCTAACTTCTCTCCCATTTTCACTTTACGAACCCGGTCCGCGAGGGTCACGCCACATATTCTTCGCCAGCGATCTTATCTCAACCGCGTTGATTCGACTTTCATGCCCTTTCTGATATACACAACTCTCACACAATAATAGCGTTGGGATAAGCATCACCCTGACTTAAAACTGTGCTTTTAAGTAATCTCCCTAACGCTCCATTCGCTCTGTTCCCTGCACACACTCTTCTTTCAACATCACCGATGTACCTTCCATCCCTGCTAAAAGCACATCCAAGATATACACAGTCATCTCCACATGTTCCAGCACTACATCATCGACCAAAACTCTTACATCCGTTCTGGTTGCTTCTCTTTCAAATACTAGAACTTTAGTTTTCTTCGCATTCAAAAAATGAAATTCAAAATAATAAACATATTACAATAATAAAAAGATTACAAAATAATTAACATAATATTACGAAATGATACAAATTTAGAAAAAAATGCAATTAGATAGGTACTAAAGGATGAAAGGAGCGGTATGTTTAGTAAAAGTATAAAACATTATCCATCAAGCATGGATAAAGTATAAAACATGTTTGCAACTAGTTGTATACAGAAATTTCAATAAAATTAACAATACTTGTATAAAACACGACAGGTCTTCGTAGATGAGAACGCTGTCAATGTATCCGACAAATCAAAAACATGTCTTAGACACAAGTGTAAACGCGAGTGTGTTTTATACTTGTATAAAGACTTGTTGGCTACACAGTGTGAACGAAAATATGTTTGAGACAGTTGCAATACATGTATAAAACAAATAATTATGTTTTAACAAGTATTCTACAAGTTGTGTATAAAACAAGTATAAAACATGTTTTTTTGGTGTAAACGCGGGGTAAAAATAACTGTTTTGATGGCAGAGCACTTTAAAGCTTAACATTTCACAAACGACATTAATCGAAAAATTGTTTTCACAAACCTACCGAATATTTTTTGAAAACCTAGGTATCCAACGATACCCCACACTACGGAGTAGGTACCTACACAAGAAAAAAATTAACACATCTAGGTACTTTACATGTAAAGGAACTAACCTAAAAAAATTCTTTCAAGATTTTATATTACACTAGCTGTTGCCCGCGTCTTCGTCCGCTCGAAATTTGTTTACTCCGCTCCTATTGGTCGTAGCAAGATGTTATATAATAATAGCCTATAACCTTCCTCGAAAACAGGCTATCCAACTCAAAAAGAATTATTCAAATAGGTTCAGCAGTTTTCGAGATTACCGCGTACAACCAAACAAACTCTACAATTTTATAATATACTAGCTGTTGCCCGCGACTTCGTCCGCGCGAAATTTGTTTACTCCGGTCGTACTGGTCGTAGCAAGATGTTATATAGCCTATAACCTTCCTCGAAAACAGGCTATCTAACTCAAAAAGAATTATTCAAATCGGTTCAACAGTTTTCGAGATTACCGCGTACAACCAAACAAACAAGCAAACTCTACAATTTTATAAGATACTTGCTGTTGCCAGCGACTTCGTCCGCGCGGACTTCGTTTACTCCGCACTGCTCCTCCCCCGTAGGTGATAGCGTGATAATATGTAGCCTATATGTTGACCCGACCTGTAAGTAATATTCATGCAAAAATTGAAGTAAATCCATGCAGTACTTTTTGAGTTTACCCCGGACATACATACAGACAAACAGACAAAAATTCTAAAAACTATATATTTGGCTTCGATATCAATAGTAGATCACGCCCCAAGTATTCTTTTAAAAAAATATTCAATGTACAGTTTTGACTTTCCTACGATTTATTATATGTAATATATAGATAGATATATGTATATCTATTACATATAATAAAATCGTAGGAAAGTCAATGTATGTCCGGGGTAAACTCAAAAAGTACTGCATGGATTAACCTCAAATTTTGCATGAATATTACTAATAGGTCGGGTCAACATATGCTACATATTATCACGCTATCACCTACGGGGTGGAGCTGTGCGGAGTAAACGAAGTGCGCGGACAAAGTCGCGGGCAACAGCTAGTAAATATATAAAATATATAATATATATTAGTATAGATAATGTAGGTAGGTAATATATGTAGGTAGGTTTGGCATGGTAGGTAGGTTATTATATGTTCATACCAAATTACAGCTTTCTAGTAATCTCCTAGCTATAAGTGCGGAGGATAGTCATAGCGAAACTAGGTAGGTAAAAGTTCCTTATTTACTTCAGAGTGCTAAGTGTGAGTTTTTCTTTTCGCATTCGATCGTGAGCGCGTTTGGAGTTTACTAGGAGTTTGTATGTGATTTGTACAGCGCCACCTAGTGGTAAACTGGTTTCCCACGTTTACCACTAGGTGGCGCTGTACAAATCACATACAAATTCCTAGTAAACTCGAAACGCGCTCACGATCGAATGCGAAAAGAAAAACTCACACTTAGCACTCAGAACCCTAAAAATGTCAGAATTATACAATGAAGCCTTGAGTGAATTTGAAAAAACATTGATATACTACTTTAGTGTGTTGTCCTGGCAAAATCTAAGTTAAGATTTCTTTCAATCTGGCTTATGGCGCGGCTATAGGTTACATATCGGGCTACGGCGAAAATTCGCGCTAGCACGATGTATCGGCCTATCGCGCAACTGCATCGCGAAGGGCCTTGACGCGCCACTGCAGTGGGCGTCAAACTGCGATCCGCAGATATTTGTGCGACTCACGACAAAGAAACTATAATATAATGAGAATGACGATAAACAATAATAATAATAACAAACTATAATTTACTATGCGTTCCAACTAAGATTAGGACTGTCAGGATGACATTGCTCCGCATTTTGCAAAAACTTCCTATATGACGAGTAAGGTGTGCAAAAAAATTCTAACAAAGAAACAGTTTAAAAAATATATTTTGATTCTAATTGGTATACTTTTTATTTAGATTCCCATCAGATCATGTTACCATGTATTAAAATAAGGTGTAAAATAAATAACACCACTTTTATATATACATATACATATATGAACGGCTAGACTGATATATTTTACTATTTTTTACTGATGAATATTATATTTTAATACTTTTTAGCCTATTCGCCGTGTTGGTCCCGGCCTCCTCTGAAGAATAGGCCAACTGTCGTTATGCCAGGCAGGTCGTAAAAGGCGTCCGATTGGCTATCGAGTCACTACCATCGTGGCTACTAGGTGGCAGAGTTCTGCATTGTCTCGCCCGGGTCTGGTACCACCGCCTTACCTATTCCTGCCGCAATAGCGTCAGTGCTTGTCGCTGTCCTGTTCCGGTTTGGAGGGTAAGGTAAACTTATGCATGTGGCATTAGACCTCGCCATAAGATAACAACGCACCATTAACATCTTTGGTGTCTATAGGCGATGGTTGACTCTTTCCATCAGGAGACCCATCTGCTTGTTTGCTATCTTATGATATAAATAAAAATCCACAAAAAACGCAACAGAATTGCCCCCATCGTTTTTGACTTGTAAGTGGTGTAACTAACACGACTTTTTTAGATTTTTATAGATGAACACCTAGACAGATGTTTTTTAATAATTTTTTATTGATGAAAATAACATTATTAAAGCTTTATTTGTTTTTCAATAAATCAGCAATATTTTTTGAACAAATATTTTTATACTGACATTACTAATTTCACACTTGTATGAAGTTGATAACAAACGCGATCCTATTCTTATTTGGAACGCATAGTACCAGCATACATATCATGTTTAGGTAATTTCATGCAGGTATAAGCCGTATTATGATTTTGACCTAGTGTATCGACGTATGCCATTTTATTTCGTTCAATGGTAGAAAAAAAATAACATAGGTATACCGATATGACCTTCATGTTTATAAAGCTGTAGGTAGGTACCTATCATAAGTTCGTAATCTTTAGGCGAATGAAATACAGTACAAAATATTTTATAATTAAAGAATTTAAAGAACGAATGTTCATAAATTAGGAATTTGAGAAGAAAAGATTTTAAGGAATGTTACAATACTTTGTTTGCTTGTAGTGGGCCGCACAAATATAACCTGTCGGCTGCGGTTTGATGACCAATGATACGTAGCATGTTTTCTACGTGCTGATTGAACGCTATCACTGCCTCTTCGGAGTTGGTAAAAGTTAAACTTCTCATCAAATCTTTGATTTTGGGGAAAATACAGAAATCACAGGGCGCTAGGTCGGGGCTATGCGCAGGATGAGTGACGGGATGTACTTTATCGAAAGCTAAAAATGACTTTGTTTTGTTGGCCGTGTGTAAAGAAGCGTTATCATGGTGTAGGAGAATGCGGCTTTTGGGTCGTCTTTTGCGAACTTTTTCTAATACTCTGGGTAAGCAAATGGTATAATAACACTCGGCATTAACACTCTTTTGATCTTCAAGTGGAATTGTACAGATGGGACCCGTAGCTGAGAAAAAAGCGAGATCACTTTTTTACCAACGTTTCTTGTCTGTCTCACTTTTTCTTAGCCTGTTCTCATTTTCAAACACACATTCACAAGATTGCTGTTTTTTTTGGGTTCAAAACAATAAATCCACGTTTCGACTCCTGTGACAATGTCATAAACAGCATTAGAATGTCCGTGGTCGTACTTCAGTAGCATCTGTGAGCACCATTCCACTCGAGCCCGCTTCTGCTCCGCTGTCAGTTCATGAGGGATCCAACGACAACAAAGTTTCCGAACTTTCAATTCTTCGTGTAAAATTTTCTGAATTTGGCTCATACCAATCGCCAATAGTCCTCGAATTGTCTCATAGGTAATCCGGGGGTTTCTTCCAACTAACCGCTTAACAGAAGCCACATTATTTTCGTTGACGGCAGTTGAAGGCCTCCCTTCACGAAATTCGTCATGTAAAGAAACTCGACCTCTCTCAAATTCAGCAAACCATCGCCTCACGGTGCTCAAACAAGGTGCTTCTCTCCCAAAAGCATTTTGAAGACGAACGGCACAGTCTTGCGGAGAAAGAGAACTTTTAAAATCATAAAAAATCATCGCTCTAAAATCTTTTCGACTTAATTCCATTTTCGTGCGTACGTAGAACGTTCATGTGTGATAAAAAAATAATTGACAAAACATTTCCCGCCAATTGTTTTTTTTTTTATTACTAAGAATGTTGCAACGTTTTAAAAATATAACATTCAAAATTCAAATTGTTCCGATTAGCTAGAAGTGCAAAACTTTTAGTGTGCCCCACGTAATACGATGTCACTATGACGTAAGCAGTTGTAGCGATGTAGTTCGTGACTAAATCGTGCTAGTAGGTACCAATTGATATAAAAAACCCTTTTTATATCAATGTAGGTACCTAATATGTAGCCGCGCGCGCGGGGTTAAACTTTTGAGTTTACCAGTTGTCAGGAACAAACCCCGTGTCTCATACAGTGGTAGTTTGATACTTAATTTAACCAAAGTTTGTGCTGCCTGTGTCAGATGCGAAGCTCACACTTCGGAGAGCACAAAAAGCTGTCGAACCCAGTTATCGGAAGTAGCGTACCTAGTCAGTAAATAATAGGTATAAATAAAAATGTAAAATAGCGTATATGCCGATGGAGACCACCAATGTTGATAAGCAGTAAATGAATTCTCTCTCGATTTAGTTTGCTCTGCCTACTTCTCAATCGAATCGGCTTAATGATATTGTGACAGTTAACATATTCCAAATTGCGGGACTTTTAAAACCATAATTTTCGATTCAAATCAGACTTTAAAAAGCGTGCTTTAAAAACTGGGTCAAAATATTTTAGTACCTACCTAAACAAACAAAATAAAACGGTATTTAAAATTTCCAAGCCCATACAATTCCGGTCATACATTGCATATCTAAAATAAACATGTCCGCGTTGATAGCATAGCTTTTATTTACCCAAGTTTCGTTTTGGTTCCAAAGAATTACCATTATTGTAATACATCAAGAAAAATCCACGTGTTTATAATTCATAAGTTTGTACTAACGTAACGAGTTTATTTACCGTTCCGGCGCCAATCGCGATCTGACGGATAACTTCAACTTGGCTATGTATGTACCGCAATTCGTACAGCTGTGTAGTAATTTAAATCATAACCGTTATATGACTTCTTAACTTGGTGAATCATCTTTCCGCTCGATTCACGTTTACAATATAGACGTTATATTCCATTGTGAAATAAAGTTTCGATTCGCTAAACTTATTATTCTACACTAACAAAGATCGTACACTATGAATATTTTATCAATTGTACTGAATCAATGTTCTTTTTTTTCTTGCCATAAACAAAGGAAACAGCTGTTTGCTGCCTGTTTAATAATTAATATAAAATTGTCATTTATAGTATAAACTCGTCGGCAGTGGCCTTCATAGTGGCGGTGTTACAAATTTCGTATCGTTATAATTTATAAAGGTGTACGATACAATTTACGAAGAAAACCGGTCTGTCTACACGGCTCTCGTTGTCTACATCGATTCCGTAACCCCGAATCGAATATTTCACATCACAAAATTAAATTAAGGTACAATTTAGAACTAACTTTCTATTTAAAATCTAAACCTCATATTTGGTAAAATTGTACAAGACAAAAGGTTGACATTACAAAAACGATTAAGTTTTTAACACAAAAGGTAATATAACAAACAATCAGTAAGATCTATGAGGAAAAGTTTTGTTAATTTTTTTACAAATTACCTGCATTTTGCTACTTGCCACGTGCATATTAGCAAACTGGCAAACCTGAATCCAGCACAACACACACAGAGGCCGCATGCAGGCCGGGATTGGTGCAATTTGATAGAAGCACAACTTTACACCGAATCACGTCCTATGTGTGGCCACCGCTGTGAACGACCGGGCAGGTAACGGGATCGCGCGCCGCGGATGCTGAGTAGCGGTCTCCGAAGGCCGGGCCCGTTTGGAATAGCCGGGACTGGTGCAATATCGCTCGCTAACCGAATATAGCACCAGTCACAGCCCTGCCACACAGGCCACTCGAACAAAGACGGCCGCTCCTGGCCGCGCCCGATACATCTTCAATGCGTAGCTATTGTATCTTACGATGTTAGTGAACTCGCGGACCGTATTAACACCGAAACACCACACTTAACGTACAGCCGGCTCGAAAGCTGGCGCCGGAGTGCGCTGGTGCGGGGAGAGCGACGCGCGCGCAGCTGTCGCTCGCCTCCCCCTCTCGCCCGCTTCACCCCGACCCTTTATCGTTCTGGGAAGTGGTTCCTTTGCTTCCCGACCGAGTTTGTTAATCAAATCCTCCCCGATACGTGGGAAATTATGAACGGCGTAATCGGTAAAAGTTGTAATCCTTGACATGTGTTAATACGTGTCGCTATTGATGACGTACTCGGCTAGCGGAGCTTTTCGTGTCGATCGTCTCATAACTGGATTTATAACGAGGTTGTGACCCTATAGTCAATATTATTTTTATAATTTAAATATCTAATTATGTTAGTTTTATTTTTAAAATGTACCTATAAATTTCATACTTCAACATTTTTATCGATAACTAAGGGTGCTATCAAAATTTCTAAAGTAATTAAATCCTAGGATGAATTAAATATTTTTAAATTAAATGATATTTTTAACACACTAAAAACATCATAAACATATGATAAATGCGAAAGTTTATATGTGAATATGTTTGCGTTTGTTTTTTAATTCTTTGCGATAAAACGACTAAGCTGATGTGGATGACATTTGTTATACAAAAGACTTTTTACAGGCTTAATGCATGGACATATTTTTTATATAAGAAAATTCATAGATCTAAAGGTATTTTTCTTTAATCATGAAAACGATGTTGCAGATTGCTAGTTTTTTTTACAAATCTAAGAATTCGGTAAAGACTTATATAATATATATAAAAATAACCTTTGATTTACTAAAACATATGTAATGAACATTAATTAGTGTAAGGGACATTACAACTTAAAAATAGTTCGTATAATACTAAATTAAAGGGCAATTGAGTAATTGCCCTTCAATTTAGTATTTTTTTAATAGATCTTTCTAAATATATATTTCCATACTCTCTAATTAGAAAGCCATACTCTTTTTTTAAATACGTTTTAAATAAGATGATGTAAACGAAGAGAATATTTATAAATCTTGTTGCATGGCTATATAAGCAAAGATTATAATTTTATATAAGTGAATTTAAACTTTTAGTGCTAAAAGTACTCAGTAAAATAAGTTTTACCACCCCAATGATCAAGTAGTTAGCAATTCTGACTACGCAATCGATGGGCCTCGGTTTAGATTTTCAATTGTTGATGATGAGAACATATCGTTGACCAATACCCATATCACAATCAAATAAAATAATAATTAGCTTGCTTTAGAACTAGATTAATGTATGCAATTTGTTCAGTGATGTTTATTTATTTATTTTATGATATATTAGTGTTTTATTGAGAGTTAATAGTTGTATAAAATATATTTTTTTTGAAATACTCAATTTATTTTATATCATAAGATAGCCAACAAGCAGATGGGTCTCCTGTTGGAAAGAGTCAACCATCGCCTATAGACACCAAAGATGTTAATGGTGGGTTGCCATCTTGTGACGAGGTCTAATGCCCCATACATAAGTTTACCGGCTACCTTAACCTCCAAACCGGAACATGACAATGACAAGCACTGTGCTATTGCGGCAGGAATAGGTAAGGCGGTGGTACCAGACACGGACGAGACAATGCAGAACTCTACCACCTAGTAGTCACGGTGGTAGTGATTTGCATAGCCAATTGGTCGCCTTTTACGACCTGCCTGGCAGAACGGCAGTTCAAAGGAGCCCGGAACCAACACGAGAGATACTCAGTTCCTCAAAACAAATCGATAGTTGACCTTAATCTTAATTACACATAAAACTACAGAAAACCAATAAATCGTAGTTTTATACGTATCTTATGTTAATTTGAGAACGATGAATAAACATATATTACGGAAAGAAACTCTCGTAGGGGTTTTTATACTTCAAAAAGTAACACAGTAAAACTGTTAATGAATAGCAAGAAATGTATTCGATGTTTCGTTATATAAATTTACGTCAAATAATTGTACATATTATATATAATTACAATCACTACAAATACAACGTTTAAAAATAAATGTTTTTAAACGTTGGGTACGTTTAAAAAACTTATTCGCAATATTAATATTTTTTATATGCACAAACCATCTCTAACTAATCGGGCTGAATGGTGCTTTAAGGTTCAGTATATTTCATCTACCCTGCAAAGGAATTTTTAACTAAAACAATCAGCATCGTGCGGGTTAAAGGTTTTCTGTAAATATTGCGGGAACTATATACTTTTCTGAAATAATAATATTTAGCCAATATATTGTCAGAGTAGACAACTTACACCAAACTTCATACTAATCCAATCAAACATTGTTTCAGCGTGAAGGAGTTACAATCAGATACACACAAATATCGTATTTATAATTTTAATGTTGTTTCATATTTATTTTATAAGTTCTTATCTCCAGGGAGTAAAGATTTGCCTAATTTGTTGATGAACTTTTTTTTACCAGTGCTGTATCTGCACTTAACCACTTGGGCTGTAGTACATAGTTGTTGACGAACTTATCTCTTAGGTTTATTTACAACTTAGTACCATTGATTTGCCAATCACCGTCTCTAAAATCTGCTTACCCAATAAAATCCCTGCAAATGTATCTGAGGTACATGGATACGTTTAGGCAATACTAATTATGTTGAAAAACATCAAAAACTGTGAAGGTCCAATGTTTATAGTATTAATATTAAAACAAACATTTGTCTGTATATTATTTTATTTGGTCTACATTGACAATAAAAATATATCATGGATATATTTTTTTTTTATTTATCGGTAATATTAAACTCTATATCTTGCAACCCCAATATTCGACATTCAAGCAGTCCATCCCAAGCGCTCCTACCTGCCTTCCGACAATGCACAGAGTACAATGAGCACAGAGAATTACAGGGACATATTTTTTGTCACATTTTTTTGTTCATTTTACAATACTTATTCATTGAGTTGCAAAGAAACTAGAATAAGAATAGAAAGAATGTAGGAAACAACCCACTTCGATTATTCAACTGATTTCAAAAATATTTTTTAATTTAATTTAATTTAATTTGTTGAGTATTTTTTATTAAATATGGAATTAAGCGTAACTATGCAAAACTCCATATTTTGAAGAGAACTTAACTTTTGGAACGAAGTTCCTTACGGCAGGCTTGGAGGGGATAGGGATTTTGCTGCGCGACCGAACTGAAAAAAATGTGATAGTAAAACCGTAAGAAAAATGCGTGGAATAAAAGCGTTAAATGAGACGTGCGCAGGCGCGACAGTCGCGTACACAAGCGAGTAGTGCCGTTTAGCCGAAGGAAGTTCGTTCCTACCTGGTGTCCCGCGACACCACATCATTTTTTTTTCTTTAGAATCGAAAAAGATATATAGTAACACCAACAAACTATGTTCTATACTGTAAATCGTTGGCACTTCATGACATGAGGTAGCAAATAAGCACATACCTCTCATGATGGAAAAAGAAATTATCTCGTATAGACACCAAAAACGTTAATAGTGCGTTGCTATCCATGGGGCACAATGGCATTGCCACATGCATAAATCTACCAGCTACCTTCCCCTTTCAAATCGGAACATGACAATGACAAGCATTGATACTATTGCGGCAAGAATAGGTATGGCGGTAGTACATTAAGTGGGTGAGTCATTGCGGAACTATACCACCTCGTAGTCACGATGGTAGTGACACGTATAGCCAATCGGTCGCCTTTTACTATGTGCCTGGGATTTTTATATTTATTTTATCTTGAATCTGAATCATATAAAAATGATTATAAAGTCCTGGTTTAAAAAGATGTATTCAATTGCAAATATAAAATCGGTATACGGTTACGATAAGCTCACACGTAGTAAGTTGAAGCGGAACAAAAGGACTCTTCTATCCCCCTTGATCCCTTACTGCCTCACAAAAAATATCACAAATAATGTGGCTTTGAGACCTAAATACAGTTGGTAGATATCTACTTACATTTTGTATAATAAGTTTAAATTAAATGTATTTATGTAATTAAATTTAATTTTTAAGAAGAGTAAATTATTTTTTCAAATTACAATTACGTTTGGTAGTCCGTGCTATAAAGAGCTCGCTAAACTCGACAGTCTGAATTATCCTTGTAAGTAGCGATAATTGTATTTTTTTATATTATGAGATAACAAACAAGCAGATGGTTCTTCTGGTGGAAAAAGTCAACCATCGCCGACAGACAACAAAGATGCTCGGATTAATGGTGCGTTAGCAAGGTCTAATGCTACGTGTATAAGTTTACCGACATTATAGTCGGTAAACTTATACATGTGGCATTAGACTTCGCTACAAGATAGACCCTCCGAACCGGAACCGGAACACTGCAGTGACAAGCACTGATGCTATTGCGGCAGAAATGGATAAGATGGTAATAGCAGACCCGGACACGACTACGCAAAACTCTACCACCTAGTAAATGAGAATATGAGGCAAATGTGACGATTGCGTCACTACGCATCTCACAATCAACAAAAACTACGTATTGCGAAGTATGAAGTCATTAATGACACTCGATTCCCCGCCTCTGTTTGTAACGAGTAACGACGTGAATGTATGTCTTTATACTTTTTCATGATTGAGTAAGTACATATTTATATCAATTTCAACAAAGGGTAGAAAATAGAATTCAAAGAAGACACAACATTCATTGTTATCTGTATTAGTTAAGGCTTTTACATTAAGTACATTTAATCTTTTGAAATTTTAACTGAAAAAACACAAGTGCTTCCAAAATCTCGCGTAGGTAAGGAAATTCTCCCTTGTCCTATTTACTTTTCACTCCTTATTAAAAGATCTATTGGAATAAAGTCCAATATCATAATATCCTCAGGCCTGTTGTCTGAGATAATATCTTGAATGCAAATCCTATGTAATCCAGTTTAAATATTTAGTTCACCAATATTAATTCTGCTTAAATGAAAAAAAGTTTGTTTAGATATCTCTACCAGACATAAGCGACTTCTTATTTGTAACCAAGTTAAAAAAGGAGTTTCCCAATTTGTCGGAAACTTTTTTGTGTATGTTTCACGATTACTCAGAGACACCTGGACCGATTTTAAAAATTATTCTTTTGTTTGGGAAGGTATACTTTTTATTTGGTTCCATAGAAAATAAATAAATTTGGTTATGATCTGATCCAGGGTTACAAAGATACAGGACATTGGAAGTTGGTTGTTGCAGTTTTACTTTGAGTTTAAATTATTTTCAATAGTTCCGGCCAACAGCCACACGTACGATAAAATATTAAGAATATATTTAATATTAACGAATTATATTTTCTTGGGTAGTGACTAGTAGAAACAAATATATAGGCATGATACTTTGCAGTGCGTCTAATAAAACTATACAAAGGTGTGCCTTATGAAACCAAGTACCAAAGGCTGAAGGTTCTACAATTGTGCTTCAAGGTAAGCGCTGTAGAAATGTAGATTATAAAGGATTTACAATTGAAATCTCAGTAATAATACTCAATATTAATTAATTTTTAAAGCGGTATGAGTTTAGTGTGTTTGATTACATGAGAGTATATAATTAAAGTTTAGTAAAGAAAAACTAACTAGTAAGTTATACGACTAAATTGGCACTTGCACAATATTTTCACTTTATAAATTTATTTTTAATATATCACTAAACTGGTTTCACTTTTTAAGCATCTTCAAAATGTAATATAATTTAATCGTGCAAATCTAACCATATAATAATAATGGAATTTTACCAAGTGCCGACGATGTAAAGTTTAGAATATAACTAGTAAGTAACTTAGAATAAAGTATAATTGTCAAAAATAATTCAAGGCTATTGAAGCATTCTTACCTTGAATGTATATAATTTACCTTTGGGCAAATATGAACGATTTTTTAAATTTTTTTAAACGGTAATTGATTTTGTTGTGTAAAAAATGTACCGCGAACATAGTAGCAATCATCAAATTGTTGTATAAATCAAGTATCGTCTACCTTTCTTAATCTTGAAAGCATAACATCAATGTGAGAGCATTGACATTTACGTTTCTGGGTCTAGTTGTTAATAGGAATATTTCAGCAATCATATAATTATACATTTATTCCTATGTATTTTATATATTCCTATGATTAGCACACAAGTAACAAGCAAATAATTGAGTTATTGACCGCCCCATTCATTAATCGAGTGGTTAGTGAACCTAACTATGCATCGATTCGAGATCAACAGGAACAAACATTTGTGTGATCAGCATAGATGTTTGTATTTCTCGGTTTGGGTGTTTATGAAATAAATATATATGATTATTTATATATGTATTTCTATGTCTTAATATCGTTGACTAACACACATATCACAAGCAAGTAATTTGCTGACTTTTGGGCTAGACCAATTCGTGTAATTTGTCCAAAGACATTTATTTATTACTATTTTTATTACTATTTTTTATTATTAAACACTAAACACTTTCCTTTATATATATATATATATATATATATATATATATATATATATATATATATATATATAAATAAATATTATATATATATATATATATATATATATATATATATATATATATATAAACTAACATATATAAACATACGTACGGCGAATAGACATGTTCCATTTTTAGATGGATTAATAACGACGACGGTTACAATATAATCTCTAGGTCGCAGGTACTCTTTGGCATACGTTACACAACATTATAGCATTTAGGAAATTAACGAACCCATAGTCGAAATTTTATTTCAATGTTACAATAATTGCTACATAAAATATAACCGAGAGTTAGGATGAGATTTTCATCCATTTAAGCGAAAAATTGAATTAATATTTGGTACTCAATACCGTCAGAACGATTGAATGAAATTTGGCACATACCTACCTAGGTAGATTGATGTACTTAGTAAGTACTTACAAACTTCATGATTCATGATAACAACCTTTTGTTGCGTCAGGAGTTAGTAAAAAAAAACAGTAGCAGTCGTGGGACTGCCGATAGAAGTGAAAACGGAACTATTAAGTTGAGAGTAATTAAAACTATATGCAAAACATAGCTATAGATATACTATTATCATTAGCATGTCGGTGACGCGAACCGAGGATTTTACCCTCTACCAAAACGCTCAACGCGCCTAAAGAAGTTTTCACTTCAAAAATGTCATTACGCCAGACTTTTTTTATTGATCTTGCATTCCTTTGCCAAGAGAAAATAAGGAATTGGCATTAATTTCTATAAACAATCAAAATTATAAAACAGCATACACTCTAACGCTGAATATACATATAAAAATAGCATTATCTCTGTTTAACGAAGGTCGAACTTTCAATAGACAAAGCTACAAAAATTTTGTCAGTGCTCTAATTTCAAATCATTTATGAAAATAACGTAACCTTAAATTAAATAGCTTGCAGCCATTTCTAATCTTCCAAATGATTTTTATATGGTGATATTTAGTTGTAAATACCAAAAAAAAATGCTAAATTTTAGTTTTCAGTTGATGTCCTATATTTATTTATCCGAAATTTAACACGTTTTCCAGCGGTTTCAGAACATACCGCGCCACCCATTTTCTATAGAATTGACGCGCGTCGAAATACCTCGCCTTAAGCTTAGGGTATTTTGTGTCTAGAAGCCTAATAGCATATGAAGATTGCAGAGTGAATTGAACACCATTAAACTAGATTTTCCATGACTCACGTTTTTGTTTTATAGTTTAATGGTTCATTCATTCATTCATTTATCGAAAAAAGGTGAAAAATTGTTGGTTTTCCCCGTGTACGATAAAAAATGTCTGTCTGTCTGGGCGATGAACCCTTTTACAGTAATGGTCAACTTTTACAGACTACCGCTTCTTATTTACAATAAGCGGTACCAACAGCGTAACGTGTTTTCCTATGGCACAATAAAAATTTAAAAAAAAAAAACAATTTTAATGCCCTAAGGAGCGCGTGTGGTAAATGTATTCGGAAGAGGATTTTTGCCATAGAGAAGAATACAACTTACCCTGAGTTGTTACTCTTTGAAGAATAGATCATCTGTGGTTCTGCCAGGTAGATCATAAAAGGTGAACGGTTAGCTATACGAGACACTACCATCGTGACAACTAGGCGGTGTAGTTCTACATTGTCTCGGTCGGGACTGGTACCATCGCTTTACATATTCCTGCCGCAATAGTGTTAGTGCTTGTAACTTTCGATTTCCGGCTTGAACGTTAAGGTATTTCGACGCGCGTCAGTTCTATAGAAAATAGGTGGCGCGGCATGTTCTGAAACAGCTGGGAAACGTGTTAATTTTCGGATAAATAAATATAGGATATCAGCTGAAAACTAAAAAGCACATTCTTTTTTGTATTTACAACTAAATATCACCATATAAGAATGGAAGATTAGAAATATTATTAACAAATTATTTGTTTCAGAGATTTATGTAGCCTGTTTTGGAATTTTATATGATCGAGTAAAGTACATTCTATCATGTAATGAGTTAGCACATTCTTTAGATAATATCTTCAGGTATATCGTGTAATTTTTGTAAAATTGTTATTTAACAATCAATACAAAAAAACGTGATTTAACAAACCAGTTTTTCCCGTTTGTCGCGATGCCTCGCCTTAGGTAGCCAGTAAACTTATGCATGTACATTAAGATCCCGTTATAAGGATAGTAATGCGCTATTAACATCTTTGGTGTCTGTAGGCGATGGTCTCTTTCTGTCAGGAGTCATTTGCTTGTTTGCTATCTTATGATATAAAAAAATCCGTGAGCCGGTTGACCCTGCAGGCCATCCCTGAAACCAGCTAAATTGAGGTATTTACAGCAAATAAACAAAAACTGTACCTAAGCGTAGATTTTTTTGAGTTCAAAAATCTAAATTTTGTTATAAATGAATCGATGATCGATTTTGAATTTTCGAATGGTATTCAACACAATTTTTGAGCTCTAAAATGTTTTCATAGCTACAAAATGTATAGGTTGATTTTTTTCAAAATTTTTGTAAATTTCATAATTCATAAATCCCAAATAAATCGACCGATTTTGATTCAATTTACTGTATTGGGCGCATTTTTTTAGAGAAAAGCTGATAAGATTTTAAGATTAGCCTGAAAATTATTTTAAAAATAATAGGTAAGTTTTACCGCAAACTATTAGTACAACAAAATATTAGTATTTGAAAAGTCGTAATTTTTGAAAACTTGATTCGATTTTGATTTTTGAAACTACATTTTACCTTGTTTTTAAGTAATGAAATATTGTAAAAATATTGTCGAAAATTGATTGCTTATAAAATATCTGGAAGTTATGTCGAAAAAAACACTTTTTTCAAAATGTTTCGTCAATGATAACTCCCGAATGGATAAACCTATTTTGATGCAATTTATGCGTTAAACACAGTTTTTGAGGAAACATTTTGTTCTCAATCGGGACAATAATCTGGAAGTTATATTAAAAAATACTGTTTCGCCAAAATTATTTTTGGAAAATTTTCGAAATTTCGCAAAATCCCCTAAGCAGAATCAATTCAAATATTGCAAAAAAAAATCATCTTTGTTGTATGGGATAATATTACCCATCTTAAATATTTTTTTATTCTGTTTTTAATATTTTTTGTTAGAGCGTCAATGGAAATACGATGATCTGTGAAAATTTCAACTGTCTATCACGGTTCATGAAATACAGTCTGATGACAGATGAACAGACAGACACACAAACAAACGGACGGAAAGCGGAGTCTTAGTAATAGGGTCCCGTTTTACCTTTTTAAGTACGGAACCCTAAAACACATAAATTTTTGATTGATATAATTTTTAAGAACTTTAAATACCTACTTCGTTTCCACATACCTATACCTACCATTTAAGGAAGAATTAGTAACTCATATAATAAAGCATGAATTGGATCAAAATCGGTTCATTCGTTTGGGAGAAAATTTTGAAAAAAGTGTTTTTTAGAAATAACTTCGAAATTTTTCAACCAATCGTTTTTTGGTATTTTAAGGTATTATAGTACTTAAAAAACTAAGTACGTCAAATGACGTTTCAAAAATCAAAATCGAATCTAATTTTCAAAAGTTACATCTTTTCAAATGTTAAGATTAAGATTGTTTTTAGCAAACTTTCCTGTTTTTTTAAATAACTTTCAGGCTAATACACACAATGACTAAAAATTTTATCAGCATTTCGCCTTTAAAAATTGCGTCAAATACCGTTAATTGGATCAAAATCAGTCAATGAAAAATGACGAATATTTTTGGAAAAATGTTATTTGATATTGTTTCGAAAATTTTTAACTTATTGGTTATTTAGCTAAAGCAATATTTTTGATTTAATAAATTGAGTTAAATGCTCAATTTTTTGTTTCCAATTTATACAGCTTTTCAAAATCAATATAGGTACTGCCATTTTTAACAAAATAGATGTTTGAAATGAAAAAATCTATGTTTATAGTTTTTACTATTTTGAGCTTAAAATAACTTAATATAGCGGGAAGTTTCAGGGATGGCCTGCAGGGTCAACCGTTTACAGATATTACTTACTATTTTACAGATATTACTTATTTTTTTCTGTTCAGATATTTGTGGCTGTCAGGACAAGGTTTGTGCCTTTTGTATGTAAGAAAATATTTAAAAAAAATTAATTGTAGAAAGTGGAAAATTTGAATTAAGGAAGAGAATATCTTCATTAGCATAGCCGGGCGAAATCGGGTTCTGTAGATAGTTTGTTATAAACTCTCATCGTCACACTAATAATTTTTTTTATTACTAACTTATAACTAGTCTAGGCAACACGCAGATGGTGGTCTTAATGGAAAGAGATAACCATCGCCTATAGACACCAAAGATGTTAAAGTTGCTATACTGGTTCGGCAGCGTTGGAATGCCACATGCATAAATTTACCAACTAGGTACCTTTCCTCCAAGCCGGAACACAACAGCGAAAACCAGCGATGTTATAGCGGCAAGGCAATGGTACTAAAACGCTGGCACAGTGTTGCCAGAACGTTACTTTTATAACATTTTACGTTACTTTTTACCCTCTCATATTACTTCCATGTTACAGGACTCAAAATGTTATTATTACGTTACTTTTAGGACTTTTGAATTGTTCTTAATCGATTAGTGTTTGCTATACTTTGTAAGTAATTGTTGTATTTATACAGGTTTAATTTAATAAGTAAATATTTAGGGAATCAATCATTTTATTTAGATATTATATTATATGGTAAGTTGTAGCTATTGAAACATTTCTAAATTAGTTGGTATATATAACTTCAACATTATTAATTATTTATTTTAGTTTTTTTTTTTAAGAATTACTAGTCAATTAGTTGACCAAAAATTATTACGATTCTTTCGGAACCTAACTAATGGTATAGAATTTTTTTTAGTTTTTGTGTAATAAAGTGTCATATTACTAAAAGTATTATTATCGTTTTCCACGTAAAATAAGGAAATGTTAATTTTCTCGTGAAAATGTTACTTTTTACGTAAAAATGTAAGACCTATTTATATGTAACCCATATTCATGCAAATAAAATATATTCTATTCTAATCTTTTGAGCTGTCTCATGTTACATTTGACGATCTGTCACTGGCAACTCTGCCCTGGCGATACGTTGCAGAGCTCTACCATCATGTAGAGTATCTAGTCATGGTAGTAGTGACACGTATAGCTAATCTTTTGCCTTTTACAAACTGCCTGGCCGAAAAGCAGATGGTCTATTCTTCAAAGGGAGTCCAGACCAACACGATGATAAAACGCTTACATAAATCATAGTGTTAGTATAATTTTAACACGATACATACATATAATAATATGCTAGACCAAAATAAAAATAATGGTCGCACCGAAAAGATTGTGCGCAAATATTTCAAAAGGAATGAATTTATTCTTTCTTGGAATTGACGAACGAAGCAAGGCCATGATAACCGCAAAACCACACAAATTTGAACTTAATCACTGTAACAAATGGATGAAAATCATTTGTGTGTAGTAAAATTATAGAACGCCCTAATCTTTTGTTCCAAATTGAACTAAATTCATCCTATTCGGCCGTAAAAAGGTGCTATTGTTGCCAAATATGAAAGTGCAGGTATGTAGGTATTCATTATAGCTACCTGAGTTTTTAATTATCTATGCATTCATAAAAATGTGTAGAATTATGTTTTGTACCAGGAAAGTAAATAATACTAGTTTAAAGTTTGGTAACAAGCTTTAGGGTAGCCAATTTGTGTGAGATTAAAGTATATTTATGCAACAGGTTCAAAAATAATAAAAGTGTTAAATATTTTTCGGTACTTATTCCGCGAAACAAATAACTACTTTTATAAAAGGCCTAATTTCATTAAATTAAGCAACAACCTTATTGCTCTTTGTAATTAGGTTTAAAATACATTTATTTTTTTATAGGTTTTAAGACTCCAACGATTGTAAAAACATTATTTTGAATACATGCTTTGTTTTAATAAAAAAGTTAATATGTAGTTTTAAAGAACGCTCTTACGCTCTTTAATACTATCAATGCTTACAGTTATACAGGTTACAAACATACATTTAAATAGCAATACCCCGCGAATATTCCGGTAATAGAAAAATACTAATTGTTCAGGAAAAATAAAATAGTATTTTTTTAATATTTACTTTTCGAGTCGATTTGTATCTCAAAAATAAGCCAATTTTTTTAAGCTGTCTTCATATCGAGACAAAATACAATTGCTTACAAAAGCTTGATATGTTTTTCGTCGATATAAATGAGATTAAAACCGTATTATTTGTTTGCATAAAGTTAAACAGTATTTTTATATCTTGGTAAATATCAATAGATAGAATATCGTGTTGGTCCCGGCCTCCTTTGTAGAATAGGCCAACTGCCGTTCTGCCAGGCAGGTCGTAAAAGGCGACCGATTGGCTATCGAGTCACTACCATCGTGGCTACTAGGTGGTAGAGTTCTGCATTGTCTCGCCCGGGTCTGGTACCACCGCCTTACCTATTCCTGCCGCAATAGCGTCAGTGCTTGTCGCTGTCGTGTTCCGGTTTGGAGGGTAAGGTAGCCGGTAAACTTAAGCATGTGGCATTAGACCTCGCCACAAGATAGCAACGCACCATTAACATCTTTGGTGTCTATAGGCGATGGTTGACTCTTCCTATCAGGAGACCCATCTGCTTGTTTGCTATCTTATGATATAAAAAAAAAAAGAAAAAATGTGGGAAAAAAATCACAAGGTCCTTGCAACAAACCTCTAAATGCTGAAAAACTATAGCTTATCTAAAATAGCTTATCACCGGAATATTCGCGGGGGCCTCGATTATGTATTCCACTTTATAAAGAAAGGTAGGTACTATAGCATAGTTGGTAGCCCAAAGCAAGAATTGAACGTTGTTTAAAAAAAATCCTATATAGGTAAGTACAAACTTCTCGAATTATTGTAACCTCAAAGAAAAATCGATTATCTTTTGTTTTGCAAACTCTGATTTACTTAAATAAAATCACAATGGAAGCATTTACTGTGCGTGACCCGACTCGCACTTTGCCGAATGTGACTAGACAGATTTTTATTTGTTCATGCCAACTCTGACTTTGCCGAATGTGAGTAGACACATTTTTATTGATTAATACTGAGTGTGATTTTGCCGAATGTAAGTTGACCATTTTTATTGTTTGTGGCTTCGACTATTTGGGTGATTTAATTTTTAATTTCCCGCTACGTATGTATAACGAAGTTACTGATTTAGCTCCGATTTTCGAAAATCGATTTTTTACCATATCTCCGCGATTTGAGGTCCTAAGACTTTCTCCGATTATTTTCGCGATGATGTCAGTGTGTCCGTACGTATACTTTCTGAAAAGTTGAATCAATTCTGTTCAGGAGATTTTGCAAAATGTTGGATAAACCTCAAACAAAATTTGGCGAAAACGCATTTTTAGGGTTCCGTATCTAAAACTTTTTCCGATTATTTTCGCGATGATGTCAGTGTGTCTGTACGTAAACTTTTTGAAAAGTTGAATCAATTCGGTTGAGGAGATTTTATAAAATTTTGGAAAAATCTCAAAAGCAATTTGGCGAAACAGTATTTTTAGGGTTCCGTACCTAAAAGTTAAAAATGGGACCCTATTACTAAGCCTCCGCAGTCTGCCTGTCCGTCTGTCTGTTTATCAACAGGCTGTATCTTATAAACCATGAAAGCTAGAAAGCTGAAACTTTCACAAATTATGTATTTTCGTTGCCGCTATAACAACAAATACTAAAAATAAAAATGATACGTCCCATTAATGCAACACGTGTTTTTTTCGGATTTTTTGCTCAATAACCGTAACAGGGCAAATTAAAATTTCACAGAATAATTAGTTGTATATTACCTTTAAAAATGAATAATTAAGTAAAAACAAAGTAAACGTAAAGTTCTTCCCTCGCACTATTCCTCTGTGGAACCAATTACCGGCAGGGGCTTTTCCAAGCGGATACGACTTAGGGACCTTCAAGAAAAGAGCCTACTCTTTCTTTCTTTCAAGAAAAGGCCGGCAACGCAACTGCAGATCTTCTGATAGTGTGGTTGTCCATGGGCGGTGGTGATCACTTACCATCAGGTGAGGTCCTGTCCGTTTGCCCCCTTTTCCATAAAAAAAGTAAATATTAAAGGGGGTCTCCAATTCAACAAACATAATTTTTAAGCAATTTTTAATCGATCTTAATAAATAGGTAGAAACGTAAAAAGGGATGCTACGGAACCCTTCGTGCGCGAGCCCGACTCGCACTTGACCGGTTTTATAACATAACTTCCAGATTAATTCACTGATGGAGTACAAAATCTAATCAGCTCTATTCCTTAATAAACTGCGCCTAATGTATAAATTGCATCAAAATCGGTTTATCCTTTCGGGAGTTATCGTTGACGAAAATTTTTGAAAAAGTCGACATAACCTCGAAATCTTTTAACCAATCATTTTTCTACCTTCTAAAATATTTTAGTACTTAAAAAACTAAAACAAATGTCTTTTGAAAATGAAAATCTTATAAAATTTTCAAAAGTTGCAGCTTTTCAAATATTAATAGGTTTGTTTAAAGTAAACTTGCTTAATATTTTTAAATAACTTTCAAGCTTAAAAATCTAACCAGTTTTTCTCTTAAAAAACTTGCGTCAAATTCAGTAAATTTGATCAAAATCGGTTGATTTATTTGGGCCTTGTCAATAATGAAATTTTTTGACTTTTTTACATTTCTTCAACATATTTTAACCTATAAATTATTGTAACTAAGAAAACATTTTCCAGTTCAAAACGTTGCGTTGAATGCCATTCGAAAAATCAAAATCGATCATCGCACCAAAATATACAGATTTTCGAATTTTTTTTAATATCTTATGATAGCAAACAAGCAGATGGGTCTCCTGATGGAAAGAGTCAACCACCGCCTATAGACACCTGATAGTTCACCTGCTACCTTACCCTCCAAACCGGAATACGACAGTGACAAGCACTGACGCAATTGCGGTAGGAATAGGTAAGGCGGTGGTATCAGAGTGCTAAGTGTGAGTTTTTCTTTTTGCATTCGATCGTGAGCGCGTTTCGAGTTTACTAGAAATTTGTATGTGATTTGAACAACGCCACCTAGTGGTAAACTGGTTTCTCACGTTTACCACTAGGTGGCGCTGTACTAATCACATACAAATTCCTAGTAAACTCCAAACGCGCTCACGATCGAATGCGAAAAGAAAAACTCACACTTAGCACTCAGATCCGGGCGAGACAATACAGAAATTTACTTCCTGGTAAATTAGGTACTGCCATTTTCGAAAAAATTTAGATTTTTGTCCTTGAGGCTTAAAATACCACAGTTTCCGGAATGGCCTGCAGGGTCAACCGTTTTACATATATTTTTTTTATTTATGTCTATAAATTATATCAGTACAATGTTTGCATGAAAGAAGATATTTGAAAACTCGTACTAAAATTAAACTAGGTATTTGAGTTTGATCATTAAAACTGTAAAATATTGGTATATTTCAACCGACTTACCAAAAGAAGAAGGTTATCAATTCGGCTGATTTTTTTATGTTTGTGACCTCAAATCAAAATATATTCAAAAAATATATTTTATATATAAATATATAAACTAGCTGTTGCCCGCAACTTCGTCCGCGCGGACTACGTTTACTCCGCACAGCTCCTCCCCCATAGGTGATAGCGTGAAAATATGTAGCCTATATGTTGACCCGACCTGTTAGTAATATTCATGCAAAATTTGAAGTAAATCCATGCAGTACTTTTTGAGTTTACCCCGAACATACATACAGACAAACAGACAAAAATTCTAAAAACTATATTTTTGGCTTCGATAACGATTGTCAATCACGCCCCAAGAATTATTTAAAAAAATATTCAATGTACAGTTTTGATTTTCCTACGATTTTATTATATGTATAGATAAATTGTGCATTACACTGAATTATAAAATACTTAAAAACTGTCTTATGGTGTAACTTAACATGTATCTTCCTGAACTAGGTTGACATGTGTTTCAGGACTCAGACCTCTGAACTCAGCAATTTATGAACTGATTTTGAAAAGTCCATTTAGATTAGGAAGGAACTCTTCTGGTAGTCCCAGATTAATTTTTTCCCTCCTATTGATCCCGGGCTCCTTTGAAGAATAGGTTAACTGTAGTTTGCCAGGCAGGTTGTAAAAGGCGACCGATTGGTTATACGAGCCGCTACCATCGTGGTCACTAGGTCGTAGAGTTCTGCATTGTCTGGATCTGGTACCACCGCCTTACCTATTCCTGCCGCAATAGCGTCAGTGCTTGTCACTGTCGTGTTCCGGTTTGAAGGGTAAGGAAGCCGGTAAAATTATGCATGTGGCATTAGATCTCGCCACAAGATAGCAACACACCATTAACACATCAAAGGTGTCTATTAGGCGATAGTTGACTCTACCATCAGGAGACTCATCTGCTTGTTTACTACCTTTTAATATAAAAAAAATTGGTAAACTGATGTAGAGTTCAGGAGATACAAGAAATGGGAAGACGGTTGTTCCATTTTTCCTGCGTTTAAATTATCTTTACAATGATAGCCGTGCGAAGCCGGCTAGCCTGTACGAAGCATATTAAAGCTTCTTGTTATTAGTGCAGGTCACTCGGCGTAATCGTTTCCCACGATTGCAGGTCTTCGCCGAGCACCTGGCTTCAATCAGGCTTGCTACGATTTAATTTATCGCCCGCCATTTTTAAGGCTTCATTACATTGGATTGATATTAAAAAGTTTTGTTAGTACTTAAAGGCTTGCATAACGAACTCGTAAGTACAGATTCAAATCTGTACATATAATAAAATCGTAGGAAAGTTAAAACTTTACATTGAATATTTTTTTAAAAGAATACTTGGGGCGTGATCTACAATCGATATCGAAGCTAAAAATATAGTTTTTAGAATTTTTGCCTGTTTGTCTGTATGTATGTCCGGGGTAAACTCAAAAAGTACTGCATGGTTTTACTTCAAATTTTGTATGAATTGCATGGTTTTACTTCAAATTTTGTATACACGTCAATGAATAATAACTATAATACATATACCTATCTAACGCCTACATCCAAAAGTATCAAATCAAGTGTCGCAGGATTAATATATTTCTTATATCTGGCAAAGAAATTATGCTGTGAAGCCTACTTTACGATGTCATCACTATAATCTGCTGCTTATATAATAAAACTATTCAATTAGATTTTTAATATACCTAGCAATATTTTTAAGATGAAAATGTTTATTTTTAAAATGATGAATACCAAAAATATACAATACCACGATTCGAATTTTGTAGCTAGCGCGGGCGTGCCGTTCTAATATTACTTGTCTATAGTCGACTTCGTATACCACATAGAAACCGGCGTGATGATATTCGCATACTGTTTTTGTATAATATAAAATTAAAAACCTATTTTCATGTTATTTGGGCCGTAGTATATCTACAGTCCGCCATGACGGCAGATGTAGGTGCAGCTGCGCGCGCACGCGTATGCCCACCTTTCCCGCCTTTTTTGTCCTTTGTTCAAAGATTGATTTGAGAATTTCTTTAGACATCTGGTGTGGCTACCTATTTTATTATTTGATATCTAAGAAATGTGTTTATTCGGGCGTAACAAAATTTAAAGCTCGGTATTTTGCCGAATGTGATCCCAAATTGATTCAATATTATCTAATCTACAATATTTTTTTCACGGTATTGCGATCTAAATATGTACCTAATCAATAGCTTTCTTGATGGAAATAAATTATGATCCTCTGACCCCTATCGACACCAAATATATTTTTAACTTATTAGTCGTTATCCTAATCGTCACAGATTCGGATAACCCGTTCCTAGGTTTGATCCCGGGTAAAAAGTGTAAATAAAAAAAATGCACCAGAAATAGGCATAGATCATTTAACAATTTTAATTTACGCACTAAATTCTTCTTAACAATTAACAGCCGCTATTTATATTTCACGAATTTCACCATTTTTTGACCCCTCCCCGTCCCGTTGTCACAGCTGGTCACATTTGTGAGACCCCCCCCCCCCCCCCCCCCAATCATAATTCTTCGTAGCAACACGTAGGGTTCGGAGCCTCTAGACTCCATTGTCGCAGGTTTCTCCCCGTGTTGGTTCTGAACTCCTTTGAAGAATAAATAGGCCAACTGCCCTTTTGCCAGGCAGGTTGTAAAAAGCGAACGATTGGCTATGTGAGTCAGCGACAAGCACTGACGCTATTGCGGCAGGAATAGGTAAGGCGGTGGTACCAGACCCGGGCGAGACAATGCAAAACTCTACCACCTAGGAGTCACGATGCTAGTGACTCGCTTAGCCAATCGGTCGTCTTTTACGACCTGCCTGGCAGAACGGCAGTTGGTCTATTCTTCAAAGGAGCACGGAACAAACACGGGGAAAATATTTAACAGTATTTATATGTATATTTATATATGTATATGTATATACATATATAAATACTGTTACAAACATAATAAATACCCGAACCCAGAAATCCAAACAGCTGTGCTTATCACACAAATGTTTGTCCCTGCCAGCAACTGAACCCGAGCCCCATCGATTATTTAATAGGTTTCCTATCCACTTGACCAACGTGGCGGCCGCGATGGTGATCTCTTTCCATCAGCAGACTTGCTTTGTTCTTGTATTTCTGGATTTGGGTGTTTATATTTATGTCACAGTATTTATATATGTATTTCTATATATTAATATCGTTGACTAACACCCATAACACAAGCAAATAATTTGCTTGTGTTATGGGTGTTATGGGTGTCGTTGGTGTTAGATCAATTTGTGTAATTTGTCCACCGATATTATTATTAATATTATTTTTATTAATTCAATTCAATCATATCAATTCTTATTCTTAATCATGTATCTTAATAAATACCCGGACGAGATGTATTTTTTTATTTATTTTTTTTATTTTATGTCATAAGATAGCTAACAAGCAGATGGGTCTCCTGATGGAAAGAGTCAACCATCGCCTATAGACACCAAAGATGTTAATGGTGCGTTGCTATCTTGTGGCGAGGTATAATGCCACATGCATAAGTTTACCGGCTACCTTATCCTCCAAACCGGAACACGACAGCGACAAGCACTGACGCTATTGCGGCAGGAATAGGTAAGGCGGTGGTACCAGACCCGGGCGAGACAATGCAGAACTCTACCACCTAGTAATGTTGCAGAATTCTACCACCTAGTAATCACGATGGTTGTGACACGTATAGCCAATCACTCGCCTTTTACGAACTGCCTGGCAGAATGGCAGATGGTTAGTTATTTAAAGACAAAAATCATTTTTAACTTTGAACTTGTTAGATTTTGCACCCCCACCGCAGTCTTCAGAGTAATGCGCGTAATGATATTTGTTTCATGAATATTACTTAGTTCAAAAAGCATGGTGTGACCATGCCTGACGTTGCAGTTTTCTTATCAGCGGTGACGCAAGCACGAAGGCACCGTGGCCTGACAGGATGTTTAGTCTAAGATAGAAACACATGCATTGCAAAATTACGATGACATGGAATATGTGCCGTTGTACTATTAGAGGAGAGTCGGGTAGCCATGGACGCATAAGCAAAAGTCATGAGATTTTAAAAACGGCTGCAATATTTATTTACTTTTAAAGGTCCGGCAAAATTATAAAATTAGGAATTAAATATTGAATTGAGAGTGCATTTTGTTTATTATTGTAAAATATTACAAGATAATATAAAAATACAAATAAATTCATCAATTGGGTGCACCAAGTCTTGTGGATGAACTCTGTAAATCTGGCAGTGTGTCATTTAACATCTACCTATAATTACATTTAAATACATTTTAATTTTAATGTAAATACATTTTTCCCGATTGCTTTTAATTTAGTTGAAGGCACTAACTATTCTAGTTCAAATTTTGTATAATTGAAATATATCTATGCGTTTTGATTTTGTGTTGGATAAAAATGAAATGTTGAATATTTTATATTATTTTTTTATTACATACATCGAACATATTATCGATTCTGAACAGCCTCTGAAAATTTGGCCGGACCTTTAAAAGTAACCCTTTAAAACATAATATAATAAATGTAATATATAAATAAATGTATTGTATTTTAAAATACGTAACAATCAGATATATAAATAAATGTATTGTGTTTTAAAATACGTAACAAAGTACGTAGTAACGTACTCAAACAAGTTCTATAAACAGTCTTTAATTTTCACAATTCTATTTATGGCGGATAGGGTAATCCGAGAACCGTTTTTTATTTTTATTTACAACACAATAAAAACGATCAGAAGATTCGACCGTTTATGTCGCATATTTTGGGATTTCACAAGGGAATCAAAAAGGGTACTTCTATGTGTAGTTAAGGTTATCTACAAGTTTATAAGGAACCCTCAGTATGTGAGTCTAACTCATACTTGAATGGTTTTATTAATAATTTGTAACATCCATATTCTTGAAAAAAATAATTCTTTGTGCATATTGTGGCGAATATTGAATTAAGCGACGCTGCGAACATTTTAAGATGTACACCATTTATCTATGCGTTACGTGATTGCTTGTAACCGATAATGGCTGAGGCTACCCGATAGTCTGGGATACCCGACTCTCCCCTACTATTATAAATATACTAGTACTAGTGGTTCATCATGAGAAATCGCGATGGCATATTTTTGACCTTAGATTTAGGGACCCTATAAATAGGGGACGAAAAATTATGTGATTTTTAACTTCCCGCTAACGTACCTATGTAGATAAGGAAGATATTGATTTTGCCCCGATTTTCGAAAATCAAGTTTTCACCAGAATTTCACGTTTTGAGGTCTTAGGAACCTTTTCCGACTATTTTCACGATGACGTCAGTATGTCTGTATGTGTGTGTGTCTGTATGTATGTATGTGTGTGTGTGTGTGTGTGTGTGTGTGTTTTTAAACAAACATCTCATAACTATGAAACGCGGTTGATGGCATTCGATAGGATTCCACTCAACTTAGACTTCTTAAAAATTTTAACAATATTTGGTTTCCAGGAGACTTTGACAAATTTTGAAAAAGCCTTAAAAAAGTTTTTGACGAAACAGTATTTTTTTAATATAACTTCCAAATTAATGCACCGATTAAATTCAAAATGTAATCAGCTCTATTCCTCAAAAATGTGTTCATAAGTTATCGTTGTCGACAAAACTTTGGAAAAATTGTGTTTTTTTTTTACCTAACTTCGAAATGTTTCAACCAATCATCTTTTGACCTTTCACAATATTTTAGTACTTAAAAACTACGTCGAATGCCGTTTCTACAATTAAAATGGAATTTAATTTTCAAAATTTACAGCTTGTCAAATATTTAAATTACGTTGTTTACAGTAAACTTTCTTCATATTTTTAGGCTACGATATAAATTTATTCAAAAATCTAGTCAACTAAATTCTGAAAACCAAATTAAATCGGTCGATTCGATCGGGATTTATCAATGACGCAAATTTTTGAAATAGGATTTTTTGACATTCCTTGACATTTTTTTAACCTATTAATTTTGTAGCTAAATAACTTAAAGCTCAAAAACGCCATTCCAAAAAAAATTAACCATCGCCTATAGATACCAAAGGTGTTAATGGCGCGTTGCTATCTTGTGACGAGGTCTAAAGCCACATGTATAAGTTTACCAGCTACCTTAGCCTCCAAACCGGAACACAACAGTGACAAACACTGACGCTATTACGGCAGGAATAGGTAAGGCGGCGGTTTTTAAAATATACATCTTTTCAAACATTAAAATACTATCATTTTTATAATCTTTAGTTTTGCTGCAATGTGCTTAAAATACCTTAATATTGCGGGAATTTTCAAGGATGACCTGTAGGGTCAACCGATTAACAGAATATTTTATATCTGTTATTCCAGTCAGTCATCTAATATTTACGGAAATACAAAGGCTCGATTCTTTTGCCTTCGAGGATTTCGCTCGCTCATTTTTTGTTATTTGATAGAACTGCTTTCAGTTATCACCTCCTATAGACATCGAAGATGTTGATGATGCGTTGCTATCCGTTTAGCGGTATTGGAATGCCACATACAATACAATTCAATAACTCTTTATTGTGCACCAAAACAAAATAACAACTTATAAATTACATAACAATTTCCATACTTGTTAGATACACTTAAGTTTACCAGCCACCCGTGTTGGTACCGTGCTCCTTTGAAGAATAGGCCTACTGCCGTTCTGCCAGGCAGGTCGTAAGAGGCGATCGATTTGCTATGCGAGTCACTACCATCGTTGCTACTACGTGGTAGCGTACTTTATTGTCTCGTCCGGGTCTGATACCACCGCCTTACCTATTCCTGCCGCAGTAGCGTCAGTGCTTGTCTCTGTCGTGTTCCAGTTTGGAGGATAAGGTAGCCGGTAAACTTATGCATGTAGCATTAGACCTCGCCACAAGATAGCAACGCACTATTAAGATATTTGGTGTCTATAGGCGATTTGACTCTTTCCATCAGGATATCCATCTGTTTGTTTGGTATCTTGTGATATAAAAAAAACTACTTACTCTTCCAACTGGAAAACGATAATGACGTCAATACGTAAGACGGAGCTACCCGATCCGGGCGAGACGTTACGAAACTCTACCACCTAGTAGTCACAATGGCAATAAATCGTATAATCAACTATTCCCCATCTACGAAGTGCCTGGCTGAATAGCAGATGACCTATTCTTTAAAGAGAACCTGGACTAACATAAAAAATAAAATTCCTTCATCAAAAATCGCGACATGTACAACAAAAAAGAATTAGCCAAATAGGCTCGTTCTCGTTCGTTGCTCGCTCGTGGAAGTTTGAAGTAATGCTGGATAAACATTATGTGTATGTCACACTCATTTTACTCGGAGACTATGGATACTGTATTGTTGTTTATTGTTGTTATTGTTGTTGTACGGGTTCGATCCCCGACGGGGACAAGCATTTGTGTGATGAACATAAATGTATTTCCAGGTTTGGGTGTAAATTAAATATATTCTAGTTTTATATATGTATTTCTATGTATTAGTATCGTTGACTAACACCCATAACACAAGCTAATAATTTGCTTACTTTGGGGTTAGATCAGTTAGTGTAATTTTATATTTATACTAGCTGTTGCTCGCGACTTCGTCCGCGCGGACTTGGTTTACTCCGCACTGCTCCTCCCCCGTAGGTGAAAGCGTGATAATATGTAGCCTATATGTTGACCCGACCTGTTAGTAATATTCATGCAAAATTTGAAGTAAATCCATGCAGTACTTTTTGAGTTTACCCCGGACATACATACAGACAAACAGATAAACAGACAAACAGACAAAAATTCTAAAAACTATATTTTTGACTTCGATATCGATTGTAGATCACGCCCCAAGTATTCTTTTAAAAAAATATTCAATGTACAGTTTCGACTTTCCTACGATTTTATTATATGTATAGATAGATAATTCACGGGACAGTGAATATTTATATTTATTTAAATTGCGATATATCACTTGTTATTAGGGAGTCATCGAGCTGATACGATACCGACATTCATAAAAAAGTATTGCTGATACCGACATCAACGCCGAGAACGACAGAGATTTAGTAGTCGTGGATTTAGAAACGGACAAAATTACTGTTAATAATGTACCTGATGAATAATTAAAATTCTCAAAAGATTTTTGTTCAGGAATCACATTTTTAAATTATTCGGCGAAACTTGGTGGTATTATAAGTCTGGATGCAGATAGCACTAACCATTGGTTGTATAGTCAATGTCTGGATGAGACCTGCTCTTGAGAATACTTACAGATACTACAGAACTCGTTTGTTCAATTTTTTTTGCAAATTTTGGAATAGAACATCATTGCGCCAGAAAAGCAAAGGATTTCCTTATCATCTATATTGCCCCTAGTTCAAAATCGACGCCCCCCGCGAATATTCCGGTAATAAGTTATTACTGAGTTTTTCGTGTTATGTGTATCTTCACCCATATCCCCGAAGGGGTAGGCAGAGGTACAACAAGTGCACCCACGATTAGCCGAACATACTTAGTCCCACAAATGTGATAGATGGCAAGCCTATCGCCAATCGGGCACTTTCCAATCCCCGGCAACTTTGTGTTTCTCAAAAAACTGAAAAAACTTATGTGTTTTTTTAGCATTTATAGGTCATGATTCACCTTGTCAATTTTTTCCACAATTTTTCTATTGATATTTACAAATATATGAAAATACTATTTATCTTTATATAAATGAATAATACGGTTTTAATCTAATTTATACACTTCATCGACGAAAAACATATCGCACTTTTGTGAGCAAGTGTATTTTATCTCGATATGAAGACAGCTTAAAAAATTAGCTTTCTTTTGAGATGCAAAACTATTCGAAATGTAAATATATAAAATACTATTTTATTTTTCCACAACAATTTGTGTTTTTCTATTACCGGAATGTTCGCGGGGGCGTCGAAATGTACCTATCGGTGTATCGGCAAATATAATCGCCGATTTCAATCCACCGGAAAACTCACGATATCGGTGTTGAATGCATCTCTACTTGGAAATCATATTAGTATAAATAATTTGTTTTTCCGTTCGCCAATTGTACCCTTGAATTGTACCATATCAAATTTCTTCTAAATGGAGAACAGTTAAGCTATTGTATCTAAATGTTAAACAAAGTAACCATGTGGCATCGGCTTGTGTTATTTTATTTCATAATAGTTGATAAAATGTTGCAACCACTTGTATGAGCATTTCTAAGCGGTCACCATGATTCCACCTAGGGTTGCCAACTATAATCCTAAGTAATCCATTCTAATATTGCCTTTTTTGCGTTTTCAGGGCTTAGTAACCGTTGAATCGATTTTGATAAAATTTGGCTACGACATAATATATTTCTTTTTTATGTAATATATATTTTTCTATATATCTTTTTTATATTATAAGATAGCAAACAAGCAGAGCCGGATTTAAACTCAATGCCGCTCCTGGCCACCGGAAAAAAGTCCGCCCTATTACTAAAATTGTACTGAAGGGGGGAAATACGTGTAGAAAGACGTTTTCATGCTGATTTTTTATTAATTTTTTTAAGGTATGAAAACTAATGTTATATATTGAAACTATCAGGTTATTTCATACATATATTTGTATATTTTATCATTTTGATAATATCTTAAAAAGCACCCCACGCTTTTTTTTAAATAAAACACATATTTTTTTAATCACATTATTATTAATTTATATTTATTGAAAATTTTAACACTATTCATAATTTAAATTTATTAAAATTTATTTTCTATTTTTGAAGTGAAAACTTCTTTAGGCGCGTTGAGCGTTTTGGTAGAGGGTAAAATCCTCGGTTCGCGTCACCGACATGCTAATGATAATAGTATATCTATAGCTATGTTTTGCATATAGTTTTAATTACTCTCAACTTAATAGTTCCGTTTTCACTTCTATCGGCAGTCCCACGACTGCTACTGTTTTTTTTAGTTTGATTTTCTATAAAAAAGCGTGTTTTGAGTTGTTTCAAACTATTATTTATTTTTTACTTTTTAGTTTGGTTTATTTATAAAAGCGTGATTTTTTAGTTTTTTTAAACTATTATTTGTTTTGTAGAATTAAAATTCTCCTTAGTATTCGAAAATTTGTCAATATTAGAGAAATCGGCTAAAGATAATTGGAAATTAAAATTAACATCAAGTCCTGTCTTATCGACTGTAGAGAAAATTTATAAAAAATTAAAATTAAGTTTCTTACTAAAATTATATAAGTTAACAAAAATCATATATTGCAAATTGAAAAATGGAATAATTTTATCAAATTAGTGTATTGTCATCGGTCCTCGATAAATCTACAAAGTTTGAACGAAATCTGGCCGTTTAAAGTGGGTACAAAATCGCGCCCAGAAGTCGGTTACAAACATACAAACATACATACAAGTGAAGCTAATAAAAAGCGTGTAAAAAATATACGATTTTTCGTTTAAATTAAAATTAATTGGTGAAATCGATAAATTGATTGATTGTTAAAGTTGATGTTTTAAGAAATGCAAAAAAATAATTCCGAAATAATTTCAATTTTTCAAAAATAAATACTAATTAAATTTCCTTAATTCCAGAAAATAGAAAAATTGATTATTATTTGAAATCTCCAAGGAAACAAATTGATTAAATCATTTTGATTATTAATTTTTACTAAAAAGGTGCCAAAATTATAATTCATAAATAATGAATGAATTGAATTTCTTGAATTATAAATTAATAGAATTAATTAATTATATTGGGGAATCTTGGAATCTTGATAAGACTAAAAAAAATTTTTTTTCACTTTCAAAATTTTGCCGCCCCAAAACATTTGCCACCCTGGGCACTTGCCCCGATTGCCCCTAGTGTAAATCCACCGCTGCAAACAAGTAGACAAGGGCGGACTCAGCCTTCGGGTCAGAGGGGGTCACATATATGAGGTTCAGTCAAGATAGGCTCCGACCCTTATTTATCTATATATATAAAAGAAAGTCGTGTTAGTTACTCCACTTATAACTCAAGAACGGCTGAACCGATTTAGCTGAAAATTGGCAGGGAGGTAGTTTAGAGCCAGGAGAAGGACATAGGATACTTTTTACAAAAAAATAAATCTGCTTATTTATTGCCATTAAGGCGGAACAAAGTTTGCCGGGTCAGCTAGTTTGTAATAAATCCATACCCAGACCCCTGCCTAGGGGGGTCATGAACCCATGACCCCCTCTGGATCCGCTCTTGCAAGCAGATGTTTCTCCTGATGGAAAGAGTAAACCATCGTCTATATACACCAAATATGGTAATGGTGGTCTTAATGCCAAGTGCATAAATTTACCGGCTACCTAACCCTTACAACCGGAACACGACAATTACAAGCATTAACGTATTGCGGCAGGAATAGGTAAGGCAGTGGTGCCAGACACAGGCAATACAAAACAGAAACCTGCCACCTAGTAGCCACGTTAGTGAATCATATAGCCAATACTTTGGCTTTTACGAACTGCCTGACAGAAGGGCAGATGGTCTATTTTTTAAAAGTACCATCACATAATAAAGGACTGAAGTTAGGCATTTGCTTGTTTGCTAACCAATAATATTAAAAAAAGTTTTGGTCACTACGTGGTAGAGTTCTGCATTGTCTCGTCCGGGTCCGGTACCACTGCACCGCCTTAATTTTTCCAGTCGCAATTCATTAACTGTCACCGTCGGGCTCCCGTTTGGAGGGTATAGTACAGGGCAGGGGTGGCCAACTTGATTAGACATAAGATCTACTGTTTACTAACGAAACCCTGTACGATCTACCACTTATATACTTCTTGAAATCTTAAATGAAACAGCATAGTTTAGTGTTTATTATACAATCATGTAGTATTCAGTCAGCGCAGTTTGGTCTACTTATCGATCGACTGGGCGAATAGTTGCAATCGACTGGTTGACAACCGCTGGTATAGGGTATAAAGTATCTTCACGCCCGTATCCCCGAAGGGGTAGGCAGAGGTACAACAAGTGCACCCACGATTAGCCGAAGATACTTGGTCCCACAAATGTGATAGGTGGCAAGCCTATCGCCAACCGGGCACTTTCCAATCCCGGGCAACTTTGTGTTTATCAGAAAACTGAAAAAACTTTTTTTTTTAAGTGCCCGACCCGGGAATCGAAGCCGGGACCTTATGTGGTCGACGCCAATGCTGGACCACTAGACCACAGAGGTATAGGGTATAGTAGCCGGTAAACTTATGTGGCAGTAGTTTCAAACATTTTGAATTGCTTACCAAGTGTATCCCTACATCATACCCACAGCATGTGATTTTGCATTCTTTGATCGGCTTAGATCAGGGCAACGTCCTTAGTTCCAGAGGTTTCAGTCATATGAATTTTAACACGCGATATTTCACACGAAGAATCCCAAATGTAAACAATACTTTCCGTTTCCAGTGCTGCTGAAGCTAAAGATAAACTGACTTTAGCTTTGCGAAACACCCCTAAGAACTCTACAATGTCTTTCTTTACCATAATATAAAAATAAATTAAGTACTTACCCATTTCAGATCATTTGTTTAACAAGACATTCTGACCACTTATGGTTTACATTCGATGTCGTCGCAAACTCTCAAAACGTAATAAATTAAGTTTTAATTGTAAACAATAGTTGGCCCTTATTTATAGAGGTCTGCCTTCCTGTCATGCGTGTATGACACAATAATTATACATTTCGAAAATATGTTTAAAGTGACAAATACTTAAGTATCTTCACGCCCGTATCCCCGAAGGGGTAGGCAGACGTACAACAAGTGCACCCACGATTAGCCGAAGATACTTGGTCCTACAAATGTGATAAGTGGCAAGCCTATCGCCAACCGGGCACTTTTCCAATCCCGGGCAACTTTGTGTTTATCAGAAAACTGAAAAAACATTTTTTTTAAGTGCCCGACCCGAGAATCGAACCCGGGACCTCATGTGGTCGACGCCAACGCTGGACCACTAGACCACAGAGGCTATTTATGCACAAAAAATGTGTATAGGTTAAAATTAACGCCTAAGGGCATTCTGTCAAACCTCATATTGTACAGAAAGAAAATAAAAGAGGTGGTGCATCTTAACTTAGAACAGAGTAATTTAAACTTGCCGTGAAAAGATAAATAAAACAATAATAAAAAAAATGAAGCATGAAGCATGCGTTCTTGAGCCGTTTTTTTTGCGACTTTTGGTAGAGACAAAACCATGGAGTCTAGAAAAATGAGGGAAGAATCAGTGAATAAAAGTGTCCATAAAAATGCATCCAACAGTGGTCGCACCACCATCGCTAAATAACTTTTAGAAAGAAAGCGGTAAAAGCGCTTTTAAATACTTTCCAGTAAATTATTAAAACAGCACTACAAGCCCTGGCAAATACTCATGCACAGCAAAATTCACAAATCTGATGCTTATTTCAGTAAACAACTGGTTACTTTTTTACAACTGTCACTATATGTAAGTCTGTCCTTCTTATTTCTAGTCTCCATGTACACAAGTTATAAGTTCGTGAGACCGTCAAATTAATAATTTAATGCACCATAAACACTTTAGTTTACTTGTAGGGAAGTTTACTCATGGACTTAAAAAATGTGATCACAGAGTCACAACTCATGATCATAATAATTTATTGCAAATAAATGTTTTCATGTTATTTCATTCCATAACTCGTCAGCGCTCATTCTTTCTTATTCATTATTACTGATTGCTTCATCATAGTCGATGCGATAGAGTAAGCAACATTCTACACTCACTCTCAAAAAGGCTTATTAATAGTATCAATTAAATTAATTACTACGACGTAGCTTAATCCGTGATCGTAGACGATGAGATGAATCAAGGGCGGATCCAGGGGGGAGTCATATGTCTTTGCAATAAATCCATACCCCCCCCCCCCCCCCGCTCGGCAGGGGTCGGGGTATGGATTTATTGCAAAGACATAAGGATTAAAGCCTATCTTGACTAAACGTCAAATATGTGACCCACTGACCCAAAGACGGAAAAATGGAAAAAAATGGCTGCTAATAGCACGCGTAATCAAATGGGTTTATTAATAGCATTATCGTTTATTGCTATTTCGTAGAAGATGCTTTAGAATTAGCGCTAGTCTAAATACATGCTCAAATAGATTATTAAAAAACCATTGAAATTTATTGCTACATTGCCGGTAGTCAATGCGATAGAATTAGCGCATATTCTATTAGTTTTATTATAAGCGCTATTTAAATAATTCCTACATCGTAGTCAATGCATTAGAATAAGCGCTAATCTACACGTACGTTAAAATAGTTTTATTAATTAATAGCATCATTAAAAATTGCTACGTCGCGGTCCTAGTCGATTCGATAGAATGAGCGAACATAGGTTCAATGAAATGAAACTAAATGAACGTATTTATTTGGTACGGCTGGACCGGGCTCCTTTTGAAGAATAGACCTGCTACCGTTAAACTAGGCAGGCTCAGCCCATCGCCTCCAACTTTACAAGGCCCAAATTCGACCTCACATGGAGTACTGTTCTCACCTCTGGGCCGGAGCTCCTCAGTACCAGCTTCTTCCTCTTGATCGCATTCAACGTAGAGCGGTTCGAATCGTCGACGACCAGGCTATTTCTAATCGGCTTGACTCTTTGGCGTTACGCAGATATGTAGGCTCGCTCTGCATCTTTTACCGTATTTATCATGGGGAGTGTTCCGACGAGTTGTTAGGACTAATGCCTGCCGCTAAATTCCACCATCGGACATCGCGTCAAAATTTAAAGTCCCATCCTCACCACCTCGATGCCTGGAAATCCACAACCGTGCGCTTTTGTTGACACTTTTTGCCTCGCATTACTCCTTTGTGGAATCTATTACCCTCGGGGGTGTTCGAATCCGTATCCGAATGGATACGACTTAGGGACCTTCAAGAAACGAGCTTATTCATTCTTAAAAGGCCGGCAACGCAGCTGCAATACCCCCGGTATTGCGGATGTCCATGGGCGGCGGTGATCACTTACCATCAGGTGCACCATCAGCTCGTTTGCCTCCTCTACTATAAAAAAAAGAAAAAAAAAGGCTCTAATTGGTGAATGATTAGCTCATGCGGGTCACTACTATAGTGGCTAATAAGCCCGGGTTTAATACCACCGCCTTACCAATTCCCACCGCAATAGCACCAGTACTTGTCACTGTCGTGTTTCGATTTGGAGGGTAAGGTAGCCGATAAACTTGTGTATGTTGCATTAAGGCCTTGTCACAAGGATAGCAACGCACCATTAACATATTTAGTGTCTATGTCGCAGTGAAATTGTCAATACCGTTAGATTATAATTTACCTAAGTGATATTATAATTTAACTGCTAACCTAACCTAACCAAATTATAAAATCCCTAGGTAGATTATAATCTAACGGCTATTGACAATTTCACTGCGACATCTATAAGCGATAGTTCTCTCTTTCCGTCAGTAGAGACGTCTGCTTGTTTGATATTTTATGATTTAAAAAACTCGCCCTCGGGTTCAAATATTTGACTTCAAGATTTGAGCCCATAAGGTTAACTACTAAACTACGAGTATAACAAAATTGTCATACGACGAACAATATGACCAAAAGTTTTTTTTATAAACTGTAAAGATAAGATGATGACCAACAAAAAGTTTGTATGCTAATCTAATCTAAGCCTTTACAAACCGAAAAAGAAAACAAAAAAAAAACAATCATATAAAACGTAAGGTAGCGACAGGTCGGCTGCAATCTGCCGGCCGCAGCTGGTCTGACAGCTGGCCGAGACGTATCTTACACATTGTGCTCGAGGCGCGAGTCAGCTGCAATTGTCAGTTAACTTAGGATAAACATTATTTGGACATCATTCGTTCATCGACATTAACAAATATTGATTCTATATCGTCATATTTAAATATATTTTTTTAAATAAGAAATAAATATTCACGGGATAAATTACACTTACTGATCTAACCCCAAAGTTAGCAAATTATTTGCTTGTGTTAGTCAACGATACTAATACATAAAAATACATATATAAATACTGGAATATATTTAATAAACACCCAATCCCGGAAATACAAACATTAATGCTCATAAAACAAATGCTTGTCCCCGTCGGGGATCGAACCCGAACCCCGTCGATTGCGTAGTCTGGGTCGCTAACCATTCGACCAACTGGGCGGTAATAATTACACAAATCGATTAAAAATATTTTATTTTTTCGAAGAAATCATACCACATTATTGGCGGATAAAGCAAATCGAAAAATCAAAAATTATAGTCTTTTAAAGAGTGCTTTAGATTGTTGGTGTGTGCCTTTTGAAGTTTTTTTATACCATTAACAGCAAACAAGCAAATGATTCTCCTGTTGGAACGAGAAATCATCGCCTTAGACAGCACATAGGTATGTTAATATTGTCAAATAGGTTTTTTATGTCATCATAAGATAGCAAACAAGCAGATGGCTCTCCTGATAGAAAAAGAAATCATCGCCTGTAGATACCAAAGATGTTAATGGTGCGTTACTATCCGCGTTTCGGGATGGTATTGCCACATGCATAAATCTACCGGCTACCTTGCCCTCCAAACCGGAACACGACAATGACAAGCATCAACGCTATTGCGGTAGGAATATGTAAGGGGCTGGTACGAAATACCCGGGCGAGACGTTGCAGAACTCTACCACCTAGTAGTCAGGATGTCAATGACATGTACAGCCAATCGGTCGCCTTTTACGACCTGCCTGGCTAAACGACAGTTGGTCTTTTCTTCAAAGGAGCTTGAACCAACACGGGAGATGTACATCTTGTCTGTCTATATGTGATATTTATCTTGCGTTAAGCGCGATACGAGCGCGATTCACGTAATAAAATGTCATTTTTTTACTTACTTTTTTTTGTTATTGTCTTTGCATGTGTACTGTTGTGTTTAAATAATACAGTATAGTTTAAATATTATCTTCACGCCCGTATCCTCGAAGAGATAAGCAGAGGTACAACAAGTGCACCCACGAATAACCGAAGGTACTAAGTCCCACAATGTAATAGATGGCCAGCCTTTGAAGCATAAGCCAACTGCTGTTCTGCCAGGCAGGTCGTAAAAGTCGACCGATTGGTTATACGAGTCACTACCATCGTAACCACTAGGTGGTAGAGTTCTGCATTGTTTCGCCCGGGTCAAGTACCACCGTGTTACCTATTCCTGCCGCAATAGCGTCAGTGCTTGTCACTGTCGTGTTCCGGTTTGGAGGGTAAAGTAGCCGGTTAAACTTATGCATGTGGCTTTAGACCTCGCTACAAGATAGCAACGCACCATTAACATGGAACACCTATTTGATATATGTACCGGGTATACATCCCTATGTATTTAGTAAAAAGCGGTTATTTAAATATTACAAACAGACACTCCAATTTTATTTATTTGTATTGTATAGATTAGGAGACAAGCAGATGGCTTCTTGATGGAAAGAGAAGCCATGATCAATAGACACCAAAGATATTTGTATATAATAATTGTTTCCTCCGAAACGGCTCTGACGAATTTAACGAAATTTTGTATTTAGATAGTCTTTTACTATTAAAATGTATCTAGGTAAGTGTCATATCCGTGATTATCTGATTTCACATTAAAAAAAAACATCATCCGAGCGAAACACGGTCGCCCTGTTTGTTATAATTAAATTAATGAATGTATTTAAAAAATCACACCAGTCTTTTTGTCGAATCTGTGGTCTAGTGGTGATGTCCGTTTTGACCACATCAGGTCCTGGGTTCGATTCCTGGGTCGGGCAAAAATGTATTTTTTGGCACAACGTTGCCTGAGATTTGATAAGTGCCCGGTTAGCGGTAGGCTTGCCACTTATCACATCGTGGGACTAAGTACATTCGACTAATCGTGGGTGCACTGGCTGTAGGTACTTCTGCCTACTTCTTCAGGGATACGGGCGTGAAGATACTTTTTTTACCAGTTACCACAGCTAGAAATTATATGTTTCAGAATGAGTACTATCATACACTGTATCAGCTTTAGGTTATACGTGCAATGGTGGTCTATATTCCAGTCTAAATAAAATCAGGCTCCCAGCGGCGTCGCAATCCGCATGCCGTGATATCGTTTAGGCATTTTGGAATCTCCGCGAAGTCGTGTGGCGACCGGTTCCATCCGGGCCGACCGTTAGGTACTCTGCCCACGTGCGGCCTCCGACATACTACCATTACACGCGGAAATGCGCGACTTTTCTTATACATCTAGTAATTTTATATCATAAGATGGAAAACTAATATACATATTTTTTATATATTTTAGTACCATCACGCTCAATTCCCTTGCGGGGAAGACAGGGTCAACCGGACGTCTATAGACTTTCCGGTTCACCACGATTCACCGGTTTTTCGGTTGGCGAGTGGTGATCCCATCGACGAATTTTACCGATCTGATAACTATTATCGATTATTTCTGACAATAATCGGGACTGACGGCTTTGTGTGCTCATTCGAGGCACGGCAGTGGTAATACTAGACTCCGAGCTGCTACTGAGCTGGATTTTCAAGAAAAACCTCGAAACTCTTAAACAATTTTGACCAACCCGGGGATCTAAACCGGAACCCTCTGGGGATGACCGTTTGAGGATGACCGTCTGGGGACCGACGGGTCTGGGGATGAGCCGAATAGGCTTATCCCCAGACCACGAGGCAGTCTCTTATTTCATGGATTAACCAACATGATTCTTCTGATAAGAGATAACCATTGCCTATAGACACAAAACGCAAATAAATCTTCTTGGAAAATTTACTCTTTGGATAAAAACCCGAAAGTAAGAAAATTATTTGCTTGTGGTATAAGTGTCAGATAACGATACTAATATATTTACATAAATATATAAATAAATAATAAATAAATATTCACGGGACAAATTACACTTACTGATCTAACCCCAAAGTAAGTAAATTATTTGCTTGTGTTATGGGTGTTAGTCAATGATACTAATACATAGAAATACATATATAAATACTACAATATATTTGATAAACACTCAAACCCGGAAATACAAACATATATGCTCATCACACAAATGCTTGTCCGCGGCGGGTATCGAACCCGAGCCCCGTCGATTGCGTAGTCAGGGTCGCTAACCACTCGACCAACGGGGCGGTCAAACAACTTAAAATGAAATAAATCCTATGACCTATTCCAAGTCAACATCTACCTATGTGCAAAATTTCATCCAAACCAATTCAGCCGATTTTGGGTGATTGAGTAATCATACGTACAAACTGTCACATTTATAGTATGTATATTGTATATAACTATGCAGAATATATTTGGCATAGAAACAAAGTATCTTTATGCGAAACAATTAAAATAAATATAGACAATGACCTAATGAAGTTACTATTAATAAAATTTATTATCTATACATTAATATTAATAATACTATTTATTACCATAGTATTGTGATAAAAAATATAATAAAAATGTCATACATTTGAAATTCCAAAGGAATTAACATACAATACTTGAGTAGGCTTTTTTACATTATAAGATAGCAAACAAGCAGATAGGTATTCTGATGGAAAGAGTCAACCATCGCCTATACACACCAAAGATGTTAATGGTGCGTTGCTGTCTTGTGGCGAGGTCTAATGCCACATGCATAAGTTTACCGGCTAACTTACCCTCCGAACCGGAACACGACAGTGACAAGCACTGACGCAACTGCAGCAGGAATAGGTTAGGTGGTGGTGCCAGACCCGGAAGACACAATGCAGAGCTGTACCGTCTAGTAGCCACGATGGTAGCGACTCGCATAGCCAATCGGTCGCCTTTTACGCCCTGCTTGGCAGAACAGCAGTTGGCCAATTCTCCAAAGGAGCCCGAGACCAACACGGTGAAAAAATATCATACATTTGAAATTCCAAAGGAATTAACATACAATACTTGAGTAGCCTTTATTTCAAGTAGATATTACTGTACACTACTATACAAACAAACAAAAAATAAGTTTATTTCTAAAGGTACAGATGTCTTCTCTGGTGAGCTTATTTCTAAACATAGAAATTTTTTCAAGCTTATTTTATTCTATTTTTTTTATTATTTAATTATTATATTTATTTTATTTATAAAGATTTTATTCTACCTTATTCCGGTGAATTTGTTTGAAAGGGTAGAAATTTCTTCTATGTTATATCGGTGTGTTTATTTCTAAACGTAGAAATTTGTCCCAACTCATCTATACATATAATAAAATCGTAGGAAAGTCAATGTATGTCCGGGGTAAACTCAAAAAGTACTGCATGAATTTACTTCAAATTTTGCATGAATATTACTAACAGGTCGGGTCAACATATAGGCTACATATTTTCACGCTATCACCTACAGGGGAGAAGCTGTGCGGAGTACACGAAGTCCGCGCGGACGAAGTCGCGGGCAACAGCTAGATTTTAATAAGTAGTGAATTTCAAAAAAATCTCGGTTATTCCGGTGAGTTTATTTTTATAGGTAGAGATTTCGTCTGGCTTATTCTGGTGAGTCTATTTCTAAACGTAATGATTTCTTCCAGCTTATTCTGACGCGTTTATTTGTAAAGATAGAGGTTTCTTCTAGATCATTACGGTGACTTTATTTCTAGCATTCTTCCCGTTTATCGGAGTCTACCTATTTATGCCGATGATTCGAATGTTTATTTTAGCTCCTGAAGAACAGATCAACTGTTATACTGCCAGGCATCTCGTTATAGGTAAGCGAAAGCTTGACGTGTCTCTGTCATCATGACTACTAACGATGGCACATCTCGTCAAGGCTTGATACCGTCTCCATATTTTAGCTGCAAAAGCATCGGGTGCTTGTTACTAGACATGTGAAAAATGGTTCTTTAAAAAAGAAATGAGAGATATAGCTCTTTTGATCAAAAGAGCTATATCACTCTTTTAGCGTGTACTTAAATAGTTCTCTATTCGTTGATGATCGGAGAAACTCGAGCCCTTGCTTGTACCTACTACTACGGCGCGCTGTCGACTACGCTCGGCCGGCAAGCGATTCAGATTTCAGAGTGCTAAGTGTGAGTTTTTCTTTTCGCATTCGATCATGAGCGCGTTTGGAGTTTACTAGGAATTTGTATGTGATTTGTACAGCGCCACCTAGCGGTAAACGTGAGAAAACAGTTTACCACTAGTGGCGCTGTACAAATCACATACAAATTCCTAGTAAACTCGAAACGCGCCCACGATCGAATGCGAAAAGAAAAACTCACACTTAGCACTCAGAGCCGATTGAGCCGTTGGACTATTAACTAAGCGACTGAGCTAATTGGGAACTAGATTGAAATCAAGAGCTAGTTCATTTGTATCTCTCATGCAGGAGCTACCCAAGTCTACTTGTTACTCTCGTGCTCTGCTTCACTGGGTAAGGTAATCGGTGAATTTACGTGTACATAGCGTAAGATATTTGCGACATGGATAGAACCGCAACGTTCGTCTTTTACTTTTAGTTTACAATTAGCGATGATAATTTCATTCAATTGGGGAGACATCAGTTTAACCAGAAAACCATAACTTGCTCTAGAAAGAACATGTGCCCGATTTATAAATAAAGCATCAATCTGTCCTTTAAATATAGTACCATATACAATACGTTAGTTAATATATAATGTACTAGTTGTACATCTACTAAATACTTCCAGGACATGGAGTCATGGTAATTATCTTCGGTCTCGGTTATCGTTAGAAATTCGTTATCACGGCGGTCAAATCACCAACCACGTCACCAACCGACAACCGTTTATAGACGTTCCGAACCAAACCAGAAAGTTTATAAACGTTTGGTTCACTCTGCCTACCCAGCAAGGGAACCGGCGTGATCATACTCTATATTACAACAGCTAAGTACATTTTAAAAACTTAAATCAGTGAAATGAAACTCACAATGGACGATATTGTTCAGCAAAAAGGTTTCTATGTTCGAAATTCTTTTGTACGCCAGAATATCTTTACAAGCGAACTAAATCATAATTTGTAGAGAAACCAAAATGTTGAAAAATCTAGGACTTACATTACATTTCGGAAGCAACTTTTTTTTTTTTGTATTTAAAACAGAAATATAAATAAATGTTCACGGGACAAATTACACTTGCTGATTTAACCCCAAAGTAAGCAAATTATTTGCTTGTGTTATGTGAGTTAGTCAACGATACTAATAAATAGAAACATATAAATACCGGAAGATATTTAATAAACACCTAAACCCGGAAATACAAACATTTATGCTCATCACACAAAATGATTGTCTCCGTCGCGGATAGAACCCGAGCCCCGTCGATTGCGTAGTCAGGGTCGCTAACCACTCGACCAACGGGGCGGTAATTATATAGGTATATTTGAAGTTTTACTCATTTTGACAGAAAAAGTTATTTGGCTAGTAATGTATTTAAATAAAAATTATATGAAGATAAAAGATTTATTTCTGTATTTAAATGAATAAAATCTATAACTATTTAACTGATTTAAACTAAATACTACTAAAAATCTAAATCTATTTAACTGATTTAAATAATATATATAAAAATAATTAGAAAAAGATAACATAGTCTATATTATTTCAAAGAAATAGTTACATGACGATAAACCCCGAAGACATACCAATAATTAAACGAAATACATTTCAATTTAACTTTTCATGAAAGCTAACACGGGAAATTAGCTGAATAAACATATTAAAAATATTTTCAAGCCTATGCCGCCGATGAATTGAGCAGAGGTGCAGGTTTATTTAATACTTTATTGTACACTTATATAATGACAAAAAAAATAAAACGATACTTAAAATAATGCACAAAAGGTGAGCTTATCCCTAACGACAGAGATTTCTTCCAGCTAACCCAGAAAGTGAAGCTGGGAAAGGAAAGTGGAAGGCATTGTGCACAAGCATAAAGACAAACACAAATATATAAATTACATTGAAATTCTAATTATTCATACATTGCAAGGATAAGATTACACATAGATAAGAAAAGGCTAAAACGCAAATTGATGACTATGGTAAGAAGAAGATAACACATTAATAAAATAAATAGGAAAAAATTACTAATGATTACTAATGATTTAGCCAATGGTATTAAGGCGCATGTAACAGGTGGCTAACCTATTGACGAATCGAGCACATATCTAGTCTCGGGCAAGTTATGCTTTCCAGAAAAACAAAAATCTTCTTAATAAACTTGTTGATGCTTAGTTGGTATATATTATTGTATTTACTTATTATATACCGCAACTCACTATGTAAATAAAAGTGGTTGTGAATCTCATGACAACAGTCTATTTGTGTGGGATAAATAGGTCTGAATCAAGATTAAGAAACGCAATATATAAACTAAGTTTTCTGTAAGTCTAAATCTTCACGCCCATATCCCCGAAGGGGTAGGCAGAGGTACAACAAGTGCACCCACGATTAGCCGAAGATACTTGGTCCCATAAATGTGATAGGTGGCAAGCCTATCGCCAACTGGGCACTTTCCAATCCCGGGCAACTTTGAGTTTTTCAGAAAACTGAAATAACACTTTTTTTTTTTTAAAGTGCCCGACCCGGGAATCGAACCCGGGACCTCATGTGGTCAACTCCAAAGCTGGACCACTAGACCACAGAGGCGATAAAATAAATAAATAATATAATAAAATATTAAAAAAATAATTAAGTAACAAACTTCCGTTATATAATGTCGCTTCTGTGGTCTAGTGATCCAGCGTTGGCGTTAACCACATTAGGTCCCGGGTTCGATTCTCGGGTCGGGCACATAAAAAAAGTGTTTTTTAAATTTTCTGAGAAACACAAAGTTGACCGGGATTGGAAAGTGCCCGGTTGGCGATAGGCTTGCCACTTATCATATTTGTGGGACCAAGTATCTTCAGCTAATCGTGATTGCACTTGTTGTACCTCTGCCTACTCCTTCGGGGATATGGGCGTGAAGATACTTTCGTAATATATTTATAAATTTCTTTTGCTCGCAGCGTCATTCGCGTAAAAAGTTATTTTTTCTAAACCGCGTTTTGCCAAAAAGGCAGATAATCTGTTCTTGTAAGTGTCCCGGACCAGCGCAGCCCAGGGATTAATTGGATACGATGGCGATGATTTATTTATTTAACTCTTCATGTACAAAAAAGTTATCTATACTCAAATATTACATAAATTAAACTATGTACACATGTGTGCTTATCTTTTTAAGAGATCTCTTCCAGCAAAACCTGTACCAGGACATATGTTGGAGAAAGAAAATGCAGGTAAGCGTATATTAGAGCTTAAGAACTTAACCCAAGCAACATGGTTAATGCAATTAAAAATTAAACTAATAATTATATTATTTAAATAAAACATGTATTAAAAAAAAGAATAGTACAAAGAAAAGAATTAAAGTAGGTATTGGATGTTTAATTATCTTGCAGTGCAAAAAAATATTAATTTGTTTTGTTATATTTCTGTCCCGTATATTATAAACGTTTGGTCACTTGCAACATTTGAAAATTACGGAGTACTTATACCTGCTGGGCAGGCAAAAAGTTTAGGGTGCTTGTTTCCGGTGTAAAAAATGAATTTCATAGAAATTCGTCAATGTAATTTAAACAACCCATACACCACCGAGTATCGCTATCCTTACGCTTAACTTAATTCGTTAGTTATTCTGAAGTATGTAGCAAGAGAGAATTTATATATATTTCGACGGGTCCCAAGAAAAAAATCTTATGGAGAGATCAGACGAAATTGGTTTTATAATAAAATTCGCATTAAACACGCATAAAGCTACAAGACAATATATTTTTATATTTATTGATCTTTTATTTATGGAAATACTCAAGTGAACATCATCTTATCTACAATGTACTCCCACAAACAAGCATATTGCAATTTAGTACCTTTGTAGATACGATTATTTTCTTGGGACCCGTCGATTTATGTGTTTTACTCCAGACTACAGGAAAAAAGGTGTGGAAAAAAGGTTCCTGTAGTCTGAGGTGTTTTGATACTCATCCTGAGAAAAAAAATTAAAAATAAAGAAAATTTCTAGCGTATCGGTCCTGGTACCCAAAGAACAGACCATCAACAACGCACCCTTAAAATCTTTAGCGTCGTTAGGCGATAGTTGTCTTGTTCCATCTGCTTGTTTGCTATCTTATAATTAATAAAATCTGTAGGTAAATCGGGTGACCCTGCAGGCCATCCCTGAAACTTCTCACTAAATTGAGGTATATTAAGCTCAAAGGAGCAAAATTAAAGTTAAATACATTGTGCATTTAATTTAAATCCAAATTGAAAAACTTAAAAAACAACAAAGAAAAATGTCGACAGGCGGGACTCGAACCCGCGACTATCTCCCTCAAGCCGGGAAATGGTCGCGGGTTCGAGTCTCGCGTGTCGACATTTTTCTTTGTTGTTTTTAAAGCTTTTTTGTTTTTAAAGTTTCCCAAGCCCCCCGGGCTTGTAGAGTGCTATAAAAACAAAAATAAATCTAAATTGGCCTCTAGAATATATATTATGTCATTAAAATTAATATCTTAGTAAATATCAGGAGGACAGATCAAGAGTCAACCTCTGACGAAAATGTTTGTCTTGTCTTATGAAAAAATAGCTGCAATCATTGTATATAAAGAAATTCTGTAGTCATAGGCGTATATAGAGGGGAGCGGGTGGCCCATGCCCACCCCAGGATGGTTTAGTGTCCACCCCATGATGTTGGGTCACTGATTCGATATTCTAGGCTGGACATCTGAAAAATCATTGAAATCAAATATTTATCTAATACAACCGAGAAATCAATATACAATGAACATACCTACTTTTGAGAATGAATCAAAACCTATTAGTTACTTCCCGTTGCCCTAGAATTATGAAGCTTGCCAAGAAAAAATGTCTACACCAAATGCTTTTTTTTATGTCATAAGATAGCAAACAAGCAGATGGGTCTCCTGATGGAAAGAGTCAACCATCGCCTATAGACACCAAAGATGTTAATGGTGCGTTGCTATCTTGTGGCGAGGTCTAATGCCACATGCATAAGTTTACCGGCTACCTTACCCTCCAAACCGGAACACGACAGCGACAAGCACTGACGCTAAATGTAAAAGAAAAAATCCGAAAACCGATAATATTTTAGTTACATCACAAAAATTACAAGTTTATACGGAACTCTCGGTTGATGGACGAGTCCAACTCCCACTTGACCGATTTTTTTGGAGTCGAAACCCGAGGCCCTGGCCCTGAAAATTTGAAAAATAACTCTAGATACGCCAATTCTTGTAGTATCATAATAATAATAATATTTTATTAATCATACAGCACTGACACCACATTAATACCTACATTGCACCCGTGCAAAGCCAGTAGATCGCTATTATATTATAAAATAGTTTAAATAAATTACCTTAAATTAATATGTACGTGAAAGGGAAACTTTGTTCCCGTTTTTAGGGCAATTGCGCGAACGGTGGAGTATAAAATTTGGCATAGGTAAAGTTTACATTGCGGAGGACTGCAGAAAGAATATATTTAAATAAGTAGCTGTTGGCCGCAACTTCGTCCGCGCGATCTTCGTTTACTCCGCACAGCTCCTTCCCCGTAGGTGATAGCGTGATAATATGTAGCATATGTTGACCCGACCTGTTAGTAATATTCATGCAAAATTTGAAGTAAATCCATGCAGTACTTTTTGAGTTTACCCCGGACATACATACAGACAAACAGGCAAAAATTCTAAAAACTATATTTTTCGCTTCGTTATCGAATGTAGATCACGCCCCAAGTAATTTAAAAAAAAATATTCAATGTACAGTTTTGACTTTCCTACGATTTTATTATATGTATAGATATGCAATAGCTGTGCCACACTGTTGGAAACAAGCTTCCAACACGGGTGACCTTGGTGGGAAGCTTGTGGAGTTCAGATGAATTTTTGTTGCAAACAAGTGTTTACACTGTTGTAAACCGCCGGTGGGGAGGGCTTGTTTCCAACAGTGTGGCTCGGCTTTTATAAATCAATCATGAAACTATTATTTACTTCACCCAAGATAAATATACACTCCGCGTTGGTCCGGGCTCCTTTGAACAATAGACCAACTGTTATTCTGCCTGGCACGTCGTAAAAGGCGACCGATTGGCTATGTGAGACACTGCCATCGTGGCTACTAGGTCGTAGAGTTCTGCATTGTCTCCTTACCTATTCCTGCTGCAATAACGTCAGTGCTTATCACTGTCGCGTTCCGGTTTGGAGGGTAAGGTAGCCGGGAAACTTATGCACGTGGCATTAGACCTCGCCACAAGATAGCAACGCACCATTAACACTTTTGGTGTCTATATGCCATGGTTGACTCTTTCCATCGGGAGACCCATCTGCTTGTTTGTTATCTTATGATATAAAAAACTTTACACCCACTACATTAATGTGAGATACATGATAATACACACACATGTATACTTATATATTTACGGCTAGTCAAATTGTCAAATTTAAAAGATGTTTTATTGTTTAACTAGCTGTTGCCTGCGACTTCGTCCGCGCGGACTTCGTTTACTCCGCACTGCTCCTCCCCTGTAGGTGATAGCGTGATAGTATGTAGCCTATATGTTGACCAGACCTGTTAGTAATATTCATGCAAAATTTGAAGTAAATACATGCAGTACTTTTTGAGTTTACCCCGGACATACAAACAGACAAAAATTCTAAAAAGTATATTTTTGCTTCGATATCGATTATAGATCACGCCCCAAGTATTCTATTAAAAAAATATTAAATATTGTACAGTTTTGACTTTCCTACGATTTTATTATATGTATAGATTTACGGTCATTTTCGTCACAGGTATTCGCTCGCGCTGGTTACCTACCTTAAATTTGCCTTTAAATTTTGGTTTTCCCCAAAGTAACGCCCGAATCTGTAAAACTGTAATGTCATATATTTTATTTTATTTTCGTTCGTCGTCGCGGAGTCCAATGTCTCTCTAAATATAAGGAATGTATGTTTGGATCATATTTATATCATAAACAGTTCCTCTGCGGACTACAAACACGCCGACTTGGCCATGTCACGTTTCTCACACATATTTTATTTGTAACGTGAAACGAAATCTCGAGCCAGTTAAATAATAAGTATTCCTTAATGAATGAGTTACGAAATACTTAAAGCTGTACAGTAGTGTATTAATATTCAGGTATAACGCCTAAAGCTTACGCGAAACTCTAAGAAAGGCCTTGTACAGCATTAGGCTGTATAAAAACTTATAAAGGTCTCTTATACCGATAAAAGCATCTCTTTACACCATTGTACGGCTGCAATAGAACTTTAAGTTCTATATGAGCTGCTTTATGGGTATTAAACATGCTTGATTGCTGCTTGGGAATAACTGCCCCGTTGGTCGTGTGGTTAGCGAACCTAACTACTAATTGATGAGGCTCGGATACGATTCCTGACAGGGACAAACTTTTGCGTGATGAGCATAGATATTTGTATTTCTGGGTTGGGGTATTTATTATATATGTTCATTGATATAAAAAACCCAAGATACACAATCAGTGTGTGAAAAACGTCCTCCAAAAATGAGTGCACAATTTTAAATTGTGCACTAATTTCAAATAGAATCGCGTCGGCCGCGTCACTGTCAATTTTATTTATTTTCGTACATTGCTTTGTAAAAACAACTATAAGTGTTGCACTTAAGGTTGGATATGCAAAGACATATGTTTTTGCCATATCTATAACCACTTAAAAGAAATTAGGGACACTTTTGAGTGCCAGTTTTGTTCGGGACTGTGCATCTAGGGTTTTTTATATCAATGTGTATGTTACAGTATACATACATATATATATATATATATATATATATATATATATATATATATATATATATATATATATATATATATATATATATATATATATATATATATATATATATATATATATATATATATATATATATATATAACAAGCAAACAATTTACTTACTTAATTTGATCAATTTGTATAATTTGTCCACCGATATTTGTTAATTTAATTTCAAGTTAAATGAGGTGATCCAAAATCGTAACCTTTTATGAAAGTCAAAGCTGATATTTTATTTCTCACAAAACCTCTTTAAGATCACCTTAATCATATGTCAATGGTAACAATATCCCAACTGTTTATTCTGATGTAACATTTATGTACTTATAATTGGTGGATATTAATTCGAAAAGAGCGTTGAGTTATAGGGTTGCCAACTGCACAAAAATATTCTTTCTAAATCTCTAATCTATGATCATTAATTATTCTTGTATATCTATCCTAAACATAATCTTTATGTATTGAAACACACATCACTCTTTCTAAATATAAATTTTGTTTAGCAACTTTACAGTACTAAGTATAATAGTTGTTCTGGGTTCGAATCCTGAGTCGGACAAATCGTAACTGTACATTGAATATTTTTTAAAAGAATACTTGGGGTGAGATCTACAATTGATATCGAAGCCAAAAATATAGTTTTTAAAATTTTTGTCTGTTTGTCTGTATGTATGTCCGGGGTAAACTCAAAAAGTACTGCATGGATTTACTTCAAATTTTGAATGAATATTACTAACAGGTCCGGTCAACATATAAGCTACATATTATCACACTATCACTTACGGGGGAGGAGCTGTGCGGAGTAAACGAAGTCCGCGCGGACGAAGTCGCGGGCAACAGCTAGTATGGTAAATATAATTCCAATCCCCATGGTTCGATAAGCAGGTCAAAAGAAAATTGAAGTTTTTCAGCGAGTTTTAACTCAGTAGTAGTTACTTGAAGATAGTAAGAAATAACTCCCCCTCGCCTCGAATGAGCACGAAAAGCTCATTCAAGGCAAGGGAGAGAAAGAGAGCATTCAATCTCGTATTTCACCATAGTCATTATCAAGTCGATACAATGCGGCGATGTCGAATACCCAGTAATCGGAGATTCTATTTACATTCAGTGCACGAAAGTAAAGACAGATCTCTCCATCTTGCCAATCAGCGTGATGATATTTATTTTAATTTAGAGTTTCCTATTCTTCAGTCTATTTCTTCATTACATTTGACAGCCCTATCGAAATGACAGCTGCGTGCGGAAATCTATACCAAGCTCAAGAAGAGCTGAATGGCGCACCTGGGTACCTACAGCTCCATACATTCAATACTCACTCACACACTCACGCTTATCTCCGGGCGGAATAATGCGGGGATCTGGATTTGTGTTCGTGTTAGTGATATCTGTGAGGAATCGGCACAAAAGACCGGCGATGTAGCTGGAGTCTGTTTTGTAATCTGAAAGTTTTGTTTTTTTTTCAGCCTTCTGGATTATTTTTGAGGCGGTGACCGGTATTGGGTTCGATTTTGCCGCCCCATTGGTCGAGTGGTTAGCGACCCTGACTACGCAATCAACGGGGCTCGGGTTCGATCCCCGACGGGGACAAGCATTTGTGTGATGAGCATAAATGTTTGTATTTCCGGGTTTGGGTGTTTATTATGCATGTAAAAGTATTTATATATGTATTTCTATTGCTATGTATTAGTATCGTTAACTAACACCTGTAACACAAGCAAATAATTTGCTTACTTTAAGTAACCTTAAAGTAAGCAAATTATTTGCTTGTGTTAGTAATCAATAAGTGTAATTTGTCCCGTTTATATTTATTTATTTATTTATAATATTATATAAGACAAACACACAGATGACTCGGCTAATAGAAAAAGCCAACCATCGCCTACAGGCACTAAAGTTGTTAATGGTGAGCTGCTATCCGTGTAGCAAAGTGTTAACGCCTCATACGAATCACCGGCTACGTTACCCTCTAAACAGGAATACTACAATGTCAAGCATTAACGCTACTACGGCAGGAATTAGTAAGGCGGTGGTAGGTAGCAAATATGCAGACGAAACATTGTGGAATTCTACCACCTAGTAGTCATGATGGTAGTGACACGAACAACCAATCGTTCGAGTTTTACGTATTGCCTAGCAGAACGGCTGGTAATCTTTTCTTAAAAAGGCGCCTGGACCAACACGAATGAAATTTTTAAAGTCCGTATGGACATAGATTTTTGCTTGTTTACAGGTTTATTTTAACTACTAGCTGTACCCGCGACTTCGTTCGCGTGGAAAAAATTCTAAAATAAAAACCCTCATAGTTCCCGTTCCCGTGGGATTTCCGGGATAAGAACTATCCTATGTCCTTTCTTGGGTCTCAAACTATATTTGTACCAAATTTTATCCAAATCGGTTCAGTGGTTTGGCCGTGAAAGCATAACAGACAGACAAACAGACAGACAGAGTTACTTTCGCATTTATAATATTTAACTATTCATAAAGAGGTTTAAGGTTTTCTTAGGTAAGTAAAGGTTGTCTTATTACAAAGCTGTGAATTCAAAGGCATAATGTATTTTTATTTTGCATATCTTATTGCCAAGCATCTTATTCCAGTGCTAGTGCAAGCCCCGTTTCGCAGCCATTTCGTATAATTGGGAGCGCAGGCATCACTACTACACCACAGTGACTATCACAGAACAATATACTCCTGACGGAAACGACTGTTAATTTTTTTTATATTATAAGATAGCAAACAAACAGATGGGTCTCCTGATGGAAAGAGTCAACCATCGCCTATAGACACCAAAGATGTTAATGGTGCGTTGCTATCTTGTGGTGGTGGCAGAGTTCTGAAAGATCTCGCCTTGGCTTAATACCTTTACCTTTTCCTGCTTTAATAACTTCAGTATTTATCACTGTCGTATCCCGATTCAGACAGTAAGGTAGCCTATTAACTTATACATGAGGCATTTCACCCCGCTATATCGATTGCAACGCACGAACAACATCTTTGATGTTTATAGGCGGTGGTGTCTCTCCATCAGGAATACCAGAACAACATCTTTAATGTTTATAGGCGATTTTGTCTCTCCATCAGGAATACCATCTGATTGTTTGCTATTTATTCTATAATTTATTTAATACATTATTGTACACTTATTTAACGACAAAAAATTATACTTAAGGCACAAAAGGTGAGCTTATCCCTAAAGACAGAAATTTCTTTCAGCTAACCTAGAAAGTGAAGCAAGGAAAAAAGTGAAAGGCATAATACACTAACATAAAAACAAAATACTATAAATTACATTAAAATCCTTACTATTCATACATTATTAGAACTAGATTACACATGCGTAGAACAGCTAAAACGTATAAAATTAATGGCTATAATAGCACAGCCTATGTCACATTTCTTTTTTACGTTGTGGCTATATAATAAAAAGAAGTAAACAAAAATAAAATAAATAGGAGAAAAAATATATCCTGAAATATTGACAATGCTTGTCATGTCGTTGCCAATGTCATGTTGAGAAAATATAGAAAAAAATAACACCTTCCCTGGACTTTAAAAATTAATTCAAAACCAAAATTAGCCAAATCGGTTCAGCTGTTCTCGAGTTTTAGCGAGACTAACGAACAGCAATTGATTTTTATATATAAAGATATGTCGCCGTGAAATTGTCAAAACCGTTAGATTAAAATCTACCTAGGGAGCAATTCCGTTACGTTATAATCTAGCTAAGTGATATTATAATTTAACTGCTAATTTAACCTAACCAAATTATAAACTCTCTAGGTAGATTATAATATAACGGTATTGGCAATTTCATGACGACATATATATTATTCCTTACATCCACGATTCCGAGTTGTGTATTGACTATTGTTGGTCCCGTAGGCGTATCATCTAACGTTTGCAATTCGCCAGCGATCAGCGATGAGTCTTAAACGTAATGAAAAAATCATCAAAAACGTCGCCAATTGCTTGCTGGTCACTAGATAGATGCACTTTTTGCAATGTCACAGCATCAAAAGTAATCAAGCGGCAACCACTACCACTGATGTATAAGGCTGTTATGTGTCTTGCAATAACTAAACAATCACGATAATTTCGCATTGCGAGTTATGTGATCACCTCGCCGGGCTATTTTGAAGAATAGGCCAACTGCTTAGCCGTAAAGAAAATAGTAAATATACATGTGTGTATATTGTCATAAATGTAGTGTGTATAAAGTTTCTTTTTATTAATTTAATGTATTTGTAATGCATTTTATTTGAAAATATTATGTTTCTGCAGTCCTCCGCAATATAACTTTAACTGTGCCTTACACCGCCGTTAGCGAAAATGTCTTAAAAAGGGGTCTAAAGTTTTTCCTTAACGCAATAATTAACTAATTTATTTATTTATTTATTTATCTATCTTTTTTGAACCACATACAGAATGTATAGGGTACAAATGGCGAGCTTAATGCATAAAACATTCTCTACCAGCTAACCATACTGAATACATAGAATTGAAGATCAGTAACTTTTGTATACCTGTCGCAATAGCGTCAATGCTCGTCATTGTCGTGTTCCGGTTTGGAGGGTAAGGTAGCCGGTAAATTTATGCATATGGCATTGCCATCCCGCCACAACGCACGCACATTTAACATCTCTAGTGTTTATAGGCAATGGTTTCTCTTTCCACAAGGAAAGCCATCTTTTTTGTGCTCTCTTATGATATAAAAAAACCGTATCTGTTTTTTTTAGTGTGTAACAATATCCTTAACAATGTCTTTGAAACTTCGCTAAATCTGGTATTTGTTTTTTTTTAGTTATAAAATGCAAATAATTTTTACAATTGTTTTATATGTCAACATATTATGTAATTGCATGATACGGAATCTGGTTGCAAATCTGAACTATGTACCTACATTTTGTCCGAATTTATCTAAGCGTCGCTTGATAACACAAGAACCCTAAGTTTCAGCTCAACCGAATTTTAACTAATTTCTGGCTAAAATTGAAGTTTTGACAAAAACTAGATTTTTTGGCAGAAATTAATTTATAACGAATCAATCAATCTTCGATTACTATTAATAATAGATATTTCCTAAAAAATTTAATCATTATATAAGTCAGTAATTCCAATCCATTCGACAAAAACTATATTTTTTGGCAGAAATTAATTTATAACGAATCAATGAAGAATCTTCGGTTATTATTAATAAAGGATATTTCCTAAAAAATTAAATCATTACATAAGTCCTTAAGTTATTCCATTCCAAGAAACCAATAATTCAACTAATAATTATTCAGTAATCACTAATCACTTTATGTAAGATTGCGCAAGCTCCTCTCAGCACCTGATATTGACCTTGGTAGAGCTGGCCTTGGATCCCGAGGGGCGAACACAAAGCACTCCGGACAAAGAAGGGCCGTTAAACAAGTCTTCAACAGTGCGGAAGCTCGCCCCTTCGCATTCAACTCGCCAGATTACTTCAACGGTTTAACGATTTTCTTTGCCTATCTTTGCTTAAATTTCATAATTTGCATTTTATTTAAAACTAGCGGATATCCGTGGTTGCGTTTGTGTATTAAGATTATAATTTTTTTCAATAAACTCCACGATGGACTGGCCCCCTTGTGAAGAAAAGATCACCTGCCTTCCTGGCAGTCAGCTCGCTAGAGGCAAGCGAAGGTTATACATGTCAGTTGACAAATAAAATATTGCTCCAAACTTTAAAATTTCTATCAAAGTCTCTTTGTATAACTTCATAATATTTTTTTCCAAAAACGAAGAAGGTCTTTAATTTTTTTTTCTGTTTGTTACCTCATAACTACGTCACTTATTACGGCCAATTATTATGGTATTACGTTTAATACCATATTCATAAGTTTTCCAATATCTGTAGATAAATGTGGTATGGGTAATCTATACAAATAAATAAAATTGTAGTGTCTGTAATATTAAAATAACCGCTTTTTACTAAATGCATATGGATGTATACACGGTACATATACCAAAATAACACTTTTTACGATTTTTGTCTGTCTGTTTGTTTGTTCCGGCTAATCTCTGGAACGGGTTGACCGATTTTGACGGGACATTCACTGGTAGTAGTAATAAGGAGTAACTTATTACATCAGCTATTTTTTTTTAAAAAGTCCCACGCGGACGAAGTCGCGGGCGCAGCTAGTCAATATTAATATTATAAATGCGAAAGTTAGATGTTTGGATAGATGGGTGGATGGATGGATGTTTGTTACTCAATCACGCAAAAATTACTGAACGGATTTGAATGAAATTTGGCACACAGGTAGGCGATGACCTGGAATAGCACACAGGCTACTTATTATCCCGATAAAATTAGATGATCCCGCGGGCGTCGCCAAAAACTTTTATAATGTAGCAGGCTGCACGCTGCAGTTAGCAGACAATAAATATCGCTGGAAAAATTCTATAAATTGATTTAACTCCAAAGTAAGCTAGTTATTTGCTTGTGATGTGAGTGCTTGTTAATACTATTCTATAATTTATTTATTTATATCTTACTAGTTACTACGTGAAGTAAAAACTTTGTACCCTCTTTCCCAATAATCACGCGAAAGCAGGAGCAGTTAAAGTTTACATTGCGGAGGACAGCCAAAATCTTTTAACCCTGTGTTGGTCTCGGGCTCCTTTAAAGAATAGGTCAACTGCCGTTCTGCCACGCACGATTGGCTATAAGAGTCACTACCATCGTGGTTACTAGATGGTGGAGTTCTGCATTGTCTCGCCCGGGTCTGATTCAAAACCCGGATATTACTTTGTAAGTCAAAGCACACGCTTGTCGCCCGCACGGTAACCATAACTTTTGAATATTACTACACTAATTTCGTTAAGGTTTACTATGAGTTAGACAAAATTCTCTTTTCATTAGATATATTGTAATTGGTTACATATGACCATTAACTATCATGTCATACAATATATACAGTCCTTTGTCAGTCAATCTGGGTATGTCCTTCGATAATATCCCAGTATTCCGCGAAGATAGTTTAAATTTAAACCGGAAATCCGGACCCTTCGATTTTAAAATTCCTAATTTTGTGCGTGTCCCAACTAAAACACGCATTCTACAAATTGCAAATTAGCCTATATTCCTCCTATTCGACTAAAAAGTTGGAAAGGTCTAAAAAACCGAAATTTAAAAAATACAATTGTTACAAATCAAATTTTGATAATTTGTCGATTGCTTATAAATTTTCAAGCGTAAATTGCGCTTAAAAAATGTAAGCCGGTTGACCCTTCAGGCAATTCCTGAAACTTCTCACTAAATTGAGGTATTTTAAGTCCAAAGGTCGATTTTGATCTCTTGAACGGCATTTGTCGCAAGTTTTGAACTCTAAAATGTTTTATTAGCTACAAAATCGATACCTCAAACCAACAAAAAATGGTTAGAAACCTAAGTTAAAAAATGTTGAAGAAATGACAAAAAGACTTTTTTTTAATAATTTTCACCATTGATAACATCTGAAATCAGAAATCAGAAGTACTTTATTCAATAAAGCTTTTTACAAGTTATTTTGACGCGTCAACATATTTTTTAAAAACTACTACCGGATCGGAAACGCGGCCACACACTGAGAAGATGCGGCGAAAGAAACTCAGCGGGATTGTCTTTTTTTCATATCTATTTTTTTACAATATAACAATATTACAAAAAATATATATGAGATCGGTATGAGAAGCAATTAATCCCAGGCTTTTTTGTCTTCTAAATAATCTGAGATTTTATAATATCTTTTTTTACACAGTTTTGTTTTCACACTTTTTTTTAATTTATTGACTGGTAGATCTTTTATAGTTTCGGGAAGTTTATTGTAAAAGCGTACACATTGCCCCATAAAAGAGTTACTTATTCTGTGGAGACGAGAAGCATGCACAACAAGATTGTTTTTGTTCTTGTATTTAGTGAGTGTACGACAACGTTTTTTTTTAACAAGCAAATATTTTTACGAACGTACTCAAGTTCTCAAATATATATTGGGATATAACAGAATATTGATTTCTTTGAATTTTTCTCTCAGGGAAACCCGCAATACAAATACAAATATAGTGTTTATTTCAGCAGAATTTCCCCAGAGAAGAATTCCACATGACATAATGCTGTGGAAGTAACTAAAGTATACTATTCTTGCAGTGTCGACGTCAGTTAACTAAAGTCTCATTTTTTTAGCTGCATAAGCTGCCGAACTAAGTCTATTTGCTAAATTATCTGGAAGAATTAACCGATTTTGATCTAATTTACGGTGTTTGACGCAGTTTTTTAACTAAAATAGCTGACCAGGTTTTGAAAACGGTTTTAGTAGACTGAAAGTTATTTTAAAAATATAAAGTAGATTTTGCTAAAACAACATATTTGAAAAGCTGTAACTTTTAAAAATTTTATCCAATTTTAATTTTTGAGAAAGCATTCGACGTAGTTTATTACTAAAATATTGTGACATAGTACTTACTAAAATATTGTTAAAGGTAAAACAAAATTTTGGTTGAAAAATTTCGAAGTGATGTCGAAAAAACACTTTTCAAACATTTTCGCCAACGATGACTCCCGAACGGATAAACCGATTTTGATGCAATTTATTCATTGGACGCAATTTTCTCAGAAAAAGAGCTGATTAGATTTTGTAGTCAATAAGGACATTAATCTGAAAATTATATTTAAAATACTGTGTCGCCAACATTTTTTTGAGATTGAATTGGTTCAAATTTTTAAGTCCTACTAGTACAAAAGTTTTGAAATGTTAACATAAACACATACACACTTACACACATCATACAGACATACTGAGGTCATCTTGAAAATAGTCGGAAAAGGTTCCTGGCACCGCAAAACGTGGAGATCTGGTGAAAACTTGATTTTCGAAAATCGGGGCAAAATCAGTAACTTCCTTATCTACATAAAATATAAATACGTAGCGGGAAGTTAAAAATCAAATCCGTGGTCCAATGATCGTATAATTTCAATTATGTATTATTAGAAAAATATTTTTTACTTATGCTGTCTAAACTAATTTAAAATAAATAATATACAGATACTAAAACTTTATCTCTGTGCTGATTCGGATTCAGGTCCCTTTTGAGAAGATTTGCCTTTCTGCTAAGCAGCTTGTAAAATGCGATTGGAGGATTTATTTTTATTAAAGTTTTCCCCGTGTTGGTTTTGGCTCCTTTGAAGAATACACCAACTGCCGGTCTGCCAGGCAGGTTGTACCGACCGATTGGCTCCTGATGGAAAGAGACAACCAACGCCTTTTTTTATTTATTTTTTATATCATAAAATAGCAAACAAGCAGATGGGTCACCCGATGAAAAGGGTTTTTTACGGGGCTGCCAATACTGAGTACTGACTGACGGGGACAGACGTCACAGAACTCTATCGACTAGTACTTAGTCACGATCTGACACGTTTTTGGTACTAATCTTTCGTCTTTTACGAACTGCCTGACAGAATGGCAATCTATACTTCAAAGGTGGTCCAGACCCACACGAAGACACACGAAGCGAGAGAAGAGAAGAATCCGAGTGTATAAAATCTTTAATTTCAGTCACTCTAACCGTTTACCTCGCAGAAGAATCGGCGACAAAAGAAATTTATTTTGCTATATCGCTCGCATCATAATATGAAGAGCTGTCTATGTAGATACAAAATATTGCAAAAATTTTAAACATTACATTTAAAAGCATATTATGTTTGTAGCATTAAGTAATGCACTATTTAAAAAAAACTAGTGCATATTGACTAGAGTTACTATTCCGTAAGCAAACAATAAATTTTTAAATAATAAGTATCGTCCTTCAACATCCCTCGACTTGGACACCAAAAACCCTAAATCATAACGTAGGTACATGTTTCAATTGTTCGCCATTTCTATTGTTGCTGTAGGTACCAAGCCTATAATAGGGTTTATTTTTATCTGTGGAATGGTGCAAACGGCCCTATTCAAATATTTAAAACTTTTCATAGTAAAATGGACTAAGACCTAAATGCTATTGTGCCATTCAACAGTAAAGTTTTCAATTTGGTATTGTATTCACAAACAAAACAAAAATAAATTTATTTTTAAGTAAATTTTACAACAATACTACACAAACAAAAATACTTTAACGTTAAGCTCAACAACAGTGGGTATATCTTAATATGTCATGGAAATTAAACTGCTTCGTATTTGAAAAAGGCCTTAATTAATAACGTTGTGCATATGAAAACTTTAAAAACAACAAAAAAAATATCGACATGCAGGATTTGAACCTGCGACCGTCTCCCTAAAGCCGGGACGCTCTACCGCTGAGGTGGTGTCGACAGGCTCGACGTGGCGAAATTTTTCCTTGCTATATGATCGATTCCGTCGATTGTACTGATCTAGCTCAGCGGTAGAGCGTCCCGACTTTAGGAAGACGGTCCTGCGTGTCGATATTTTTTCTTTGTTGTTTTTAAAGTTTTTCAAGTTTTGGCAAGCACGCGGTGTGTGCCATAACACAAAAATAATTACCTAGTTGTGCATACCGCATAGGATTATTTACACCTTATAGATGCATATTATATTTTGCAGAGCACTTATTAATAGTATTATTAATATTAAGATTCAAATAACAAAACGTATTACATAAAAGATGTTTAAATATTAATAACCAGATATTGCTCGCCACTTTGTATGCAGTGAATTTAATGTTAATGCTGGAATTTTTAATTAAACACAAAACTCACGTAATATATTTTTTAATTTACAATGCAAAATAAGAATTTTTCTCTACAACTGTAGATAGTAGGCAGGTTAACAAAATCTTGGGGGGCAGTTGCCCCTCCCTGCCCCCCACTGGGTACGCCCATGACGTACCCAAAATGAAACACCTCACACAACGCAAACAAGCATATGCATATTTTTTTTTTATAATTACTTAGAATTGGTAAACCTATTATTGTATGCATACTCCTAAATTGTTTTTTATGAAACAATGGTGTTCATTGTCGACAAATTCAAGTCGGTAGGTAACTTATTGAATTAAATCTTAAAGGCCCCGTCGGTCGAGTGGTTAGCGAACCTAATCATGAATCGATGAGGCTCGGGTTCGCTTCCAACACGCACAAACATTTGTGTGATGAGCATACATGTATGTATTTCTGGGTTTGGGCGTTTATTATGTATGTAACAGTATTAACATATGTATTTCTATGTATTAGTATCGTTAACTAACATCCACAACACAAGCAAATAATTTGCTTGCTTTCGGGTTAGTTAAATTTTTGTAATAATATCGGTGAAATCAGAAATACTTTATTCAATAAAACTTTTTACAAGTTATTTTGAAACATATTTTTTATGTTATTTTAAACATATTTTTTTAAAAACTACTGCCGGGTCGGAAACGCGGCCACCACCAAAGCCACCGATATAATTACTGTTATTATATTTTTCAAACTACAACATTGCTATGTTTGAGTTACAAAGGTCCAATTTATTATTAGTCGAGTTAGAAAAGGAAAATATGTACCAAAATGATTTATTAGGTACTTATTAATTATTTCGACCACGCATTAAATGGATAGGTACACCTTTCAAGACAATTTCTTAGTTTGTCAGTGTAACTTGCATTTACACACAAAAATACAGAGTGCTACTTATCGATAAATAAAATCACTCGGAAGGTAATTTTTAAATCTTGTCAAGTCATTCGATATGATAAAACAGTACAACATAGCTTATTTCAAAATTTTCACGATATAATAATATATCTACAAATTTATGTATGTATGACATTTTTGACAGTGACAGGAGCGTTTGCTCACATTCGCGGCGACACGTTTCCTTCCCAATGGCGTATTTATGTGGTTTGTGATTTCGACTAATAGAGCGTTGACATTTCGAGAAATTTAGGTTTTAGTGATTGAGGACAATACAATGTATCGGAGCTTGAGGAGAAGGAAACAAAATTTTTCGCGTTTTGGACATTTCGTCTTATCGAAATTCGATGTCGACTAAAAGAGATTCTACTTTGGTTTATGATTAAAGTGTGTCGTCAAGTTTCGAAGTCATTTTAATATAATGAAATGATAATATAATATGATCAAACTGAGTAACTGTTTATCCTAGTATTTGTGTAATAGTATAGAACCCCACTATAAAAATACCTTCACTGAGATAAAAAGTATTTTATATCCAGTAAAATATATCAATTATATTGCAAATTATATTATATTGCAAATGGTCAACCCAAAAAATTTCAGGCCTGCATATTATTCATTAATAATATTTTTTAAAACATTTAACTGGTTTGGTTAATAGATAATTCCATGCCAATCGAAAGTTGAAGCTTATAGAGTATAGAATGTGCAGACATTACGTTGACTATTTTTTCTCCGTCACAACTTTTGGGTAGGCAGGTTACTAATATCGATTTACCCACGAAATAAAGAAAACAAGCTGTTTTCGCCGTGTTGGTCCCGGCCTTCTTTGTAGAATAGGCCAACTACCATTCTGCTAGGCAGGTCGTAAAAGGCGACCGATTGGCTATCGAGTCACTACCATCGTGGCTACTAGGTGGTAGAGTTCTGCATTGTCTCGCCCGGGTCTGGTACCACCGCCTTACCTATTCCTGCCGCAATAGCGTCAGTGCTTGCGCTGTCGTGTTCCGGTTTGGAGGGTAAGGTAGCCGGTAAACTTATGCATGTGTCATTATACCTCGCCACAAGATAGCAACGCACCATTAACATCTTTGGTGTCTATAGGCGATGGTTGACTCTTTCCATCAGGAGACCCATCTGCTTGTTTGCTATCTTATGGCATAAAATAAAAAAATAAATTAAAAAAAAATCTTTATTACCTACCTGTTTATACCTATATATTTTTTTTTTCCCGTCACAACTCTTAGGTAGGCACCTAATAAAAGGAAAAAGGAAAAAAATAATAATAATAAAAACGTACGGTTGTGGATTTACAGACATCGAGGTGGGGAGGATGGAACTTTGAATTTTGTCGCGATGTTCGATGATGGAATTCAGCGGCAGGAATTAATCCGAATAATTCTTCTGAACACTCGCCATGAAAGACGCGACAAAAGATGCAGAACGAACCCGTATTTCAAGCCGAGTCATGCCAATTAGAAATAGCCTGGTTGTCGACGATTTTAATTTCTCTATGAAGAAGCTAATACTGGAGAGCTCCGACCCATAGATGAGAACAGTACTCCATGTGAGGTAAATTTGGGCCTTGTAAAGTTGAAGGCCATGTTCAAAATATTTTTGATTGGTATGGAATTTGTCTATTAACCAAACAAGTGAAATGTTAAAAAAAAACTGAACTGATTTTTTTTAGTCAAACCATTTGCAATATACAGAATTATTTAATTAGATATAGGTAAAATACTTTTCATCCATCAACTAACTCGGTGAAGATTGTTCTATAGTGGGAGTATAACGTATATATTTTAACATCAACAGTATTACGGTCGAGTTTCGACCAGAAAGCGAACGCTCGTATAAGTAATTTATTAGTTATTACCTACTTAAATCTATTCGAAGACTATTTGTAGATTACAATTTAATCATTATTTATTTGACTAGTCAGTAAAAACTAACAAAACAAGACGACTTTATCGATATATGTATTTATCACATGTTTTATTCAAAGTATTTGTATTTTAAAAGCCATTACCTACCATTTTTTAACTTACACCTACTTGTAACCAATTAAAATGTAATAATATGAGCAAATATCACTCCGGGACACCTATGTCACTCCGGGATAATATAGCTTTCTAAAAGTGAAAGGACTTTGAAAATCAGTCCAGTAGTTTTTGAGTTAAATCGTTACAAACAAACAAACAATCAAATATTTCCTCTTTATTAGTATAAACTATAGAAGATAGATAAATAAACCGCAATACTACTATAAAATATGTTACAGTAATAATATCGTTGAATAGTAAGCAAGCAGATGGCTCTCTTGATGGAAAGTGAAACCATTACCTATAGGAACCAAAGATCATAATGCTGCGTTGCTATCCGTATGGCGTGATGGCTATGTCACATATATAAGTATACCGGCTACCTTACTCTCCAAGCCGGAACCAGACAATGACAAATACTACTACCGCGGCAGGAATAGATAAGGTGGTGGTACCATATAGGCGGACGAGACGTTGCAGTAAAAGACATTCGATGGCATGGTCAGCCAAATCATTCAGGACATTCGATGGCATTATGTATGGAATATAATGTTAGCCAAATCGCCGCTGCGATTCCTCTGTAGATGCTGTATTCTTGTAGACAAATATTGGATGACCTTATTGCATAAACGGCGCTCAATTTCATGTAATTGTTATGTTGGCCTTCATAGCGCAAATTTTCTGTGATTTGTCTGCATAGACTAGAGATTTCACGTAGCCCACTGAAAGTAGTCCAGTGGTGTTAAATCACACGAATTTTCGGTAGCCAGTAGCTCAAAGCCACCGAACTTATCATCCAATAAATTTAATGTTTCCCGTGCAGTATGGCAAGCGGTGCCATTTTGTTCGAACCACATGTTTGCTAGATCCATATCATCTATCCTAGACCACAAAAAATTGTTATCGTCCTATATCGGTCTCCATTGACAGTGAGCGCGGCTCCTAGCACATCTTCAAAGAAGTAAGGACCGATGATACCACCGGACCAATCTTAGCCCGAGGTTTTCCCTGAGAGAAAAATTCAAAGAAATTAATATCCTAACTGTTATAAATCAATATATATTTGAGAACTTGATGTATGTTCGTAAAAATATGTGCTTGTTTAAAAAAAATTGTGACGTACACTCACTAAACACAAGGAACAAAAACAATCGTTTTGTGCATGCATCTCGTCTCCACAGAATAAGTAACTCTTTTATGGGGCAATGTATACGCTTTTACAATAAACTTTCCGAAACTATAAGAGACCAGTCAATAAATTTAATAAAAGGTGTTAAAACAAAACTGTGTAAAAAAGGGGATTTGGAAGACAAACAAGCATGGGATTAATTGCTCCACATATCAATCTCATATATATGTTTTATAATTATGTAACATTGTGATAAAAAAATTATATGAAAAAAAACAAGCCCACTGAGTTTCTTCCGCCGGATCTTCTCAGTGTGTGGCCGCGTTCCGATCCGGTAGTAGTTTTAAAAAATGTTGACATGTCAAAATAACTTGTAAAAAGTTTTATTGAATAAAGTTCTTCTGATTTCTGATTTCTGACCAAAATTCATACCAAACAGTGTCTTTCTCGGAGTATAGATCAGGCATGTCATGAATTTTCTGTGGATTTACGTCGCTCCATATCCGGAAATTTTGCTTGTTAACAAAACCACTTAACCAGGGGCCATATTTCCCCCCTTCGATAATTGGTCTCACATAGGAGTAGTGCCAGGAAAAATCGCCTCGAGAATCGGACGGTTGTGGATTTACAGATATCGAGATTGTGGGGATAAAACTTTAAATTTTGTCACGATGTCTGATGGTGAAATTTGGCGCCAGGTATAATAATAATAATAATATTCACGGGATAAATTACGCTTACTGATCTAACCCCAAAGTAAGCAATTTATTTGCTTGTGTTATGGGTGTTAGTCAACGATACTAATACATAGAAATACATATATAAATAATAGAATATATTTAATAAACACCCAAACCCGGAAATACAAACATTTGTGCTCATCAAACAAATGCTTGTCCCCGTCGGGATCGAACCCAAGCCCCATTGATTGCGTAGTCAGGATCGCTAACCACTCGAACAACGGGGCGGTATAAGGGATAAATTTAAACAGTTCCTGAGAACTTTCCCATCCATAAATTACGTCACTCGAATTTCATCATATTTCAACCCCTCCCCATCCTTCTCGTCACATTTGTGAGCCCCCCCTACCTGGTGTGATGTCACATATTTTACAATTATTTTACATTGGAACAATGATCTCATTCGATTATTTTTTATCTATACAAGTGGCTTTTTAAATTCACCTATTAGTATTTCATTTAAAAATTTGTGATGTCACAAAATTTGTGACCCCTCCCCACCCCTTGTCACACTTAGTCGACCCCCTCCCTCCCCCTTAACGTGTGACGTAATTTATGGATGGCCCCTTATAGATCCGATATAAGATACTAAGTGATGCCACATCTCTAAATAACGTCAAACAGATGATGATTTAAAGAGCTAAACGAAAAAGATAACCATCAACTATAGTTAACAAGATTAATGTGCTATCATGTGATTGCAAAATCAGGCAGATCCGCTTTAAAGAGACAGTAATCGCTCGCTTAAAGGTGTGTTAGCATTTGCATAGGTAAAGGCACATCCTACTACATCTGTCAGCGCCGCATCGCTCTATCCTTTTCTATCATTCAAAACTGCTAAGTACTAGAGCGAGAAAGATAACGGGAATGCGATGGAATCCTCGAAGCGATCGATGATACGGACATGCGATAGCCGAGAAGTAGGCCGAATTCTGGAACGCTGCAGCGCCTGATAGCATATGAATACGCAGAATGATATAATAGTAATCATTTGTAGTCACGCTAAGCTTTCGCAGTTCGCTTGCCTTTTACGTAGGTACTGCCTAGGGGCAGGTACACTTACGACGTTCTACTAGAATGAAGAATCACAAGTTTCGTTTCTCAGATGATAATAGAATAGAATAGATGATAATATAGATGGCGCTATTCCATTAATGCATCGCGATGATAAATTGCCTTTACAAAACATTGTTTATAGGTTTTAGGACGTACAATAAATTTAAGGCGGGTTTATTTTAGTAGTAACACTTAACTTGTCCCTTTAGCTGATATAAAAACGTGTTCGGGGATAATCAATTCGATAAATCAGAATCGTACATGGAGCACCATCTATATTTGCAAGAAAACATTTTATTTGTACCCATTTTATGCCTTAATGCTGGGGCCGCACTTGCGTCTATTATCGCTATTTTCGCATACATTCCGGACTACGTAGGTAATGTGCCTTGACGCTTATTAACTTCGGGACATTAGACGCAGTGTGGCTCCAGCATTATAAGCATCTAATCTATACATATAATAAAACCGTAGGAAAGTCAAAACTGTACATTGAATATTTTTTAAAAGAATACTTGGGGCGTGATCTACAATCGATATCGAAGCCAAAAATAGTTTTTAGAATTTTTGTCTGTATGTCCGGGGTAAACTCAAAAAGTACTGCATGGGTTTACTTCAAATTTTGCATGAATATTACTAACAGGTCGGGTCAACATATAGGCTACATATTATCACGCTATAACCTACGGGGGAGGAGCAGTGTGGAGTAAACGAAGTCCGCGCGGACGAAGTCGCAAGCAACAGCTAGTAGTATATAAAGTACTCTGTTCCAGGAGATAGACAGATCCATGAAATATTAGATATAGGTGCTCCACCTATATCTAATACTTCATGAATCTGCCTATCACTCGTATTAATCTTTATCTGCTGCACATGAGTATTTTAAAAAAACGAGTACCAAATTAATTTTTTCTCTACCGACGGGACGACTTTAGCCTGGCACGATGTATAATAACTAGCGCATATATTTATAATAATAGCTAGGTTTACAGATTCTACCACAGAACAAATATTAATTCCGTGAGTTCTAGCAAATAAGGTCGTAGCCGTATACCAGTAAAAAATAAAACAACAATCCAGTGTTGCCACCGTTTATTTAAATTTTACTAAAAAAATTGAATAAAAAATATTGTATTTTAACATGTTACTTTAGAAATGAATAATTTACAGTTGTAGAAATTGTCCCGCACGCGGTGCTTAACGATTATTGGAATTTCACTATTAGTCGTCGTTGTGTCGCGACGCGGGAGAACATCGCGCCGCCCGCGGAGGGGAGGTTGGGGGCGCTCACGTCAGTCTCACTCACTGCCCTTAAACTAATCTTCTTCTTCTCCACTCTCAGATTCTGTAACATTAATTATCATAATTAGAAAACAATCTTAACAATTTGTCTCAAATACAAATCCCCTTGTCCCCGGGTCTAAGTGCAGTCCGCGAGCCACATGCGGCTCTTTGAATGTGCAGCTGCGCCTCTTTATACGTAAAAGTATCTTTACGCCCGTATTCCCGAAAGGCTAGGAAGAGGAACAAGTGCACCCACGATTAGCCGAATAGACTTGGTCCCACAATGTGACAGATTGCCAGCATATCGCCAACCGGGCACTTTTTAATCTCGGGCAATGTTGTTTTTATCAGAAAACTGAAAAAACACATTTTTAAATTGCCCAACCCAGGAATCGAACCCGGGACCTCATGGTCTACTCCGACACCGGACCACTACACCCACCGACCACACAGCCCATAGACACCTAATAATAGGCAAATGAATTGTGTCAACACATCTGACTTATAGTTCCGATGTAATGTCCACGCGCCAATGAGTAGTGATTGGGCAATCAGTGTCGACCAATCAGATGCTCTGTACATTACTATCTTTCACTGTGGCATTGCAGCTAGTTGCCAGAATGCATTCAATACGGAAAATCAAACATTAGCCGTCTATAGGCTGTGTGGTCGGTGACTACACCACAGTGACGATACGTAAATATTATTTTATAAAAAAACATTTCATTGCTTTTCACTCCATTTGCTACCTCTCTTCATTTGATTTGTGAAATGTTACACACAATGAAATCTTTCAATTCATTTAGGAAGCGGGAGTGGTTATAATTCATACTACATTTATTAATAGCTTACGGTCATTTGACGTTCAAGTAATTTTATGTGTGAAAATCTATTATTGTTACACACACACTGTTTACACACAAATTAACTCCCAAAGTCTAAGACCGGAATAATATGACCGCTCTTTGTTTTATAACTTTCGGTCGGCTGCAATTAGGTAAAATGTGACCACACCCATTTTGAATTTATACTCTCGTTTTACATAATAATAGTAAATTAGTTTATTATATATTCTGTGAAATGAGACAGCTATATTGACATTTACTGCTGGCTTGTTAAAATTTTTAGCATTTTGAGGTAACAGCGTCGGCATATCATTTTAACGGTTAAAGGCCAGCAATTAATTTCGCGCGTGCGGCCTTGGGTTTCGAGAGATTAAAGACACGTTGCGTAGATCTACTATTTGCATATAGTAGATCTACGCAACGCTAGCATACGCTGCACTAGCATCAATACTCGCTGGCATCAGTACCATTAGAAGGTAAAGTAGCCGGTAAACTTATACATGTTGCAATACCATACCGCCATTAACTTCTTTGGTAGGCGATGGTTGCTTTTACCATTAAGAGATGTACTTGTAGGCTATCGTATAAATATGTGGCAGGGTTGGAACCCTACATGCCATTACCGGTAACCTTACCCTCCAAATTAGAAAACGACAGTAAACAAACCCCTAGCTATTGTAGCAGAAATAGTTAAGACAGTGGTATCAAACCCAAGTAAGACAATGTGGAACTTTACCACTTAGTAGTCAGAATATTACCAGTTATTAGTCTTATCTCACCTTTTACGAGATGGCTAGCAAAAAGGCGCTTTGTATTCTTCAAAAAAGCATTCTCATATATTGAGTTAGTTGTAATCAGTGTATATATCTCACTAGTTCCACCGGAATTAGGTCCATGGAACTTTTTTCTCAGGAATTCCATGGACTTTCATAACGGAATTGTAACTATAGAAAAGTCTTACTAGTTCCATGAAACTATATGGTACATTGGTACACAAAAAGAGAAGACAGTCAGACAAAAAATTATGACATAAAAAGACTAAATTTGCCAACTTCCCGTTTAAAACTTTACACTTCGAGTACTTATGTAATGTCAATAAAAATTTATAATAAATTACCCGAACTCATAACAAATTAACAGAAATTTAATCAATTTGTAATAAAATTAAAAAATCTATTAATAAATGAATGTTATCATGACATAAATGAATATTTGAGTGATAAATTTATATAAAATTGAAATGTAAATAATAAATCTTATTCAATCTAATTAAACATCATTACATAGTATAAAACAAAGTCGCTTTCTCTGTCTGTCCCTATGTCACTATGTCGCTATGTCCCTATGTATACTTAAATATTTAAAACTACGCAACGGATTTTGATGCGGTTTTTTTTAATAGATAGATTGATTCTTGAGGAAGGTTTAAGTGTATAAACCTTTCCGATATTCCTACGGGAACAAAAGCTGCGCGGGTGAAACCGCGGGCAGGTCGCTAGTTTCTTATAAATAATTACATTTATTATAACAATAATTAAATGCGATATATAAGTATATTCCTCTTTTCTACCTTGCCATTGCTATACCCGACAGGGTCCACGATGATCTAACCATTATTTTAATCTTACATCTTGTAAACATTGTGAAATGCGAATAAATAAATAAATAAAAATAAACTAGCGGTCAGTGGGACTAGTGAAAATGATTCTATTTGTAAAAATTTTAACTAGTTACCTTCTTCGGCACTCTGCAGCCACTCGACAAACTTCTTCATTTGATCGAGGAACATGACCTTGCCTTTGCTGGAGTTGGTGTCCGTGTACCACTTGAGGATCACTTCCTCCGAGAGAACATTTGTCTTGTACAGCATCAGCACCAACTTGCTGAATGCCTTCATGAAGCTCATATTTTCATAACAGTATTCTTGAACCTGGAGAAAAACATTAATTGCATGAGTATCAGTTAGTCTAGTGGATAGCTGGATTGGTTCATGATGTCATAAGGCCCAGGGTTCAATTCTCAAGCCATACAAACATCTAATACTCAAGTCTGATAGTAAAGCAAGCAAACTGACATCTTATGGTTAGTAAACAATTGGGGGTTCTGAGTGCTAAGTGTGAGTTTTTCTTGGTTCTTGGTCTTCAACTGGTTTCTCATGTTTACCACTAGGTGGCGCTGTACAAATCACATACAAATTCCTAGTAAACTCGAAACGCGCTCACGATCGAATGCGAAAAGAAAAACTCACACTTAGCACTCGGATATATTAGTTGGCTTTGACTTTTTACGTGCAAGTAATAATGTCATCTGTTTGTTTGAAAAAAAGACATGGCAAATACAGCAGGAATAGTGTTGTTCGGGAATTTACATCAAAGTCAGCGTGAAGGATAGGTTACAAAAAGCCTTGACGGCTGACATCTGTTGTAGTGACAGTCACATAAGCACCCTACGTCATTTCGCATTGCAAAACACACGGCGGCGGTTGCATACGCGACATTACTTATAACTAGGGTTGTAACGGAGGCATTGTTAGCGGTGGCGGAGGCGGAGGTGAAATTTGAAGTAGAAAAATAGAAATTTATAGTTATTAAAATCAAAAATATTTATTTCAAATGGGTACATCATATTATTCATGCACTAAATCACTTAAAACAATCACGGCTCAAACACAAAACTACGCGGTACTGAACGATTCGACAAGTTGATTTTTGTCATTCATTTGCGCCCCCACCACCGTCCGCCCGCCCGTGTTCCCGCGGCACAAGCATTGATGCCAATTTAGCGACTTTGTCGCTAGATCTAGTGACATTTCGTCTTCTACAGCGGCTTAAATTACGTGTCTAGCGACAAAAAAAAATCTAGCGACTATTCTAACGACTTCTGGCAGTTCAAATAAAAAAAATATAAATAAGTATTTTAACCTCCATAGAATGTGACAAGATCTCAGCCCAGAAATCTATGTTCTCTATATTCAGAACTTCGTTCCGAAATCGGACATCATTCTGACAAGTCTATCTTTATCCCACTTGTAGCCTTTGAAGGAGACAAATTCTAGTCAGAGTAATTAAAAAAATATAGAAAAAAAAGCTTCATTCATTTCATGACAAACGGCAATTTCATAGGTAAAGACTTATTATTTATCTAATTTCGGAACGCTACCATAAATTCTTATAGCCGAGCCACACTGTTGGAAACAAGCTTCCAACATGGGTGACCTTGGTAGAGTTCAGATTAATTTTAGTTGCAAACAAGTGTTTACACTGTTGTAAACCGCAGGTGGAGACCCATGTGGAGGGCTTGTTTCCAACAGTGCGCAGCTCGGTTTTTATGCTTAAACCGGGATTCCCCCAATTCTGTACTTGTGTACAAAATAGGGGAATCCCTGTGTGAATTTTACGATATTGTATATTTGAGACATGAGTGTTCTGCCGAAGGCTCAGTTTTTTTTGGAACATTTAGCGACTTCTAGCGACTTTTGACCTTTGTTCGTAGCTAGCGACATCTAGCGACTTTTCAAGCTTACGCTAACGACTTTTTAACATATAGAGTTGGCAACACTGGGCACAAGCAAAATATTGACCATTTCACTCGCAAATACACAGCCATGCGGTTGCGTCTCCCAGCGTCACTCTGCGCGTTGTATAATAGCGTAAATAAACCTCCATGAAACTCCGCATAAATTTGGCGGAAGCGGATGCGGAGGCAGAGGTTCGATTCTTTGCGGAAGTTCCACAGTAACGGAAGCGGAGTTCCGTTACAACCCTACTTATAACAATCACATTTAAAACGGTCGGTGGCTATCGGACATTTTTGTATACTTATGTCAGCTGGTCGAACTGGTGATGCATATATCTGTGCTGGTTACCAAGAAAACAAAGGCATAGTCATAAGATCTACACAGCGCGGAATCAAGTTATTATATTCTTCCAGATTTGCCATTATATATCGACACGACAAAAGAACAAAATCGTACGGAGAGATCAGACGAAATTGGTTTTATAATAAAATTCGCATTAAACACGCATAAAGCCAAAAGACAATATATTTTTTATAGTTATTGGTCTTTTGTTTTTGGAAATGCTCAAGTGAACATCATCTTATGTACAATGTACTCCCACAAACAAATATATTGTAATTTGGTGGTTTTGCAGATACGATTTTGTTCTTGGGACATGTCGATATCTGTGTATTAACAATTACCCGAAAACCAGGACCAGCCATCCCAGCCTAGCTTTAGACCTCTAGAAGTGTCCTTTATATCTATACTAATATTATAACATTATAGTTTGTTTGGTTGTACGCGCTAATCTCGAAAACTGCTGAACCGATTTGAATAATCCTTTTTGAGTTCGATAGCCTGTTTATCGAAGAAGGTATAGGCTACATAACATCATGCTACAACTAGTAGGAGCGGAGTAAACAAAGTCCGCGCGGACGAAGTCGCGGGCAACAGCTAGTGTCCCCATAAAATTGTAAGGACTGTGGTTTATTATCTACCTTAGTAATTTTATAATTGAACAGTTAACCTTACCTAACCGTACAGTTAATAATAAACTTCCTAGTATTATTAAAAGCTTATGGTTTTTAGTATTTTACATTGAAATATACATACATATGTATCACTAGCTGCAGCATGCAGCCGCTGCATTATAAGTTTTTGGTGAATCCCGCGGGATCACCAAATTTTTTCGGGATAAATAGTAGTCTATGTGCTATTCCAGGTCATTATCTACTTGTGTACCAAATTTAATTCAAATCCGTTCAGTAGTTTTTGCGTGATTGAGTACAAACATCCATCCAAACATCCAAACTTTCGCATTTATAATATTTATATACATGTATTCAACTAATATTGTAAATGCGAAACTACGCTGTGTGTTGATTACGCTTTCACAGTTAAACCGCTGAACCAATTTTGATGAAAATTGGCAAAGGGATAGTTAAAGGCCAATGTGAAACATAGGGTACTAAGGAGTTGAATTCGGAAGGAAACTTTGTATGAAATAGTACAAATTAGGGATGAATTAGGGAGCTGGACAGGTCAGCTAAGTATTAAACAACTAAAGTATCTTCACGCCCGTATCTCCGAAGAGATAGGTAGAGGTATAACATGAGCAGTCCCACAATGTGAAAGATGGCCAGACCACCAACCGGGCACTTTTCCAATCCCAGGCAACATTGTTGTTATCAGGAAACTGAAAAAGCACATTTTTTTTTATTTGCCTGACATGGCAATCGAACCTGGGACTTCTTGTGATCAACCCACAACTAGACCACAGAGGCGATAAAATATTAAATAACTAACCACTAATTATACAATGTCATGAACAATCGTATGATAAATAAGTGTATGGCAGCCAGTGAATCGAGCACTGTAAGCACAGTGCTCGAGGATGAGCCGCCAGCATACTGTGGCACACTTCGACACCGATGTGACCAAACAATCACACCGGTTCTAATTGTGTGCTAGGAAGGAACCTATAATAACGCCTATACAGCTGTGCTCAAACTAAAATGCCATCCAATATCCTGCCAGGTTAAGCGTTTTGAAACCCTAAGGCCCGCTTGCACGTAAATCTTGAGTTAAATAAATAACTCTCAGTTAATTTGTTACTTTTTTAACTTGGGGTTTATCTTGCACGAACAAAAATTAACCCAAGGTATACTAACCCAACGTTTCAACTCTGCATTGTGGTGTTTCTTTTGTCAAATCCAAATTCATCCGCTGTTGCTACCTGCGGCTAAATACAAAAGTTTTTCTCTCTTTCGCACGACCATATTTTGCTTATTATATCTTTTTCTTACGTCATATGGTGTTTTGGGTGCTTTATACATTGTAAAACCTAAGCGTCAGCTTCATGACTCGTGTTAATAAAATAATAACTTCGCATTTTGTAATCCGTGTTATTTTCTATTAAGATGGGAAAAAATCTCATTTACATGGCCCAAGTTTTTCAAATAGTGGCAGTTCTCTTTTTTGTGATATTATATCAAAATAGAAACACATAATTAAAGATTTAAAAAAAACTGATGGCGCTAATCTTCTACAAAAGCAAAAGTTTTGGCTAGAAGTAAGTTCAATGCTTTGTCTCTTTGCAAATTAAAATTACCAATTTGTTCTGCAACTCTTCTATTGAAAAAATCCAAATTAATATATTCGACAATCTTTTCGTCATCATCAGAATACAAAAAGTCATTCACAATTGAATAAAATATAATCAAATTGTTATTTCTTAGCAAATAAACAACACAACGCGGTATAATCTCACAATTGTGTCATTTTTAACCCAGAATTAGAAATTTAACCGCCCAACTTTGGCGGGTTAAATATTTATCTAATTAACCTATGGTTTGGTGTTAACTCTTGCCAGTGCAAGAAAATACAAAAATATAACCCTGCGTTAGCAGCTAACTCAAAGTTAAATAATTTAACTCTGGAACGCGCAAGCGGCCCTTAGTGTGTTCATAAGGAAAAAACCGGCCAAGTGCGAGTCGGATACGCGGACGAAGGGTTCCGTACCATCCCTATTCAAGTTTCTACCTGTTTAATCGAGTAAAAAAAATTGCTTAAAAATTACATTTGCTGTATGGTCTCAATGCGTGAAAATAAGAAATCATAAAACGCAAATTTTGCATTTCCCACAAGAAAGGAATTGCCATCATGGCAGAATGTAAAAATGGTATATTTTCTTAATTTCTCGGTACACCGTCCCTTACACGCTAGGACGGATCCAGCTTTCGGGTCGGAGGGAGGTCACATATTCAAAGTTCAGTCAAGATAGACTCTAATCCTTATCTAATTCTAAGAAATCCTTACCTAGACCCATGACGGGGAGGGGGGGGGGTTATGACCCCCATGACCCTCCTCCCTGTATCCACCATTGCTTACACGCTGTATAACTTTGTGAACAAAATTCATTATAGGTTACCCTTTTAAATTTTGACGTTATATGTAGAGACAGTCGACAGAGGTTTGTTGGTTGTCAAAATGGATGAATATTATCCCTATCACTACAATTGACTGACCTATAACGACTATAGCTTATTTTTTGTGAAAGTATAATGACAAGACTACTGCACTCCGAGCTGCTACTGAGATTTTTTTCCTTGAAAAACCAAACAATTTTTTTCCCAACTCAGAATCAAACCCGTGACCTCCAGGACCATAAAACAATGTTTACCTTAGTCAATAAAGCAATCTCGGCCTTGGCGGACTGTGCAAACGCGGCCAGCAACGGAGTGTAGTGGCGCAGATGCTTGGCCGCTTGCTCAGCCAATAGCTCTTCCTTCTTGTTCCACTCACCGCGGGACATCACACACTGCCAGATCTGAAACACACATTCATATTACTTTCAGTCAAGAATACGTAATAGTTTTACTCAATTGACTTATTACTGGCAAGTCATTTAATATAAACAAATACATTTATCGCCTCTATGGTCTAGTGGTCCAGCATTGGCGTTGACCACAAGAGGTCCCGGGTTCGATTCCCGGGTCGAGCACATAAAAAAACTGTTTTTTCAATTTCCCGAAAAATACAAAAGTTGCCCGGGATTGGAAAGTGCCCGGTTGGCGATAGGCTTGCCACCTATCACATTTGTGGGACCAAGTATCTTCGGCTAATCGTGGGTGCAGTTATTGTACCTCTGCCTACCCCTTCGGGGATACGGGCGTGAAGATACTTTATTTCTATCTTCCTATCCTATACTAAGAGCACAACCCATAAGTCAAGGGATACCCTTGACTTATGGGTTGTGCTCTTAATTAAAATTTTCTCTTAAAAAAAATTACATAAGAGTCACAACACAGATCACACACATAACAAACATGGTGTCAAACCGGGAACATTTAGTCCACCAATCGTTAAGATACTGCCCTAAGCCAAGGTTCGGTCTCACAGGAGACACCCTTAGGGCGGGCTCTTAGCCCACCTAACTTAAATTCTGGCTGAGCACTTTGCTCGCCCCAAAAGTCCGGTTTCACAGTAGCGGTCATTTGGACCAACTGCTTAAGTTCATTTCGAAAAAAAAAAAGGAACATTTAGCCGCTTTAAAAAGGCCTTGTAAATGTCAAATACTTGTAGATATATTATTTAAAAAATTATACATAGATGCTATATTGGTTATCGTTCTCAGTAAGTAGCCAAGGTTTAAAAATACTTTTTTCCAATCTGCCAATCAAACTTTCCACATTTTATACATCTGACAAAAAATATTGGATCAATATTTTTTGAAATGGAGGCCATCTCGTGAAACGAGGGATGGGGAACACTACTAGTGAACCATCCAACTAAGAAATGAGTGAATCATGGTAAAACAGAGCTCTATTTGGTTCTCTGCCTACTCGGCATGAGAAATGGAGTGATGTTTTTTATTTATTATTCTGTCAAATTAACGGTGCAGTTGGTGGTAAGTGATCACCATTTCCAACCAAACCAGGTGCTCTGCAATTTTGTATGACATTGTTAATATCACAGGGGTATCAAATAATGGTAGACAGGACAAAAAAAACCATGTCAAAATTTGAAGTTCCACCCTCACCATCCCGAGGTCTCAACATTAAATATCGGCACTTTATGCCTTGCACTATTTTTCTGCGGAATCAATTACCAGCAAAGGTTAAGTTAACTTGTGTAAATTTCCATCTTTTTCACTGCTAAAGACACCACTTGTCCCCAGCAGCGACTAAAGCTCGGCAAAGGTGTTACCAAACGGATAACTATTGGCAACGGTGATCACTTACTAATTTGCCCCCGTTTTATAAAAAAAACCTAAGATGTCAGTGGTAAAAAGGATTTGCTTAAATTTAAAGTAGTTGCAAAACGTCTATGTATAATCAGTATAATAGTTTTCTCAGATAGCCAGTTCGGCATGGCTGTACAACCCACTAAACAAGCATCAGAGAGCTTGAAGTACTCAAACTAACTGAACCCATATAGCTACAATTGTACAGCTCCGTCTCGTCATCGAGTATCATCATAGAAAACATATTAAATATAAATAGTAAAATACCTAAAATAACTTATGTATCGGAAAGGTTTACCAAACCATGAGTGTGGCATGTACAAGTATTATACTTTATTTTTATTGCACTCTTTTATTGTTCTATTTTAATTAAAGTATTAAGAAACTACTTTTAATTGTCACTGAAACCTGTAGTTATAAATCCTTTAACATATAAAATTAAACTTTCATAATGAAATCTTTTTCGCCGTGTTGGTCCCGGACTCCTTTGAAGAATAAGTCAACTGTCGTTCTGCCAGGCAGGTCGTAAAAGGCTACCGATTGGCTATCGAGTCACTACCATCATGAGTACTAGGTGGTAGAGTTCAGCATTGTTTCGTCCGGGTCTGGTACCACCGCCTTACCTATTACTGCCGCAATAGCGTCAGTGCTTGTTGCTGTCGTGTTCCCTTTGGAGGGTAAGGTAGCCGGTAAACTTATGCATTCGGCATTAGACCTCGCCACGAGATAGCAACGCATCATTAACATCTTTGGTGTCTATAGGCGATGGTTGACTCTTTTCATCAGGAGACCCATCTGCTTGTTTGCTATCTTATGATATATAAAAAAAACTATACGTTAATCGTGAATGTAATGTCAGACATTGGCAAATCGACTTTCTTTATTAAACAAATATTTTTGATATAACACTAGCCAAAATTGGACCATCTAAAAAAATTTAGACAGAGAGTTGTTAATTTAGTCCCTAATAAATGTTTATTAAAAAAAAAAAACTAAAATACTATTATTTTATACTGTAATTTTCAAACTTCTAACTTAAATACACTTTATTTCTCAATATGCAGCCCTATGTGTATGCATTGATATGTCTAAAAAGGGATGAGATATTTTGTACTCACAATGGCGACCACCTCGTGGTCGGGTATGTCGTGTTTGGTGGCCATGTCCCGCAGCTCTTGTATGAGATCCCTCACCGGTCTCTCGTCGGCCAGCTCGTCCAGCAAGGCCGCAGTCAGCTCGCGACGAGCCTCCTGCAAACGAAACCCACATCCTTATTCCATATCATATAGATAGAGCTAAATATTGACGCATGTTAAAATATTCGAGTCTTTAACAAAACTGAAGCCAGATAAGTATAGGATTTATCATATTTATAATCAGGGCTTGCGTATTGGTGTATTCACAAACCTAAATCAACAAACCTAAACCTAAGTTTTAACCTCAAAAATACCAGTTTCCTTATGTTTGCTTCATAATCCTTATGAAGCAAAATTGGCAAAAATTCAAAATTATAAAGTCACCAAAATAAAAATACCATCTTTATTTTTCAATCATGATTAGTAGTTTCCTTATGTTTGCTTCATAATCCTTATGAAGCAAAATTGGCAAAAATTCAAAATTATAAAGTCACCAAAATAAAAATACCATCTTTATTTTTCAATCATGATTAGTAGTTTCCTTATGTTTGCTTCATAATCCTTATGAAGCAAAATTGGCAAAAATTCAAAATTATAAAGTCACCAAAATAAAAATACCATCTTTATTTTTCAATCATGACGGGTCAACAACGCGTACATATATAGAACTTACTTGTAAAGCTCGACGTTTCGGCCAAATTACATTGACCGTGGTCACGAGCAGACTCAATCTGCTCGTGACCACGGTCAATGTAACTTGGCCGAAACGTCGAGCTTTACAAGTAAGTTCTATATATGTACACGTTGTTGACCCGTTTATATATTTAAAAATGATAGTAGAACGCGTTAGTTTAAAAGTTCATATTTTTTATTTATTTTTTTGTTACTCAATACTGGAGAAAAAAATTATAATGAAAAAACTTATCACATCACTTAAATGGCAGAATGAGGTGATTGCTTTGCTAAAACATGTCGTTTAAAAAGTATAATGGGAGATCATCATACGATAATGTCATGTCAAATATTCCGTATTGATTATTTGTGTTAGAAAATGACCAAACACTTGCTACAAAGACTCCACTCTGTTCCATTAGTAATCAACACGTGGATTTATTTGAAATTTTGCAATAATATTACTGCAAACTAGAACGCTTTATGTAAATATGATCAAATTATCCGCTCACTTCACTTTGGTAACTAATGAGACCTGTGACAAAATTCGTTAATACACTATGGTCTCTATAGGGACCAACGCTAACTTCATCTAAAAATACAATATTTTCACTATTTACCAGTTTTAATACAATACTCTATGGTATTTTATTGTTTTCGAATGTAACACTGTACAAAATAACATCAAATTAGCATTATTTTTCAAATACGCTCTTGGGGAAAAATAAAAGAACTTAGTCCGCCATTTTGATTCGTGCCGTGTGCTATGTGTTGTTTGCATTTTATGATACAGGTTAATTTAAAAGTGTTTTGGCGTATTAATAAACAAGAAAACTAAATAATCAAGATTAGTTCAAGATCTAATAGTTTAGATAATAATTTTGTCAAAAAACCGTAAATATCAATTAATAAAACATATATTTCGTTAACGACCAACTTGATGATACCAGCGCTTTTGGTATGACGGTACCTATTTTTATTTATTTTCGTAAATTTTAGTGTTGATATCTATGATCTCAAAAAAAATCATATGATGTGAATGTGAAATACCCTAAACAATATTTTGAAAAAAATTAACATAGCTGTAAAATTGAAAAAGAAATAAATTATTTGAAAATTACAAAAAAAAATACGTATTAATTATGAAAAAAATATATATTAATATTTATGTAAATAAATATTTTTGTACTATAATACATGTTGTTTATTTTTTTTCCGTATGTATATGTTTACCAATTATATAAAAAAAATATAAAAAGCATAGGTCATCGATTTACTTTTTGAATTAAAAATCCTCGACTAACAAGTAGTCATATTTCTCTCAAAGTGTCGTGTTACACCTGAATTACTTTGTAGCTTAAGCCATTTAAATTAAACAATTCTCACACCAGTGTATTGCAGTGCTCAAGACCTCTTAAAAAATATACGCTTTACAGTATCGAATTCAATCCAAACAACTCATAAACCATTTTTGTGACCACCGTCCACCGGAACGAACTCGGAACGTGTGCGCGTAACGGTCCGTGTTTTTTAGAAAAAAATACGAAAATGGCTGGTGGTGTGAGTGTAAACAACAGTTTAATGATTTACACCACTCAAAGTTGATTTGATAAATGTCATAGATGACATATTACGCCTTTTTGTCAGGTCACAAAAATAAACCCTAAAATGTAACCCTATTTCGAGCAATAAATGATATTATTATTATTATTATTATAAAGGCATAGCATCATGCAGCCATATAAATGACGTCATTTAGCACTTACGTCTATTCAGAATAGGAAGAATTTTAAAATTTAAATATCAAAATTAATGAATTTTGAGCAAATAATAAATACGTGTATCCTATTTCTCAATCTAGTTTCAGTTAAGATAAAATATAAGGGTGTTAAAAAAATTAAATGTTGTCAATCATAAAGGCTTTGAATCAATAAAACGGGTTGTAAGGTTTTTAGAAATGTCTCTTTAATTTTCGCCACTTCATTTTTTTCTGCACTTGGCGTGACGACGTACAATTCCACAATTTTGTCTTAAACCGGTTTATAAAGGTTTGTAGAATGTTCCATCTTAGATACATTCCGACCAAAAACTTTAATAAAATCCGCTAAAATACTTATATTAACCAGTATGTTTTAAACCAGTTTCAAGACCTGTTTAAAATGCTTTTTTAATAACTCATTTTAATTTAATTACCGATATTCCACATCAAGTATTAGTAATAATTTAATTAAGATTTGGCTTATAAAATGAAATCATTTTATCAATAACATATTTCAATTGAACCTAAATAGGATACAAATTGCACCCAAAAAATTAATTGCAAATAATGAAAGAATAGTGTAGTACGTAATGCTAGCTATATAATTTATTCTTATAGCTTAAGTATTAAAACAAGTACATAGAAAATCTTTTTAACCATCTGGCTTCAGTTTAAAGACATTAATCAGATTGCCATATCAACATAGCCGTACAACACACTAAGCAAGCATTAGACAGCTTGAAATACTCAAACTAAATAAGCTCGCAAAGTTGAAGTTGTAAAGCTCTGACTCGTCATCAAGTATCATCATTTAAATGGATTTACATTTTATAAAACTTTAAATGGGTCGAACACATCAATGGTAACCATACGAGGTCCAGGTCATTCTGCCAGGCAAATCGTAAAAGACAAATGATTGGCCAAACATGTTACTACCATTGTAACTACTGGGTGGTAGTTTAGCAATGTCTAGCCCGGATCTTTGATAGCAACGTTTTATCTATTCCTGCCGCAATGGCGACAATGTTTGTCACTGTACTGTTTCGGTTTGAAAGGTTCTGTAGCCAGTAAACTGATGTCGCTTTATCATCCTACCATATAGATAGTAACACACTATTAACATCTTTGGTGTCTATAGGAGATGGTTGTCTTTTTCTATCAGGAGAGTCGTCTGCTTGTTGGCCATCCTTTAATACCAAAGGATCACGTTTACAAAAGTATCTGATCTGATTGATGTTTTAAAAACCACAAACCTGGGAAGCTTGAGCCCGGTGCAATCGCAATAGTTCAGCGAGACCCCGGGACGCAAACGAGGAGGCAAGAACTTCCTCGCTGCGTCTGTTCAATGGCAGGAATTCTAACAACCTGCAACCAAGAGAAATTATAACATTTGAGTACAACGGACTTTTAAATTGTAACCTGCTGTTTGATTGATTTTTATATAAATTCTACTGTCGCAATGCATTTTTCCATAAAATAACAGACCCATACACACGAAATCACTCATTCTTAACTTCTAAGAAATTTCACATATGTAAATGTAAATAAAGGAGGAGATAAGAATGTAAATATGGAGATAATAAAAATAATGTTGAGAATATTCTAGAAAAATGTAGAGTGAGAATACTGGCAAAATCTAGAAATAAAAGAAAGAGCTGCTATCGATAAACAATAGCTGCCGTTACCCAAACAGCTATGTCATATTGGACTTTCTTGAAAATAGCGTGTACTATGACTTGTTACATCCAAGTTGTTTACGAGTCATTTTAGAAACTTTCGAGAACATTGTCGAACTTTGCCTTGTGTTTGGACGTGTTGGCGAATAGCGAGTCAGTTTTATAAGCGATTTGGAAGCGATAGTTTGGACGACCAGTGCAAAGCGATATATTAAGTGCCATAAAAGTGATAGAGCTATTTGAAAAGCGTTTTTTCGTTTAGTGATTCGCTTTAGTCAATTACTTCTAGTGGAATTTAGTGATAGTGTTATTAGTGTTCGTCAGTGTGTGTTGTGGTGTATCGTATGTTTGTGTTTTAAATACACGGTTTTTAATATAAGTGGTATTTTATTGCAGAATACGAGCTCTAAGTTCGTAATAATAATATTAAAAACTTTTACTCTGGGATTAGAGACACATTAATATTGTTTGTTATAAAATGTCCCTTATTTCTATGTCTCTTGGCAGATGCCTCTAACATTTTTCACTGTGGTTTGTCCTGAGTTACTTGTCTCCACTTTAAGCCTGCAGTCAGTTTGTCATATTAGTTTCCTAAATATCTAAGTTTTAATTAGCCAGTTAATTAAACTATTGTAGACACTGTTAGGTCAGATTTGAATTGCCTTGCACCTACATGTTTTATTCCCAATTTATGAGTCATAATAGATATAATATCTATAGCTGGGCATTAACTTTTAATCTGTTAATAGTTAATTAACGGAGTTAAAAATTCGATTAACGGATTAACTCATGGATTAACTTTTGAGTTAATATATTCTATACTTTCCATCGTCGGCACTTGGTGAAATTCTATTGTTACTAGACACTTTTACTATTCCACTTGTACATCAATTTCACTTTTACACAATTTTTATTATATTACTCGACCAGTTTCACTTTTTAAAGCATCTTCAGGATGTAATATAATGTCAGTCAGGATGTAATCCTGCTATACCCTCAAGAGCTGCAGGTGAACGTCATTTTCCATGGGCTATTATAACGCCGAAACAAGCCTCACTTTTGGACAACAACTTCGACATCTTTTTTTGTTTCCAACCTGTTAACTTCAAGAACCCAAAAACAGTTTTTATAAGTAAATCATTAACGCAACGATATAAAAAATGCAAGATTTATCACGAGTTAACGTTATTTTTTTATATCATAAGATAGCAAACAAGCAGATGAGTCTCCTGATGGAAAGAGTCAACCATCGCTTATAGACACCAAAGATGTTAATGGTGCGTTGCTGTTTTGTGACGAGGTCTAATGCCACTTGCGTTAAATCTTCCGAAATATAACGGATTAGCGATTAACGTTAAATATTTGATTAACGGTGCCCAGCTATGGATATATCTATGATGACGAAATAAGCCTGTGTAGCAACACTAATGACTACGCCGCAAAAATTACGACGCGCCAGTACTGTGATGCGTTGATATACCCAACACACTGCTCGCACTATTCCAACTGTGGAAGTTGCTGGAATGTCTGGGATTTCACTTAACATATTTCAATGCGTCTTCACTCGCACTACATTCATGACTGAATGTTGACTTACGTAGCGCGGAAATACGGTGCGTGAAGTTGCACTGCGCAAAATTGCAGTGTAGTGTAAGAGCAGTGTAATGTAGAGGTGTAAAATTGCATTGCAAATTAAGGTATGAGCTAAAAATTGTTGCAGTGTAATAAGAAGGCAGTGTGGTGTAATGCAGTGGTACAGCAGTGTAATGTAGAGGTGTAAAATTGCATTGCAATGGAAGGTAGGGGTTGAAAATTACAATTAAGTATGAAAGCAGTGTGGTGTGATGCAGTGGTATAGCAGTGTAATGTAGAGGTGTAAAATTGCATTGTAACTGAAGGTAGAGGCTAAAAATTACAGTGTAATGTAAAGGCAGTGTGGTGTAATTCAGTGGTACAGCAGTGTAATGTTGAGGTGTAATGGAAGATAGCGACTAAAAATTACAGTTTAGTACGGAGTAATGCAGCAGTGTAATGTTGAAGTGTAAAATGCATTGTAATGGAAAGTAGTGGTTAAAAATTGCAGTTTAGTATAGAGGCAATGTGGCGAAATGCAATTGTACATCAGTGTAATGTAAAGGTGTAAAATTGCATTGTAATGGAAGGTAGTGGCTAAAAATGTAGTGTAGTATGAAAGCAGTGCGGTGTAATGCAGTGAGTGGTGCAGCAGTGTAATGTAGAAGTGTAAAATTGCACTGTAATGGTTGGAAATGATGGAAAAATGTAGTCTGGAAGCAGCGTGAAATGAACATATGCTAATTTTTAGATAGCGATCAAGCATCTAAGAAATAAAACTACAAAAAAATCAGAATTTATTCATCAGTTTTTACGTGATGTGATACTAATTATAGTTGTATGGTAAACTAGCTGCAGCGTCCAGCCCGCTGCATATACAAGTTTTTGACGAATTCCGCGGGATCACCTAATTTTTCCGGGATAAAAAGTAGCCAATATGCTGCTACTCCAGGTCATTATCTACCTGTGTGCCAAATTTCATTCAAATTCGTTCAGTAGTTTTTGCTTGATTGAGTAACAAACATTCATCCATCCAAACTTTCTCATTTATAAGATTAATATAGATACAACATATAATTTTGGAAAGAAGTTTCTTATGGGGCGTTGCGGAGGGGTACCCGAGACGGCAAAAGCATCCGTAACGTTAAAAAAGCTAAGATTTATATAATAAGGACTTCGTTTTTTTTAATTGACACATGTTCAGATATACGTAATTCAATCATCTGTCTATCAAAGCTATACGGCACTTGCTGACACTACCGGCCATTGGTACAATGACTATTCCTACCAACCCAGCTCATTCCAGACGTCCAGTAACGTAGACGAATGCTCAAATTATTTTTGAACAACTGAGCCCTTAGGTATCTTAACTTCATCACACTCAAACAGCACTTGGTGAGGAGTTTCATCATGGCCTAGGCAAGCTCTGCACAGCGGACTATCTGTTAGCCCTATGGTGTTCATATGTGTATCCACATAGCAATGCCCCGTTATCTGACCACATATCTTTCTAAACTCTACTCTTGGTAGTTTAAATAACTTTCTGGTTAGTTTGGGATTGAGTTGAGGAAATGCTTGTTTAGTTTTTCGATAAATGGTTAGCTTTTACCAGTCATATAAAGATAGAATTACAAGATTATTTTTTTGTTTCGGAGAATACACTTCCCATGTACTCTCATATAAGTTCGATAGAAATCTACATCAGGGTGTTCAAGATACAGGAGGTTGGAATTTTATCATGCTAAATTTTCAAGAACTATTGTTTGTCAAAATAAAAATTATCTTCATGTCTGTATTCCCGAAGAAGTAGGCAGAGGTACAACCAGTGCATCCACGATTAGCCGAAGATCACACACACACAATGTGGCCAGCCTATCGCTAACCCGGAACTTTTTCCAATCCCGGGCAACATTGTTTTTGTCAGAAAACTGAAAAAAAAATATTTTTGAATTGACTGACCCAGGAATCGAACCGAATACCTCAAGTGGTCAAATCCTACACCGGACCACTAGACCACAAAGGCGACAAATAAATATTGTTAAAAATATAATAAAAGGCTCTGAAGAATGTGTTAGGTTATGTAAATGGTGTGTGAGAGTGGTAAGTACCTGCCCTCGAGCTGGCCCCGCTTGAGCGCGGTGACGAGCGAGGTGACGCCGCGCTCGGCTTTGACGGTAGCGAACACCTCGAGCACGAACTCCAGCGCCAGGCAGTCCTTCAGCAGGTGCTCGTTCACCAGCACCAGCAGCACCGACGGCGGCACACACCCGTTACCTGCACATACCACATACCATACACACACACTCACACAACACTGTTCACCAGCACCGGCAGCACCGACGGCGGCACATACCCGTTATCTGCACGTACCACCAAGTACCATTACAGACAAACCTCACATAAACAACACTCTCAAATTTTTAAACTAGCATTTTTTTTTATATCATAAGATAGCAAACAAGCATATGGGTCTCCTGATGGAAAGAGTCAACCATCGCCTATAGACATAGGTGTTAATGGTGCGTTGCTATCTTGTGGCGAGGTCTAATGCCACATGCATAAGTCTACCGGCTACCTTACCCTCCAAACCGGAACACGACAGTCACAAGCACTGACGCTATTGCGGCAGGAAAAGGTAAGGCGGTGGTACCAGACCCGGGCGAGACAATGCAGAACTCTACCACCTAGTGGCCACGATGTTAGTGACTTGCATAGCCAATTAGTCGCCTTTTACGACATGCCTGGCAGAGCGGCAGTTGGTCTATTCTTCAAAGGAGCCCGGAACCAACACGGGGAAAAAGCACTATCTTATCATTTGCAAACTAGACCGAAAAATATCGAACAATGAAAAATGACACTAAAAACTATAAAGATTTTTGAGGCACTTCCCTATCATCTTGGAAACAAACTTTTTTCAGTTGATTAAACTTGCCGTCAATTTTCAGTACATTCAAAAATATTTCAACATTTAAATTTCCCTGTTTATTAACATACATAATTAAGAATTATCGCTACACAACTGTGAACGGTGGGGTTTTATTCTCTAGACACGTATAGATGTTTCCATACGAATGTCCTATCTGTCCAATTAAATTTAACACCTTTTTACACTTACAGGCGGGTGTCTTGAATGTAATTGTCGAGCGCCTGTTATTGGTTTAATATTTATGTGCTCCTTATTTTATTGACCGCAAATTCATTTATTTGTCTTTTAAATAATTTTTACATGCCATGCCGTAACAGCTCAGATAAAGCCAAACTTAATCCGTTCCAACACGTGTGGCCGCGTTTCCAATCCGGTAGTAGTTTTTTAAAAAATATGTTGACGTCTCAAAATAACTTGTAAAAAGTTTTATTGAATAAAATATTTCTGATTTCCGATTTCAACTAGGTGTTAATTAGAGATGAAATCTCTAATTTTTATTATTTATTAGGAGACCTGCTGCTTAGTGCGTAAAAATCTTAATATAATTATTTTATTAAACAAAGACAAACTTATTGGTCAGAATTCAAACCACCATATCAAAGAGATAAATAAGTGTAGCTGTCTTATATTCTAGACATCATTAAGTTATGATGTTTGATTATATAAAACTTCTATTACTCTTGCATACTTCGACACCGGCTTGAACATTAAACACTCAGGACGGCTCTAATTGTATGCAGTTAACACACAGAATACGCAGTACAAGTGGTGCAGGACGTTGTCCTTGCACGCATGATGCAATTAAGCATTGTTATGGTTTGTTTTATAATAGTCATGTAATACTCAAGTAGAAATAATTTAAATTGTCACAATGGCAACCTTATAAACAACGTTTAGCTGATGTATGTATGTATGAACACTTTGAACCCCTTTTACAACCATTATGTATGAGTACGGTGGAGTATGAAATTTGGTACAGTTAAAGTTTAAATTGCAGAAACCAAATACTTTGCCTATATGCATTAGAAATATATTAAAGTAATTAAAATAAACATTACACACACTACATTCATGTGGCATCATGATAAAATACACACGTCTACTACTATTTCCTATAAAACGAAATGTGTTGCCAAACTCAATAGATTTTATTGTTTAGGCTATGGTCGAATTTCGACTAAATATAAATAAATATAAATATTCACGGGACAAATTACATTTATTGGTCTAACCCCAAAGTAAGCAAATTATTTGCTTGTGTTATGGGTGTTAGTCAATGATTCTAATACATAGAAATACATATTAGATAAATGCTAGAATATATTTAATAAACACCCAAACCCGGACCGGGCTTGTCGCTGTAGGAGATTGAACCTGAGCCCCGTCGATTGCGTAGTCAGGGTCACTAACCACTCAACCAACAGGGTGGTCAAACTAGTAGGGCAGTCGACTAGAAAGCCGTAGTTTTTATAATTGCTTCACATATGCAACGGCAAATAAATATAAATTGTTGATACCTTTTATACATTGTTAATATACTTTTTACTCCTGATGCAAGGGGCTATTATAAGTTTACCACAAGGGTAAGGTAGCTAAACAGTAAGAGTTGAAATACAGTGTACCATTTCTGAACAGAAGAAGTCAGAAGTAATTTTTAATTTACCTAATAGTCACAATGATAGTGACATACTTGGCCAATCATTCACCTTTAATGATCAATCAGACAAAAAATTAGCTCTAAATTTCAAAAGGAGGCCCGGACAAACACAGAGAAAAAGCACTACAGCAAACACACTATTGGAGAATAAACAAGAGTTTAAAAAAGGGCAAAGTTATCTGAATCGTTACACAATTGAATTAGCACTTGTACATTAATTTCAGTTCACAACTTTAGTATATCGTCCTCATATTTGGAAAATTAAATAACTCTGATTTTATAAATATGAGTTAAACGCGATTTTTTTTTTTCAGGTAATGTACATTTGTTAAATGATGTGAGACAATTTTTCTGTACGTAATTTTATTTTTTGTGGACCTGATTATCTTTAACAAACTGAACTCTATATTTTACTACTAGCTGTTGCCAGCGACTTCGTCCGCGCGGACTTCGTTTACTCCGCACTGCTCCTCCCCCGTAGGTGATAGCGTGATAATATGTAGGTATTATGTTGGCCCGACCTGTTAGTAATATTCATGCAAAATTTGAAGTAAATCCATGCAGTACTTTTTGAATTTAACCCGGACATATATACAGACAAACAGACAAAAATTCTAAAAACTATATTTTTGGATTCAATATTGATTGTAGATCACGCCCCAAGTATTCTTTTTAAAAAAATAATCAATGTACAGTTTTGACTTTTCTACGATTTTATTATATGTATAGATAACTAAATAACACATTAAAAATCAAGTCAATATCGCCAAAATCGGACTTATTTAATTTTCCTACTACGGGGACGATATCCACTCAACCAATTTCACTTTTTTAGCATCTTCAGGATGTAATATACTATATCCAGGATGTGTAACAATAATGGAATTTCACCAAGTGCTGACGATGGAAAGTATAGAATGTATCTGAATCGTGTGTAACTTGTTAACTTACCAATCCAAAGCGCTGTCATGCGTGCCAGCTTGACGCGTTGCAGTGGTTCAAAGCCCTTTAGGTACACTAATACCTGCAAAAAAAACACAAAAAATGAGTGTATATACCATGGTTAAATTAGTTAAATAAAGTTTTGCTAATACATTTGCAATTCTGTCATACTGTTTTTGATAGTTGTTTTTTCTGAATTTTTTTTTATATCATAAGATAGCAAACAAGCAGATGGGTCTCCTGATGGAAGGAGTCAACCATCGCCTATAGACACCAAAGGTGTTAATGTTGTGTTGCTATCTTCTTTTTACTGGGTACCTTACCCTCCAAACCGGAACACGACAGTGACGAGCACTGACGCTATTGCGGCAGGAATAGGTAGGACGGTGGTACCAGACGCGGGCGAAACAATGCAGAACTCTACCACCTAGTAGCCACGATAGTAATGACTAGCATAGCCAATCGATTGCCTTTTACGACCTGCCTGACGGAACAGCAGTTGGTCTATTCTTTAAAGTACAGACCAGCACAGGGAAATACCAATATAACTCCTGGCGCTATATTCCTAAACGACATATGCTACATTTTATCCTAATTTTTCTAATGGATAGGGACCTATGCAGGTTATAGCAGGGGAATCAAAAATAAAAAAGAAACCTAAAATTTTAAGTCATTAATTACTTTCTTACCTTTTTCATTTCTTCCTCAAACATCTTTTCCAGATATTTGTAACGACGCATCAATTTCACGAACACCTGTAAACATTAAACTCTATTAAGACAAGTATTCAATATTGTGCAATGCATCTAAATTGTATGCACCATCAGAAAATAATGAACGAAAAAGTTTGTCAACACAAATCTTCAGGACTGTAGCCAAATGTTTCATCAGTTGAAGCAAACTTATTTATTTTCAACTGACTTTCCGAAAGGGATAGGTTCTCAATTCGCCTCGGTCATTTGTGAACCGATTTTTAACCAATGTTTAAGAGGGTATACTCGCCGTATGATCCCATTTCAATTTAGTGAAGATCTGATGAAGGGTTCCAGATATATAGGAAATGGGAAGTTGGTTGCTGCAATTCTATAGTTTGACAAACAAAAGTACATGTTTTTTTATATCATAAGAAGGCAAACAAGCAGATGGATCTCCTGATGGAAGTCAGCCATCGCCTATAGACACCAAATATGTTAATGGAGCGTTGGCAATCTTGTGGCGAGATATATTGCCACATGCATAAGTTTACCGGATACCTCACCCTCTAAACCGGAACATGACAGTGACAAGCGCTGACGCTATCGCGGCAGGAATAGGTAAGGCGGTGGTACCAGACCCGGGCGAGTAGAACTCTACCACCTAGTATATAAAAAAAAGCATGATCACCTGTTCATAGTTTCGCATGGTGTCCATATCTTCGCTGGCGTTGAAGATGCAGGTATTGGTCTTGGGGGACTCCCCGTCCATCGACACGGAGCCGCCAGGAACTGGACAGAGACAATATCATATAACAACTGTACATATTATGTGTACAGCTAGTAAGTAAAAGCTTTATCAGAATTTTTGAACGAACGAAAGTTATATTTCAACACAAGTTGTTCAGGACTCTAGCCAATTTTATCATCACGATAAACTAAAACTTTAAAACAATTCGTTTTCGTGTATAATGTATATAATATCTCGAGGGCTGCTCCAATGATTTATTATTTACTAGTTGTCGCCAGCGACTTCGTCCGTGCGGACTTCGTTTACTCCGCACAGCTCCTCCCCCGTAGGTGATAGCGTGATAATATGTAGCCTATATGTTGACCCGACCTCTTAGTAATATTCATGCAATATTTGAAGTAAATCCATGTGTGAGGGAGACAATGTGATTAGTATATAAAACCTATGTTATTCGTAAAATAAATCAGTATTTACTCATCATTCGTTGTATCATTACCTCCAATTCTACGATACACCTCGCCATCCGTACATGGCGATCCTGCCAGCGCAGTAAGCGCCCGAGTCGCGCGTGTTTACATTCCAGTGACCAAATTGGGACACTTAGCGACAAGATGCAGTGTTCAAAGTGCAATCTTTATTTAAAGTTCCTAGCAACAACATCATTATTTTGTAATATATCGGAATATTTTGAGTACAATGGGCACTACTAACACCAAAGAGGAGGTCATAGTTACTCAGAACGCTGCAGGAGGAAATAACAACGCCGATATTCGTCAGCTAACTGTGCACGCCAGTACCACTAATATTATACTAATAGTATTGTTGCTGTTTACTTCATTGGCATTTTTATATGGTATCTTTGTTTTGTATAAAAAATGTCATCGAGAGTGGATGACTAACGAAATACGAAGAGACAGATTGCGGGTCTCTCTGTGGAGAAGAAGGATAGACAGAGAAAGAGATTTGATGGAGCTTTCTGGAGTGAGGAGCAATAAAAAAGGGACTGAAGATATCGTGTGATCTGAGCAAAATTCGGATCCGTTTTTAAACTAAATATATATCAGTGCGCATTAAAATATATAATAGCATTATATATTCTATATACTCGTGTCATGTAAGTGCGCGGAAATCTCGTGTGTTGCGTAGTGCGCGGAAATATGTCTCTTATATTAATTAAAGGACAGAGTTAAGGTTATATGTAATAGTATATATAAAAATCGATGTAATGTATCAGTGATAGTAATTAGTATATGTATACCTTTAATAATTATGTTATAAACGGGTTATTTTAATGGCAGAAAAATTAAAAGCCTATCCTATAATTAAAATAATCTATTAGATATCAGAAAGTATTTGATTAAAATTGGTCCAGAAAGGAGAAAGGGTAATATTGTTGATGTCAAGTTGGCAGAAGCGGATAAAATATTATGTGAGTATAACGCATTTTTAAAATATTTTATTTCAGCCCAAAATTCTTTCAGTAAATCTGAATGTTTATTAATTCAAGAGCTTTGTGCAAATTTTGACGATTTGTATAAGCAAATTTTAAATTTATGCCCAAAAACAACCTGTAAATCAGCAAATATGGCACCTACTACTTCTACATTTGATTTAAAAGTTGCTTTAAATTTATTGCCAGTTTGTAAAGATGACGAATCTAGCATACGACAATTTATTGAAAGTGTAGAGTATTATAAGTCAGAGTTAGACGAAGGTTCGCAGGCCAAGCTGTTGAATTTTGTATTAAAAAGTAGACTTTCTCAGGCCGCGAAATTAAAGTTATCTTCTTCCTATTCTAATATTGATGATTTTATTGTAGACATGAAGACACAATTATTACCAAAAAAATGTGCGACGGCAATTCAAAGTAAGCTTCAACATTTTAGGCAGAATAATTTGTCTATTAATGAGTTTGGTAAGCAGATAACAGAAATGTTTGTCGAACTGACACTTTCGCAATCAGATGGCAATGATGAGAGTTTCAAGGTTTTAAAACCCTTAAACGAAAAGCAGGCTATAAAATATTTTTCAAACGGTTTGAGAAATCGCCGTTTGGGTACAATAATTGCAGCCCAAAAATGTACTTCTCTAAAAGACGCCATACAGTCAGCTATCGATGAAGACGTCACATCATCATCAACTTTAAATGACATATTAACCATGAATTTCAGAGGCACATCGTTTTACAATCGGCCGCAGCGTAGAGGCCGCTCTACGTTCGCAGGCAGAGGTCGTGGGCGAGTTGGCTATCAAGTGGCTCACCAGAATCGTCAGCAGGCTCAGGTATGGAGAGGGCCACGGACAAATTGGCGCAGGCCAACTCACACATTTCATGCTAACAGAGGTAGGTCAAATTTCTATATACCAAGATACCAATGCTCGCCCCATGCGCATATGCATACTTTGACTAGCTCAGAATCGAAACCAAGTTCAAATACTAGTAATACCACGCAAAAAGAACAAGACGAAAACCAGTTTTTTCGAGACTGAAAATGCAATTTTTTCGTGTAATAGTGTAGGCTACATAAATATTAAATCGCTTAATCATTACACATACAATTTATTAGTTGACACCGGCGCCTCTATTTCAGTTGTTAAGTATAAACATATTCTAGAACAGAATATTCCAATCCATATCGAGAGTAGTTATGTAAATGGAATCGGCGGCAAAGTCCAGGCAATCGGATATGTTTATTTAAACTTTGTTATTGGAAATCATATTCTGAACCATAAATTTTTTGTTTTTAATTCTTTGCCATGTAAAGGGTAGTGGTATTCTAGGACAAGACTTTTTAAGCAAGTATAAAGCGGTTTTGAATTTCGGTAATCGGACTTTGTTACTATGGAATAACAACTTGAACATATCTTTACCTCTAATTATGACAAACAATAATATAACTATACCGGCGAGGTCGGAGTCCATTCATTTTATTCAGGTGACTGAGACCGATGACTGTTTAGTTAATGCTACAGAACTGCAACAGGGAATCTTTATTGCTAGTAGTTTAGTTAAACCAACGAATGGAAAAATACCCATTCGCATATTAAATACAACTGAGTCCGATTTAGTTTTAAATTCTATTCACCCTACTCTTTATAAAGCGTCTGATTATGACATAATATGTTCGTTCCATCAAACTGCTAATAACGCTGATCGTGTCAGGAAGATATTTTCCCTGTTATCACTGAAACATTTAAATAAAGAGGAACAACTTTCAATCGAATCTATATGTGCAAAATATGCCGATATATTTTTTCTGCCAGGCGATAAGCTAGGCATCACAAAATTATATGAACACACGATTAGTTTAAAACCAAATGTAGCCCCGGTATATGTTAAACCACGAAATAAGAAAAACAAGCGGAAATGGCAAGTACAAACATTTGTATCAGGACCGCGATCGCCACACTCACACATAAAATAAGCATTATTGCATATAAACTACTAATGCAAATATTGTTTCATTGGTCGTTTTCATTTTAAACAGCAATAATCCGAAACACACAAACAGAACATTTAAAAATATACCAAACTGCGTTACAATTAATTTTATTTTGCTACAAAAAAAAAGAGTATTTACGTCCTTTTGTAGTCTATTCAAAATAGACTCATCTATGTGTACAATAGTGAAACTTAAGATCGTAATAGTTTCGCTATTCTACAATAGATGGCAGCATTGATTTTCCGTAGTTATCAGCAGGGATTTAAAACGTTATCAAATAACAGAACAAATTTTTCGATACATAACGTTATTATTATAGCGATACCTCAGTAACAAAATTATTTTAGAACACTATGTGTATCGCTACCAAAATAACAGAACGAAATTATGAGCGGTATGTAACGTTATAAATATTGATATTTATGCGACGTTGCCGCGTTTCATGCTGTTTCGTGATTGGTCGATGGTTCACCAACTACCATGACTGCGAGTTGGCAACAAGGTACCTTTATATTCCTTGGACATACTTACATAAAATTTCGTATGAATTGAATAAAATTGTCTGTCTGTTTAAGACAGACAGACAAAAATCGTAAAAAGTGTTATTTTGTTATATGTACCGTATATATACATCCATATGCATTTAGTTAGACCTGGTTATTTTAATGTTACAGACACTCCAATTTTATATATTTGTATAAATTACTTTAGTATGTTCGATAGGTATGTTACCAATAGTTATTCTTATTTTTCTTGTTTTACTTAAATTTTGATAATAAAATATATTTTAATAAATAACTAATATGAACATGTTAATATTATTTTTTATACAATATTAGCGGCCCCCTGACTGTGTCGAGATTTTTAATAAAGTAGCTTATAAAGAAAGGTTAAATAAGTTGTCTTGTAAGAAAGGTTAAATAAGTCTACCCCGCGCTGGTCCCGGGCTCCTTTGAATAGGACAACTGCCAGGCACGTCGTAAGAGGCGACTGATTGGATTTACGAGTCACTACCATTGTGGCTACTAGGTGGTAGAGTTCTGCATTGTCTCGCCCGGGTCTTGTACCACCGCCTTACCAATTCCTGCCGCAATAGCATTAGTGCTTGTCACTGTCGTGTTCCGGTTTGGAGGGTAAGGTAGTCGGTAAACTTATGCATGTGGCATTAGACCTCGCCACAAGATAGCAACGCACCATTAACACCTTTGGTGTCTATAAGCGATAGTTGACTCTTTCCTTCAGGAGACCCATCTGCTTGTTTGCTATCTAATAACATAAAAAAAGTTCTAAAGTAAATATGCGCGAGCGAAGCCGTGGGTAACAGCTAGTTTCGCTATGAAAGGTAGGTACTTTCCTGTTTATAATTACGAAACTTCACACTTAATATAAATGTAATATTAATTATTTGAAAATTTAAAAAACAGTGTTTTAAATATAATAGTACCAAAAACTGGTACATTCAACAAAATCTTTCAAACTCTGATGAAAACCTCTAATTTTAAATATAACTTGTCCCATATGTGAAATACAAGAAACAACAAGCGGGGCATAAATGAGTGAATCATAATACCATATACCATAACGAAAATTTTTGGATATAACAGAACGTAATGAATAACGTTTTTAAATAGTAACAAATTCAGTATCATTATTGGATAGCGCTATGCTTGAAAATATCGTTATGTCTTGCCTTGAGCAATAACGATATCAGATAATACCGGTATTTCAATCCTTGGTTATCAGTTGATCATATTTGAGTAGAGAACTTTCTAGAACGATAACGTAATAACTGTCATTACGTATATCTTTCTAGAAAAATTAGGTCAACCTAAAATGAACTTTATATGTAAGGTGTACGGCTGATTTTAGTTTGACTTTCTATTATATCATTAGAGATTATATTAAATCAGGAATTTAATTAAAATAAAATGAAAATTGTACTTTCGAATGATATGAAATATCTCCATTTTTAATCATCTGTATTCTACTATCATTTCTGCATTCAAGGATGGCACAATACGGCATAATTCAGTGTATACTAGATTTTCGCACGACGACTATCTCCTAATGATATGGTAAGTATCACTAAGGCAATTTAGAGTAAAAGCGCATAATAGTGGCGCACGCGGCACGCCCACTCTTCACTTCCCCTTGTTTTTCTTATTTCGTGTGTTAAACCATATAGATTGCCATATGCACAAAAAGCTGAATTAAGGAAACAGGTTGACAACTTATTGGAACAAGGAATTATTGAACCCTGTTCCAGTGATTGGTCTAGCCCAGTTCTATTAGTACCTAAAAAATCCGATTCTAATGGGGAAAAGAAATGGCGGTTAGTTATAGATTACCGTAAACTTAATAACTGCATACAAGACGATAAATTTCCTTTGCCAAATATTTCTGATAGATTCACTGTGCGGATGCATTTATTACACGCATTTAGATTTAAATCAAGGTTTTTTTAATGTAGGACTTGAGAAAAGTAGTAGGAAATACACATCATTTTGTGCAGATGGGCAGTATCAAATGACTCGAATGCCTATGGGTCTTAAGACCAGCCCAAGTTCCTTTTCACGCATGATGACTATAGCAATGGCTGGGTTATCTTACGATAAATGTCTAGTGTATATTGACGATCTGATCTGTATGGGGCGCAGCCTTCAAGATCATAATAAAAACCTAATCAATATTTTTGAAAAATTACGTAGTGCAAATTTAAAGCTAAACTCTTCGAAATGTGATTTTCTAAAAAAGGAAATTTTATATTTAGGCCATGTGGTGTCAGGTAATGGTATATTTCCTGACCCACAAAAAATCAAGGTAATCAAAAATTACCCAATTCCCAAAAATATAGATGACGTGAAACGTTTTGAGGCCTTCGCGAATTATTATAGGAAGTTCATTGCTGATTTCGCGGAAAAAGCCTACCATTTAAAACTTTTGTGTAGGAAAAATTCTAAATTTGTGTGGGACGAAAATTGTCAAAAGTCGTTCGAAACTATTAAGCAAAATATTATGTCACCACCAATTCTTCAATATCCAGATTTTTCTGAACAGAATCAATTTATAGTACAAACTGATGCATCTGGGTATGCAATAGGTGCTGTTTTATGTAACTTAGATGGCCGGCCTGTAGCTTATGCTAGTAGGAGTCTTAATAAGGCAGAAAGAAATTATCCTACCATAGAAAAAGAGCTTTTAGCTGTGGTATGGGCCGTTAAACACTTCAGACCTTACTTGTACGGTCGTACGTTTAAAATACGTACCGATCACAAACCTCTCGTATATTTATTTAATCTAAAAGATCCCTCTAGTAGACTGTTTAAATTTAGGCTTATTTTAGAAGAGTACGATTACGTAATCGAGTATGTGAAAGGTAAGGAGAATGCGGCTGCAGACGCATTATCTAGAATAAAAATTACTTCGAAAGAACTGAAAGAGATGAACGAATGCTTGCATGTCATGACACGTGCTCAAAAGAGACAATTACCTACTGTTCCGTCGGATGATATGTTGCCCACCAACGATTGGCTTGATCAACCAAAAGTTGTGGAAACCTATATCAAACCGAAAGACGCAGTAGAGCTAAGATTTGCTGACAGTAGTAGTTTAAATAAATTTAGAGATGATAGTTTAATAACTTTAGAAAGTAATTTATTATTTTACGTTGCGCAACAGAAGATAATATTTATAAAAAAGCCAGCGTCTCAATCACAAATTACGCGAGCCGAATTTGCGAGAGCACTGAGCAATTTTTGTGAAAAAATTAATGTTGTTGAAGTATACTTTATTAAAAATCAAAATAACTATATATTTGTGGAGAAACTAATAAGCGAAATAAAAAAACAAAGTAACTGGAAAGGGCCCAGATTATGTATATTAAAGGATGTTGAGAGAATAGAAAACAAGGACGATAGGAAAGTGATACTAAATGACTTTCATCTTTTGCCCACTAGTGGCCACGCGGGCATCAGAAGAATGTTAACCAATATCAAAAAATATTATTTTTGGCCGGGTTTAGAGACCGATGTCAAAAATTTTGTTAAAAAATGTCCTCAATGCCAACGGCATAAGTATACAATTCAAGTTAAAGAGCCAATGACAATTACGTCGACTGCTCATTCGGCTTTTGATTAAATATTTCTAGATTTGGTAGGACCTTTGGATAAAGATAACTATGGCTATTGTTATATACTTACATTACAGTGTGAGTTATCAAAGTATGTGTGCGCGTATCCCCTTTACACAAAAACTTCAACAGAAGTAGCTCGTAGTTTTGTAAATAATTTTATACTACAACATGGCGTACCAAGGGAGATAGCTACTGACAGGGGCGCAGAGTTTATGTCGGAAACCATCAAACAGGTTTGTGAACTACTTAATATAAAGAAACTAAATTCAACTGCGTATCATCACCAAAGTATCGGATCGTTAGAAAACACTCACAAAAATCTAGGCGCCTTTTTGCGAATTCAAACTGAAGGAAAACCTGAATTGTGGAGTAGTTGGTTACCGTTCTGGTGCTTTGCGTATAATACGACAGTTCACACGTCGACAAAATTTACACCTTTTGAACTTGTTTATGGTAAAAAGTGTAACTTGCCTAACAATTTGTTAAAATGCGTAGAGTCTCTTTACAACTACGATAGTTACCCGCATGAACTTAAATATCGACTTCAGGTTTCTCAAACTGAAGCGCGGAAAAACCTAGTTGCTAGTAAAATAGAAAGAAAAAGTAGGTACGACAATTATGTTAACCCCGTACACTATAAGCCTAACGATAAGGTCTTAATTAAAAATGAAACAGGCAATAAACTTAAACAACTGTACTCTGGACCTTATACTGTAATAAGAGATTTATCACCCAATGTAGAAATTGAAATAAATGGCAAGAGAGACATTGTACACAAAAACCGAACTAAATTTTATTACAATTAAAAATGCAAATGTTGAACCTCTGTATTTAGCTTTTTAACGATAAGAATGATGTAACATATCGCACGCTTAATCCAATACTGTCACTATCCAAAATTTTGCCAAATCGACTTTTTGATGCCATCTGTTGGCAAACGTGGAACTTCGCCTAATTGCACTTACAGTAGTCTAAAAGTAACAGAAATAACCGCTAGATGGCAGTGGTCCAGTTTGTCACTAAACAAAATATTCCCCTCTCCTCAGAGGAACACTGACTTTTAACGAAAAAGTACGTGGTGTCGAGAACAAAATTTACGATTTTTGATTGCAAAAGCGTCATTTTAGTGATTACACCAGTTTAACAGTAATAATTTTGGTAAGTAGTGCATTATTGTAATTGAAATAGTGACATTTTGTGTTTAAGTTCACATTTACACTAAGTTTTTCTCTCATTTAGATCATTGGTTGGACGCCATAGTGACATTTTTTGTTTAGTGTCGCTTTTGCATTAAAGATACCACATAATTAATTAGATAATTTGACGCCATAATGACACTTTCAGTTTAGTGCCAGTTTGTCTTTAAAATCATTAGTTATTTATTATTTGTTCGCTACAGCATAATCGTCACATTGCTTATTATGTCATTTTTGCTCTCATAATTTTCTTAAAAACTGTATTAAACTCATTAATAAAATACTTTATTTCATAAAGTGTCATTTTGCAGTTAGGATTATGGCAATAATTAACACAAAGTGTCTTTTTATCCTTTCTTACAACGTCATAACGATGACTTTTACCGACGGTTAACATTTAACATTGATCAATTTCGTTAGGGATTACTGTTGGTACTACTATCACAAGCGCTGATCTACTCACCCTAAAGACTATTATATATTACTAGCAGCCCGCCCCGGCTTCGCACGGATGTACTTTTAGCTTACCATGCGGCACACGCTATCTACATGCCCGCCCGTATCAGTGCTTCTCTATTACATTATGCATGTATAGTATACATGTTTTATACATAAAAACATTCCTCTTGAACTATCCTATCTATTAAGAAAACCGCATTAAAATCCGTAGTTTGAAAGATTTAAGCGTACAAGTGGACATGAGGACAGAAAAATCGACTTTATTTTATACTATGTAATGATTACTATTATATTATATGCAGCTCTCGGCCGCTACAAAAATTTCTCTTTCATTGTCCTTCTTTGGTTCTTTTCGTTAAAAGGATAGTTAAACAGCTGTTGATAATTGTTAGTAATCACAGACGTCCGAGCATTTTTTGTAAAAAGGTTTACGTTTCTTCCGATTTTTTATTTTTATTTTAAGTACTATTGTTTTCATCTTTCTCGTATAACTGATATTGGTCCTCACAAAAAGGAGCGGTTCACAGATGTGGTTATGATGTTAGTTATTACTATATGGCGATTTTGTTTTAAAAATGAGCAGATTCTAGCGCTCGTGATTGTACATACTAGAGTTGGCTTTCAAAATATTGTTTCAGACGATTCCATTATTTAAACTTTAGGTATTATTTTCTATATTTTAAAGTGTACAAATTGATTTATGGCTTTCATGTTTTAAGGTGTGCAAAACAATGCAGCGACGCGATAAATTACTGAAGCTCGCGCTAGAAAATAAAGAAAATGACCTTAGTGATGAAAAAACAAACTCACATCAACCAGTGTTTCATACTCTTACCCAAGTAGAGCCGCTACAGATCTCGGTTCAAAACAATCAAAAATTACGTAGTTTAAGCAGCAGTAGTTCATCTTCTTCATGCAGTTCTTCCTCTTCGAGCAGCAATTCATCTTCATCTAGCATCGGGACACATATTTCAGATTCAATTCAGTCTAAGGAGTTCAATATTAGTACTGACTATTTGACACAAGCGGCCGAGAACCTACCGAGCACATCTAAATATTTGCAAAATAGTATGACTCCAGAACCTATTCCTATTCAATTACCTAGAGCAAGATCATTAAGTTCTTGTTCATCTAAATCAAAATCCTCTATAGCATCGTCAAGAGCAGGTGATTTTTCCCCTGATGATGATGACGATGATTATGTCCCACCACTTAACCAAGCCTCACATGGGGAAAGCTCTAGCAGTGAGCCAGCTGATAATAACGTTCAAGTCCCTATGGTTTCCCCCACAAAAAAAAAGCGTAAGGGTGTGGTAAATGATAAGAAAAAAAACGCTAAGAAGTTGCGTAATTCAGGAAAACAATACGTTTCACTATCTAAAACTAAGAGAGTTATTTCGGAAAGACGCATGGGCCCTCCTTGTACAGAACGATGTCGTTTAAGATGTACAGAAAAAATTGATGAAGATCATAGAAATGCTATCTTCAAGCAATATTGGGAAATGGGCTGTATAACTCGACAGAGGGATTTTATATGTAAACATTTGACTATTGTAACACCAAAGTACAGTTACAAAAGGGAGAATAACAATCGTAAACCAAAGCATGCTTTCCATTTGACACTGGGAGAAAACAGTGTACGTGTTTGTAAAATATTTTTTAAAAATACTCTAGGGATAAATGATAGACCGATTAGAACTGTATTAGAGAAGATGTGTGATAGTGGTATTGTAGAGCCAGAGAAGAGGGGAAAACATGGAAACCAGCACAAGGTTCTCGATGAAGTGGTACAGGGTATAAAAAAACACATTGATTCCATACCGCGTATCGAGAGTCACTACTTAAGGCAACAGACGAGTCGGGAGTTTATTGACGGTGGCAAAAATTTAATGGATTTATACAGGGATTACAAAAAAATGTGTGAAGACGAAGGAAAGCCAGCTGGTGAGCAACATACTTATCGGAAAATATTTAAACAAGATTATAATATAAGCTTTTTCATACCAAAAAAAGGACATGTGCGAGTTTTGTGCTTCTTTTGAAAATATGGATGTACTTAAAAAGGAAGAAAATGAGCTAAACTATCTAGAACATCACACGGAAAAAGAATTCAGTCGAGTTGAAAAAAATGAAGATAAGCTAAAGGTTAAAGACAATTACATAGTTGCATGCTATGATTTACAAGCAGTGCTACCTCTTCCGATGTGTAAGACTTCTGCTTTTTATTACAAATCAAAACTTAACGTTTGTAATTTCACCATCTGTGAGTTAAACAAAGATAAATGTAATTGTTACGTTTGGAGTGAAGTGGATAGCTTAAGAGGAGCTAATGAAATTGGTTCCTGTGTCTTAGAATTTATAAAAGAAAAAGCGCAAGCTGTTAATGACCCTAATTTAGAAATAGTTTTCTATTCAGACAATTGTTGTGGTCAACAGAAAAACCAATTTATGTTTTCTATGTACATGTATGCTCTGGCTAATTTTAGGATTAAGAGTATCACACATAAATTTTTGATATCAGGCCATACACAAAATGAGAACGATAACGTACACTCTGTTATAGAAAAAGAAGTTAGAAAGTTTTTGAAGTCATCACCAATTTATGTCCCTGAGCAATATATCACATTAATAAAATCAGCCAAAAAACGAGGCAATACTTACAATGTTAAAGGAATGTTGTATTCCGATTTTTTTGATTTAAAAAATTTAGCTTATGAATGTGGCACCCATTTTAATAAAAATACACATGGGGACACAGTTAGACTTTCCGACATTAAAGTCATAAAATTTGTTAAGGAAAACCATGGAGAAATAAGAATACATTACAAAAACTCTTTTACTGAAAACCAGTTTAATGAAATAGCCCTAAATCGACTATCTCGCTCTAGACGCAATGCAAACCGTCTGGGTTTTCCGTTAAAACAACTTAATAATACAAAATTAGAGTTAACTACCAGAAAAAAGAATGACCTAAAATCCTTAATAGACAGCAATTTAATCCCACGGTATTATGCAGAATTGTTTTACAATAGTATTTTATAATTTATTTCACAAAAAAATTCTATTCCTACAATGTTATTTGTTGAATTTTGTTTTTTTTTTTATTTCGTACATTTCTAAAAAAATACTGGAGATAAGTCTGATTATTTTATAGTATGTACAATGATAACGGAGAAGATGGTTGTTTTTTTTTAATATTTTATATTTAACTAACAGAATTTTATGTTTGGTAAATAGATATTCTAAATTTATTGAAATAAATTTGTATCTGAACTAAATGTTAGTTTTTATTACCTTGTGATAATAAGTATATATATTTTGTCACTACAAAAGTAAATAAAACCATTTTTAGTAACAAAAAATTGTTTAATAGCCTTTTTATTTACTTATTTTTATTGAAAAGTAAGTCCACAATGTCACTAAGACGAAATAAAGTAAAATGATGAAAGTCAAAGTGACACTTTAAAATAAATAACGAAAAAAAGTTAATTATTTATAACTAAATCAATTATTTTTTATTTTTATATTCGAGATACAATATTTACCCATATTTTCTGTATCAAAGAATAACTAAATTGTTCATTAATTCTAACGTATCATTCATATTCACACCACAAAAAACGTTTTTTGGCTCTTCTGAAAAGATAAGTTTTTTGGATAGTGACAGTATTGGTTTAAGCGTGCGATATAGTATGTAGATTAATCGCATAGGTCAGTGGTACTCGTAGACGAACCACGGCCGCGAGACCGTAGGTTCAGGTTTGGATTGTGTAATTTATCATTATAATTTTATATTGTCATGTTTATGTTTCCATGTATGTTCAGTACTGTAGAAGTACACAAAATTTAATTATGCCAATATATGCATCAATTATTATATTATTTGTGTCACTAGAAATGTTATTTTTTTTTCTATAATATTACCTTTGTATGTAGTAATAAAATAAAATTATACCTTTTATTTTATTTAGTAATATGAGGGAGTTGTGAGGGAGACTATGTGATTAGTATATAAAACCTATGTTATTCGTAAAATAAATCAGTATTTACTCATCATTCGTTGTATCATTACCTCCAACTCTACGATACACCTCGCCATCCGTACACATGCAGTACTTTGTGAGTTTACCCCAAACATACATACAAACAGATAAACAGACAAAAATTCTAAAAACTGTATTTTTGGCTTCGATATCGATTGTAGATCACACCCCAATTATTATTTTAAAAAAATATTCAATGTACAGTTTTGACTTTCGTACGATTTTATTATAATATGTATAGATTAGTACCATAAACCTTTTGACATATTTAGCTGACATACACACAATAGTAATTTAAAAAAATTAAATAGACTTCAGATATCAAGTATACTCATATCTCAAAAACTACTCCGATTTTGATGAAACTAGGCGCCCCATAGACCTACAATCACATTGCGCAATACTTTTATTGTGTAATAATATTGTATACCCCCTTTGATTCCAAACAATCAATAAATTCACTCAATGAAATTGAAAAACTATTATTTAAGTGCAAGCAACATGTCTGACGACGACGTTTTGGCGGTAACCATGCTGGTACGATGGTGGCTGGCATGGTGGGGTACGATTGTATACACTCAAGTAAAAACTCCCGTTCTTTATCTTTTATAGCATTCTTGCTCGTCATTTTACTTAAATTTACAATACATTAAACACCGTGACAAACTATTTTTCTAAAGAGGCCTCTTGGTCTGCCGTCTGTTAATCTCAACAAAATCTGTTAAAACTCGAGGTATAAGGCCACGTCTCAAACGAATTTAGCTTACGTTAATCTAAAATCATTCAACGACGAGGCATCGTCCCATCGCAGTCCAAGGGTCGAACAAGGTTGAGGTTATTTCGGAGATTACCCCCGAAAATAGAAAATTAATAGTGGTGGAGGCATGTTAACAAACCCATTCCGGGTGAATATGTAAAGCGGCAGTAGTCGACTTTAGAACCAACCGAATCCAAATTCTAGAACTATTTACTATGCGACAAAGACAGTATGCTAGAAGATAGCCACGAATATACTTACGCAGGAGCCCCCCCGCGATAAGTACGTCGAATATGACCTCGCCATAGCGACGATAGTCGAGTTTAGAGCCGGCCGCGTCTAAGAACTTGTACGCCGCGTCCAGGTCACCGCCCGCGCGCTCCAGCCCTTGGACCAGAGCGTCGCGGAACCCGTTAGGGTCGTACTTCTCTTTCTCATCTGAAAACAAAAGAAATGTGTTTAGTCACAATTAAAAATACGCCGTCGTAAATGTGTTTAGTCATAATTAATAAAAAAGGTAGCCAGTGAACGTATACATGTGGCATTGGTATCCCGCCACATGGTAAGTAAGACACCATTAAGATAGCGGCTTTCGCACAAACACCACACGAAGGTGCGCTATTTGTTACACTGGTCATCAAAAAAATCGGCCCACCTGCATTTTCACCGCAAATTATGCGTTTTCATTGGCAAAAGAAAACATATTGTTTAATAACTAAAATGATTTACTAATCATGTTTATTTACACTAATTTAAGTACTTTAAACCTTCAAATTATAAAAAAAATCAATTTAATTAGGATTTGAAGTCAAAATCATTAATTTCACATTTTTTTAGTTAAAATTTCAAACTCACTTATTTTTTTAATCATTAAAGTTATCGTCACCATTTTTTCATCTTAATATTGGGTATTTCCTCCTCTTGCTCGAATAACGGCTTGCATTCGCCGTTTTAAAGATTTAATCAAGGTTTTAATGGTCTCTTGAGGAATTCGTTCCCATTCTTCCTTGATGGCGGTTTCCAGGTCTCCCAATGTGGTAGGGGCTGGATTCCGTGCTCTTACCTTTTGTTTTAAGGTGTCCCACATGTGCTCTATCGGGTTTAGATCAGGGCTTCGGGCGGGCCACTGCATAGCACGAATGCCGACCTCTTCTAAATACTGGGTGACATTGCGCGCTATGTGTGGCCGTGCATTATCATGCATAAGTTGAAAGTTTTCCCCGATGTAGCCAGCATAAGGCACCACATGGTCTTCTAAAACCTCCGTAATGTATCGTACAGCAGTTAAAGCACCTCTACTTATGAAAACCAGCTCCGTTCGTCCAGTTAAAGATATCCCGCCCCAAAACATTACAGAGCCCCCACCGTAACTGACTGTTTCTCTTATGCAACACTGGGCATAACGTTCACCCGGTCGTCGCATTACATTACGACGTCCGTCAGAACCGTATAAAGTCATTCGACTCTCATCACTAAAAAGAACTGACTCCCATTGACCTATAGTCCAGTTAATGTGATTTTGCGCAAATTGAAGTCTTGCTTGACGATGAGCTGTGGTCAAAAGTGGTCCCGTTGCTGGTTTATGTGGTCTTAAATTCTGCTCTCGAAGTCTCCTTCTAACAGTACTGTCACTTATAGCCACACCCCGATCTTCACGTAAGCGTTGTTGGAGATCGACGCCAGAAAGGTGTCGATTTCTTAAAGCCGATACCACTAAAAAGCGATCGTCCCTTTGAGTTGTCACCCTGTGTCTGCCAGATCCAGATCTTCTTCGATACTGCCCAGTCTCTAGAAACCTTTGGTAAACTCGTCGAACTGCAGAACGGCTGAGATTCAATCTTCTAGCCACGACACGTTGACTTAAGCCCTGTTGCAGTAGAGCCACAACTTGCGCTGCCTCCGCTTCAGTAGTATCCATTATTTTCAGGCAAAATTAATCAAAACTACAGCTTCAGTAAATAAACTTAACGTAAATAACAAGATATCCCGAGAAAAGTTTGTTTCGGACTGGAAACACGAGCTTAATTTGTACCGACGTAAACCGTCAAATCAGCAATTAGCAGTATTTTTGAACAAAAAATAATCAAGTACCGTTAAGTGCCATAGGATTTATGACAAACAGAGTGTCAAACATCTTATCCGACCCTCAAAACAAAAAACAACTGTGAGAAATGGCTTATCTACGAAATAATTGAGAAATAACGAACAAAAACAGGGTGGGCCGATTTTTTTGATGACCAGTGTATATAACAAACAGCGCGCCTTCGCGTGGTGTTTGTGCGAAAGCCGCTAAAGCGAAACAATGAAACAAACAGCGTCAAGGTGTTGTCATTTTTTAAATATTAGCTTAACTCTAGAGAAATATAAGTAAAAATATGAATAATAAAAACGATATCTTTATTATTTTTAGTAATATCAGTTAGTTGGACAATATTTTTCATCAAATAATTCAGCAAACTATTACTTAAGTTGTCTCTAATCTCTAGTAACTATAGTGAATAGTGGTCTCTTTTCATCGGGAGAGCCATCTGCATGTCCGCTATATCATATGACATAAAAAAACGTGATAATACCGACATACGTCACACGCATCATATCAAAACGCAGGCCGCTTGCCAGATGTAATGGCCAAGATACGTGGCGCCAAGTTTAATAACATACAATTTACACATTCACGTCAACAACGCAAAATGTATCCTAACACTTACGCAATAACATTACAAATTGTTAAAATACAAGGTTACCAATATTAACAAGCGTTTAGACTTTAGAGATAGCTAATTCTATACATATATAGTAGGTGCTAGCTGCTTCGGGAAACTTTTTTTTTTCTTTCTATAACAAACAAGCAGATGGCTCCCGTAATAGAAAAAGAAACCATCACCTCGACACCGTAAATGTTAATGGTGCATTGGGTATCCATATGGCGAGACGGTAATGATGACGGATATGCAGGAGCCGCACTTGCGTCTATCGTCACAAAGCTTCGTGCAATAACACGATAAATGTATAGGTCACATCTGCATTTATCGTGTCATTACACGAAGCTTTGTGACGATAGACGCAAGTGCGGCTGAGGCATAATGATAATACGACAATGAAAAGCTTCGAGACTATTGCGGCTGTAACGAAAATAGTATTCATATATGTATATAATCATGTATGTCAGTGTGCACCTGATTATTTTTATTAATTTAATATATTGTTGCGAATAATCTAGAAACGTGAAGAGTTGAAGCGCTGGAGAGATCTAGAAATAAAAGAAAAAGATAACTACTCCTATTGGTAAACTAGTTGACCGTTACCCGAATAGCTATCCATAATGGACTTTCTGCAAAAGGGCATAAGGGTGAAAATAGTGTGCATTAGGACTTCTTTATCACAAGTTGTTTACAGTAAGAATTGTTATTGTTTACGCGATAAATTTAGATTTTTCTGGATTCAGGTAGAACTGTACCTCGGGTATAAATAGAGATGTGTTGACAAATAGAAGGCAGTTTTATAGTGATCGAAAGCGATAGTACGAGCGACCAGTGTAAAGCGGAGTGACCAGTGTGTAATACAGTGAATAAGAGAGGTGTTTTATTGTGTAGTTGATTATAGTTAGTGTTAGTACAGTGAGTGACTAGTGTTAATCAGAGTATTTAAGTATTACATTGTGTTGTCTTGTATTTGTGTTGTAAATACACGGTTTAATGTAAGTGGCGTTTTCTTGGAAATTACAAACCCGAATTATCACAGGATTTGAATATTAGGTAAGCTTTTATTTATTATTGTAATAGTAGGAACGAATAGGAAATTTTATACAGATTACGTTGATATATAGTATATATATAAAATATAAACGAAAATATATGTATAAACCGATTTTTTGAAACCTAGGCATAAAAAAAGGGAGGCTTCCAGACACGGAGCACTACCGCGAATTTTTTATTGGCCAGGTAATCACGTCACGGGTTAATAAACACCCAAACCCGGAAACACAAACATCTATGCCTATCACACAAATGCTTGTTCCAATTGAAATTCCAATGAAATCTAATGCATATAATTTGAAAATATTAGGTTTCTGCAGTCCGCCCGCAAATAAAAACTAATTGCGCCAAATTCTTATACTCCACCGTTCTCGTAATCGTCTTAAAGAAAGAGTACAAAGTTTTGTTTCACGTATTAAAATATATAGATATTATGCTAATACATAACTCACATGTGCATGCTAGTAATAACGTAGACAAACCCTAACCTTGTGAATAATAAAAATGTAGCCCACATTATCGCCTCGTGGTGTGTTGTCGCCATAAAACTTTCCACTTGGATTACGACTTACGGCAAACCCAAATTATACTAATGTTGACAATAGTTTATCTCGCTTCAACTGGCGTTACGTGTCGATGCAAAAGCGAGATGAGATTAATCGCCGCAGAAATCTGACAGAAGCCCGAAAATTCGCGATTCAGCGAAGTGATTGGGCACAAGTCGCGACAACGCGAATATTAACCATAGGGCGATAATGTAGACCACTCCATTAGCAAACGCTTTAGATTATTACTAGCTGTAGCCCACGACTTCGTCCGTGCGGACTTCGTTTACTCCGCACAGCTCCTCCCCCTTAGGTGATAGCGTGATAATATGTAGCCTATATGTTGACCCGACCTATTAGTAAAATTCATGCAAAATTTGAAGTAAATCCATGCAATACTTTATGAGTTACCCCGGACATACATACAGACAAACACACATACAGACAAACAGACAAAAATTCTAAAAACTATATTTTTGGCTTCGATATCGATTGTAGATCACGCCCCAAGTATTCTTATAAAAAAATATTCAATGTACAGTTTGACGTTCCTACGATTTTATTATATGTATAGATATTTACGATATTTCTTAGTGAAAGTAATACGATCTAGAACGAGGAAGAGGATAGAGAGATAGGAAGAGGAAGGGGGAATTAAAAAATTTAAGATTACGACTAATAAAATTCTCTAGTTGCAACACATTACTACATCGGAAGTTATTATTTTCGAAGGCTGTCAACGACAACGAAACCCACATTCAATTTTCAAGTTTTAAACGTGCTTTGAAAGCAACATAGCCATTCAGTTATCTAAGCAAGGACAACGTCCAAGTGAATCGCGTTCTCGGTTTTCCCGTTCTATAAATAGGTGTGGTCTTAGTGATGGCGCCAATAATTTAATAACAACTAGCGACCTGCTCGCGGTTTCACCCGCGCAGCTTTTTTTTTCGTGGGAATATCGGAAAGGTTTATACACTTAAACCTTCCTCAAAAATCAATCTATCTATTAAAAAAAACCGCATCAAAATCCGTTGCGTAGTTTTAAAGATTTAAGCATACATATGGACATAAGGACATAGGGACAGACAGAGAAAGCGACTTTGTTTTATACTATGTAATGATGTATACCCCCAACATAGATAAAATACGAATGTAATTTTAACAATTTCTAGTATTCTGTAATCTCCATAAGGAAAAAAGAACCTTTATAGTTACTTTGTTGCCAGTCTGTCAAGACTCAAGACCCTTTATCTCATGAGCGCGTAAAGGTATCAACTTGAAAATATATCATTTAGTCGGCGGGGTTGTCACGTAACTCGCAATGCGAAATTATCGTAATTGTTATTAATGTATATGTCGCAGTGAAATTGTCAATAGTCGTTAGATTATAATCTACCTAGGGATTTTATAATTTGGTTAGGTTAGGTTAGCAGTTAAATTATAATATCACTTAGGTAGATTATAATCTAACGGTATTGACAATTTCACTGCGACATATACAGCCTTGTACAGTACCCGGCGATAAATATTGCACATCGACCTTTGGAAAGAGACAATCGGCTAATTTCGGCTTCGTAGAGCGTTATCTCTGTCGCACAAAATACAAACAGTCCGGTACCTATTAGGAGCTGTTAAAACAAGTGATTTGCTTCTTTTGATATTTTTATTCTTTGTATAAAATACACTAATTTTTCTATAAGTGATGGCTTTAGGTTGGGGTAAAATAAAATAAAAAAACATTTTTACATTATGTTTACGTATTTAATTATTTTGGAACATTACAGCTTTAGTGTACATAATAAACACCATTATACCTATTGCTAAAATGAGACATTGCAATAAAAATAATAATAATTCTAATTCTCAATTACTTCCATTTCACTATCTGTGCTCTCAAAGAGGTCAATATCACTGTCACTATCAGCCGTATTTATTACTAATCTATCAGTGTAATTGTCTAAACTGTGTTGAATGCTTCTATATTCATTCTCACATTTGATTGCATGATCGCAAACCTTTTTCCACTCTTCAGCGCCGATCATGTTTACTTTTTCAGTCAATAATGTTTTTACTGTAGTTAAGTTCATACCCACATTTCTAGAGGCTACATAGCCTTTCAGTTGAGACCATATATTTTCAATTGGATTAAAATCCGGATGATATGGTGGCAATCGCAACACAGTGTGCCCATGTTCGGCAAGTATTTTGTCCACAGAAAACTCTGTATACCTCTCCTTGTGCTGACATATAATAGCGTAAATCTGGGTTTTTGTTAATTTTGGATCAACTGGAATTTCATGTCTGTTTAACCAGTTGATCATTTCCCGTTTAATGGTGTTTGAGTTGGGGGGTCTCTCAACATACTTGTTGTGATAGGGTGCGTTGTCGATAACTAGAACAGAATCACTGGTATATTTGGGATTAATTGGTTAACCAGCCATTTCTCATAGTTATCGTTATTCATTTCATTGTGATAGTCACCTGTAGTGTCCGTGGATTTATACGTTAAAAAAGCACTTTTTCATTTCCCGCATGAACTATTATCAAACGTTGACCTTTTGAAATTGGCTTTTTTACTCCTTTTTTCTTATCGTCACTCCAAGATTTCCCTTTAGTGTGGGATGCATGTATATATGACTCATCCATGTAGACGATATTTTTTCCTGTTTCGCGAAATTTGCGTATTTTATCAAGGTATTCCATTCGTTTGAGACTAACGTCGTGCTTTTCCATTAGAATTTTTCGATTATCTTCCATTTTAGTGAACTGAAATCCCATGTCATGAAGTATTTTTCTCAATGTTTTTTCAGACCCATTGTAATTAATAGCTTCAGATAACTTAGCTTTTAATGATTTTATTGTTGGCAGTTCATTAAATCGTAAGTGAAAATCATACACCATTCTTCGAACAACATCGTAATCAAAATCGTCCATATCCAAACGAAATTGCTTTTTTGGTCTCCCTTTTTTTGGAGTGCTGAACTTAATTTCAGTCGAATGTGTTTCAGTACTGACTTCGTTTAATATATTGTTCAAAGTTCTTCTTGAAATTCCAGTGGCATTTGCAACTCGCTCTTGAATCTTCTTAAAATAACAACTTACATTTTCATCTACTTTTTTTTTAAATCTATCAGCTTCGCTTACAAAGTATTTATAAACATTGTAGATAATTTCACGTGACTGACCTCGTAAAGGTTTCCCTCTTTTTCCGAAAGAATTTGTACAGTACAGTACAGTGTAATTTTTTTTGTACAGTACCCGGCGATGGTCTCAACTGAAAGGCTATGTAGCCTCTAGAAATGTGGGTATGAACTTAACTACAGTAAAAACATTATTGACTGAAAAAGTAAACATGATCGGCGCTGAAGAGTGGAAAAAGGTTTGCGATCATGCAATCAAATGTGAGAATGAATATAGAAGCATTCAACACAGTTTAGACAATTACACTGATAGATTAGTAATAAATACGGCTGATAGTGACAGTGATATTGACCTCTTTGAGAGCACAGATAGTGAAATGGAAGTAATTGAGAATTAGAATTATTATTATTTTTATTGCAATGTCTCATTTTAGCAATAGGTATAATGGTGTTTATTATGTACACTAAAGCTGTAATGTTCCAAAATAATTAAATACGTAAACATAATGTAAAAATGTTTTTTTATTTTATTTTACCCCAACCTAAAGCCATCACTTATAGAAAAATTAGTGTATTTTATACAAAGAATAAAAATATCAAAAGAAGCAAATCACTTGTTTTAACAGCTCCTAATAGGTACCGGACTGTTTGTATTTTGTGCGACAGAGATAACGCTCTACGAAGCCGAAATTAGCCGATTGTCTCTTTCCAAAGGTCGATGTGCAATATTTATCGCCGGGTACTGTATATTAGTGGCAGTCGTTGACGCTTGAGTTTCTAAGTGCATCTAGTAATCAGTAAGCAATTGGCGACGTTTTTGATGAGTTTTTCGTTACGTCTAAAAGTCATCGCTGATCGCTTGCGATTGCAAACTTTAGGTGATACGCTTGTGGGTTTACGGTCCCTCTCAGCTGTGAAAAAATCCAACTTGTAAATCAGCTCGATCAAAAGATTTCACCATTATGTCGCAAAGTGCGATTTCAAAAGTGAATCAAAACCTATATCCCGAGAATAATGTAATTTGGCAATAAGCGACGTCTTATAACACGTGTAAAAGAAAAAATCCGAAAACCATAAATTTTTAGAAACATCACGAAAAAACGCGATCAAGACATACATATTTTTCAATCGAAGGGAATCAAGAATCATGAAATTTTTGTGTAGCTAAGCTAAGCTGTACGGAGCCCTCGATATTAAAGCTCGCACTTAATCGGTTTTATTTTTATTTCGGATACTAAACAGATGTTCTCCTGATTTAAGGAATTGCCTACGGCCATCAAAGATGTTAATACGATGTTAATAGTACGATGCAAGCCGTGCAGCGGGCTTAAAATGGCACATGTGTAAATTTACAGGATACCTTTATCCTCCAAACTGTATCACGACAGCAACAAGTATCGACGCTTTTTCTTCTAGCGCGATCGGGTAAAAATTATAGTCAGTCACTCTCACGAGAATTCAATGACACTTCTGAAGCTTAAATCCGTCAAACAAGCAGCTTTTTGAATTCTGGAACCCTTTTCAAATTTATATGGAACCAATGAGATGGATATCCTCCTAAACGAAAAATTATCACACCCGGTTCCCTTGCGGAGTAGACAGAGTCTAACCAAACGTCTATAGACTGTAGTTCACCACGATTCATTGGTTTTGTGTGTGGGGAGAGATGAGTGGTGATCACAACGTCGCATTTTACCGGGCTAGTAATGATAATCGACTATTGGGAGCGATAACCAGGCTTTAAATGCCCATCCGAAGCATGGAAGTGGTAACACACCAGGCGACAGACTCGGAGCTGCTATTCAAGATTATGGATTTTCTAGAGAAACCTCGAAAAAACCTCAATAGCACTATTACCCGACACGGGGTTCGAAACCGGGACCACATGATATCAGCCGAATAGGCTAACCATTAGACTACGAGGCAACGAGGCAGTCGAGTTGTAGCCAATTAAAAAATAATTTTCTAAATCCGTTCCTAAATGTCCGAATTCTGCGTTATCAAACAAAACAAAAACAACCGAAACGAAAAACTCATTTGGGGCCATCCATAAATTACGTCACACGAATTTCATGATTTATTGACCCCTCCCCCGTCCTTGTCACAGCTGGTCACATTTGTGAGACCCTCCCCCCACCCCCCTACCTAGTGCGATGTCACATATTTTACAATTTTGCATTAGAAAAATGATCTCCTTCGATTATTATTGTTTATATATACAGGTATTACATTTTAAAAAAATGTGATGTCACTAAATTTTGGACCGCTCTCTACCCCTTGTCACACTTCGTCGACCCCCTCCCGCCCTTAACGTGTGATGTAATTTATGGATGACCCCTTTTTGGAAGACGTGTGTGAGTAAAAAAATATGTTTTCTGTTTATTTTATTAGTATAGAAATATCATTTTTGGTCCCAAATACTCGCACGAGTTACTTATTAAATACCGCATAGATAAAACATTAATATCCCTCCTAGTTTAACGATATTTGTGTTGGTAACATAGAGCAAAGGTCACACGAGATGAATCACGCTGACCTTCTGACCTTTGCTGCACAATCGGGGCGACCCCTGACCTCAGAAAGGCAATGATCACAATTTATCTCGAGTGTAAAGCTTAACTACCGAAGCAATTAATTAAAAAAATCGGTTCAATAATTATTACAACCTTTAGTTCAATCATCATTACAGCCTATTGGCTACATAAGCTATTAATGAAAAGAAATGTGAAATTCAAAAGAAATACCATCACGCTTATATCCCCAATTGTTAGGAGAGGTGCAACCAGCCCACTAAGTTTTAAGCATGTCATATTTAATAATAATAATAATTCACGGGACAAATTACACATTGATCTAACCCAAAATTAAGCAAATTATTTGCTTGTGTTATGGGTGTTAGTCAACGATACTAATACATAGAAATACATATATAAATACCAGAATATATATAATAAACACCCAAACCCGGAAATACAAACATTTATGCTCATCACACAAATGCTTGTCCCCGTCGGGGATCGAACCCGAGCCTCGTTGATTGCGTAGTCAGGGTCTCTAACCACTCGACCAACGGGGCGGTCAAATTTATTATGTTGTGCGAGAAAGAAGAGATGTTTGACCAAACAAGAACTAGCATTTCGTTTATTCTAATGTTTTTTTTTTATAGAAGAGGGGGCAAACGAGCAGGAGGTGCACCTGATGGTAAGTGATCACCGCCGCCCATGGACATCCGCAATACCAGAGGCCTTGCAGTTGCGTTGCCGGCCTTTTAAGAATGAGTAAGCTCTTTTCTTGAAGGCCCCCAAGTCGTATCCGTTTTTTTATAAGTTAGCAAACAAGCAGATGACTTTCCTGGTGGAAAGAGATACCTATAGACACCAGACATATTAATGGTGCGTTTCTATCCGTGAGGCGGGGTGGCAATGCTACATGCATATGTCTACCGGCTACCCTCTAAACCGGAACACGACAAAGACAAGCTTAGACGATATTGCGGCAGATATAGGTAAGATGGTGGTACCACATACCCGGGCGAGACGTTGCGGAACTCTGCCGCCTAGTAGTCACGATGGTAGTGACACGTATAGCAAATCGTTCGCCTTTTACAAACTGCCTGGCAGAATGTCAAATGGCTTATTCTTCAAAGGAGGCCTGGACAAAAACGTGGGACCTACTCGTTTTAGGAAAACCGGTTGAAAAATTAAGCAATCTATATCAAAACAATTTCTTTTATACGCAAAACGACAACTAAGTTTTCAGTTTTGGCAATGCTATTGTACGTTTTCAACTTTTTCTAAAAATACTTCGGTCCGTCAATATTGCGTTCCGATTTGGAAATTCACGAATAACGCAACAACTCGAAAGTAATTTCGTAATCTTCCATGTACGACTTCTTCAGAACAAAATTTCACCAAATAGATTAAAATACATTGGGTCTGCTGTGACAAATGAAAAAATATTATGTTCACGTTTTGATTACTGGCGACTGTTGTCATGGCTGACATTGTTAATCTGTATTAGGTATATAATATATTGATAACGTCAGTCCTATTATGTTATGCAAGTTCAATGTCACGTGGGCGTTTTGTTAAAGGGCTTACAAGTCAAACTGTCGACTACGTATGTACGTCACCTTGTCACCGACAACGTCACCAAACAATTTGTATTGAAACCTACGAATTGCCGCGAAATATTTCAATATAAACTGGATACGGTGGACGGCGACGTAGCAATGGCGTTCTGGTGAGTTAGGGCCCATTATTCACATTATTATTATAAAAAGGAAAGATTTCATTTTTTGTTTGTTCGTTACGATTTAACTTAAAAACTACTCGACCCTATAAAAAAATTACCTTTAGAAGCTACATTATCAAGGAGTGACATAGGCTACTTTCCACTCGACTGGCAGAGGGATGTAATGATTTTTGGTCACACGAACAAAGTCACGAGTAAATGCTAGTCAACCGTAGATCACCATTGTACTTTACACATACTACTTGATGACGTTCACTATGAAAAATTCCTGAATAAAATTTGCTGCATATTTAACGACAAGAGTTCTATGGGATTCAATGTCTATGGGACATCAAAGATCCTATGCATTGTCATCCATATAGCAGGGATGGAATCACATGCAGTGTGTACCGGCTACTTTACCCTCCAACTGGAACACGACAGCAACAAGCCCCGACGCTACTGCGGCAGGAATAGGTAAAGAAGTGGTACCCAACTTGGCGAAAAGTTACAGAATTTTACAACTTAAGTTTAGCGAATTTTTCTCGTTTTTTCCGAAATGCCTATCAAGTCAGTTGATCTATAACTTAAAAGGGACCCAAAACAACACGGAGAGATCCCACCGAAGGTCTGAATAATAAATTCCATAACTTCAGCACCACAAACAAAAACTCACGCTATACCCAACATGACACAATTCACTTCCTAACTAAAACATCAGTGGTAAATCATACGACAGTAGAAATATTACTGAAATTATGTTCAGTGTGTGGCCGCGTTTCCGATCCGGTAGTAGTTTTTAAAAAAATATGTTGACGTATCAAAATAACTTGTAAAAAGTTTTATTAAATAAAGTATTTCTGATGTCTGAGTGTTGATGGATTAGATAGACTCACCGACCACACAGCCCATAGACACCTAATAATAGGCGATTGACTTGTGTCAATACATCTGACTTATAGTTCCGATGTAAATGTCCACGCGCCAATGAGTAGTGATTGGGTAATCTGTGTCGACCAATCAGATGCTCTGTACATTACTATTGTTACGTACTCGGGTTCGTTATTGTAAGAAAACACCACTTATATTAAATCCGTGTATTTACACAACACAACACAACGTAATAATAAAATACGTTTTACACAATAGTCACTCGCTATACTATCACTGAACTTAGAATAAAACACTTCCCGCTTCGCACTTGTCACTTGATGTATCGCTCTCGATCGCTTGATAAAAACTGCCTTGTGTTTGTCAACATCTCTGTATTTATAGGCAGGGGAAAGTCCTAGCTGGATCCAGAAAAATCTAAATGTATCGGGAAACAATGAATCACTTCTTATCGTAAACATGTTATGAGTCATAAATCCTAGTACACGCTACTTTCAACCTTATGCCATATCCCACAAAGTCCATTATGGCATAGCCCAGGTCAACTATTTGTATGTCAATAGGAGTAGCTATCTCTTTCTTTTATTTCTAGATAATTACCGCGCGCGCGCTCCAAATCTACACGCTTCTAGATTATTCGTAACACTATCTTTCACTGTGGCCTTGAGTTAGCCAATTACGGCGTTGCAACCCCACTTCGTCTTACCTCAGCTAGTTGCCAGAATGCATTCAATACGGAAAATCAAACATTAGCCTATAGGCTGTGTGGTCGGTGCGGTAGACTAGACTGAGATGGTTACATTCCAAGGCCTTTCGAGTTCAATATATTCAATTTCTTTCTTTCTTACATTCAGCGGCATTGCAGACACAATTCTTTTTTAAGGTTCCTTACCTAAAAGGTAAAACGGAACCCAATTACTAAGCCTCCGCTGTCTGTCCGTCTGTCTGTCTGTCACCAGGCATCTACATAGAAAGCTGAAGCATCTAGGATACATACTTTGTATTCTAGAGTACTCGTCCAGAAAGACTGATTACTTGTTATGTAAGCTTAAATACATATTTAATTTGCACTAGTAGTTTAAAACGCAATAAATTAAACCCTAATTTAAAACACCTTGTTTTTTTGCTTGTCCCGATCTGCAATCTTAAATCCCGATTTTTTGACCTCATGTACCGATTTAAAACAAATCAGATCTGGCAACACTAGTCCCCATACAATAAAAGTTTTTTTTTCGTTTTTTTTTTTTGCTATGGTGGTACGGAACCCATCGTGCGAGAGTTCGACTCGCACTTGGCCTATTTTTTATATCATAATATTGCAAACAAGATGTGTCGCTTTCCTTTTGGCAGTCTTAATGCCACATGCAAGTTTACTCCACACGATAATACGGAACACAGTAATCAATGACTTCTGCGGCAGGAATATCTAAGATGGCACCATACCAGAATACAAAACTCAATAGCCACGATGGTAGTCACTCGCTTACCAAATCTTTCGCCTCTTACGGCCTGGCGAACGGCAAATGGTCTATTTTTCAAAAGAAGCTCGGATTAACACGAAGCAATGCGGATTGCAAATTAACTCGACTTAATTTCTGCTATATACAGCCACTGTTCAATTCAGTGTTTTTTCAGTTTTCTGAAAAAAACACAAAGTTGCCCGGGACTGGAAAGTGCCCAGTTGGCGATAGGCTTACCACCTATCACATTTGTGGGACCAAGTATCTTCGGCTGTTTGTGGGTGCACTTGTTGTACCTCTGCCTACCCCTTCGGAGATATGGGCGTGAATATATAAAGATACACACTGTTCAATTCACGTTATCAGAGCTTGGAGGCTGCTGCGCGTGTGGATTGGAAGCCTCAGACAAACACGACTGTATTTATAACGCGTCTTGTAAACGTTGATTGAATTACTAGATGACGGAAATACCATGTTTAACAACCAATATAAATTGTATTTTAATGTAAATTGACTTCTACGCGTGTCCGTAATACGGATCGTATTTGATAATCATAATTTTTAAGTGATTAAATTTGTATGCGAATCCCACTATAAGGGAAAAGGGTCGCATGTGTTCTGCCAGAATGACTACCTGTATACCAAATTTATCCAAATCGGTTTACGTAAACTTTATTGCTTACTAGCTGTTTCCAGCGACTTCGTCCGCGCGGACTTCGTTTACTCCGCACAGCACCTCCCCATAAGTGATAGCGTGATAATATGTAGCCTATATGTTGACCCGACCTGTTAATAATATTCATGCAAAATTTGAAGTAAATTCATGCAGTAATTTTTGAGTTTACTCCGGACATATACGGAATATACATCATTAAAACCTACTATGCGTTCCAACTAAGAATAGGACTGTCCGGATGACATATTGCTCCGAATGTTGCAAAAACTTCATAAGCGATGAGTAAAGTGTGCAAAAAAATTCTAACAAAGAAATACTTAAAAAAAATATATTTTCAATCTAATTGATATATTTTTATTTAGATTCACATTAGATCATGTTACTATATATTAAAATAAGGTGTAAAATAACTAACACAAATTTTATATATATACTAGCTGTTGCTCGCGACTTCGTGCGCGCGGACTTCGTTTACTCCGCACAGCTCCTACTCCGTAGGTAATAGCGTGATAATACGTAGCCTATATGTTGACCAGACCTGTTAGTAATATTCATGCGAAATTTGAAGTAAATCCATGCAGTACTTTTTGAGTTTACCCCGGACATACAAAAATTCTAAAAACTATATCTTTGGCTTCGATGTCGATTATAGATCACGCCCCAAGTATTCTTTTAAAAAAATATTTAATGTACAGTTTTGACTTTCCTACGATTTTATTATATGTATAGATAGATACAGATAAATTGTGCATTACACTGAATTATAAAATACTTATGTGTTATAAAAGTCTTATGATCTAACTTAACATGTATCTGCCTGACTAGGTTCACATGTGTTTCACTTTCAGGACTCGGACCTCTGAACTCAGCCATTTATGAACTGATTTTGAAAAGTCCGTTTAGTTTGGGAAGTAACTCTTCCGGTAGTCTCAGATTAATTTTTTCCTCCGTATTGATCCCGGGCTCCTTTGAAGAATAGGTTAACTGCCGTTTTGCCTGGCAGGTCGTAAAAGGCGACCGATTGGTTATACGAGCCGCTACCATCGTATAGATATATATTTAGATTAACGGCTAGACTGGTATACTTTACTGTTTTTTTTTATTGATGAATATTATATTTTAATACTTTTAGCCTATTCTGGACAAAGATAACCCAAAACTACAAAAATCACAACAAAATTGACCCTGTCGTTTTTGACTGTTAAGTGGCGTAAATAACACGACTTTTTAATATAATATATAGATGAACAGCTAGACTGATGTACTTTACTAATTTTTTATTGATGAAAATAATATTATTAATACGTTATTTGTTATTCAATAATTCAGCAATATAAATAGAATAAATATTTTTTGCTGACATTACTAATTTCACACTTGTGGTATGAAGTTGATAACAAGCGCGATCCTATTCTTAGTTGGAACGCATAGTACATAAGATAACATTACCCACCTTCCGAAGCAGATTATTATCACTATACGGCAATCATAAAAATATTTACTAAACGACCTTCAGTCTTCTTAGCATTATGAAATCCGATAAGTTTATATAATAGGCGATGTTTTCACAAGGTATCCGTCACGCGAAACGTTTTCAACCATTTACATAACTTAAAACGCAGTAAAACTGTCAAGTTCTAAATAATTCGGCATCTTCAGAATTCTACATCCGATTAGCACTGAAAACAAATTATATGTACCTACTGAAAGTATCTTCACGCCCGTGTCCTCGAAGGAGTAGGCAGAGGTATAACAAGTGGACCCACGATAAGCCAAAGATACTTAAGGCCAATAGCACTAATATTGTCTTAACTATTAGGACAATCCCAAATAGTATGCTGTCACTTCTTGTCTGAAATGAAAAGAATGTGACAGCATACTATTTAGGATTATCCTAGGCTAATACAATGTTAGTGCAATTGCCCATTAGTCCTACAATGTGATAAGTGGCAAACCTATCGCCAACCGGGCATTCATCCGATACGGGATCGGATGAGTGCAATGTTAGTGCAATTGACCATTAGTGCGAAGACAATGTTAGTGCAATTGCCCATTAGTCCTACAATGTGATAGGTGGCAAGCCTATCGCCAACCGGGCACTCATCCGATCCCGGGCAACGTTGTTTTTATCAGAAAATCGAAATTATAAGGCTGTAAGGTCAGTGGATCTTAACTGGTGGTCGATCCCTGGAAGTAAGTCAATTTGTCGTGGTCTTTTAAAATGACTTAAAATCTACCACAAACATTTTTATAAAATTACTAACTGTTGCCTGCGACTTCGTCCGCGCGGACTTCGTTTACTCCGCACAGCTCCTCCCCCGTAGGTTATAGCGTGATAATATGTAGCCTATATGTTGACCCGACCTGTTAGTAATATTCATGCAAAATTTGAAGTAAATCCATGCAGTACTTTTTAAGTTTACCCCGGACATACATACAAATATACAAAAATTCTAAAATCTATATTTTTGCTTCGATATCGATTGTAGATCACTCCCCAAGTATTCTTTTAAAAAAATATTCAATGTACAGTTTTGACTTTCCTACGATTTTATTATATGTATAGATGCAAGTTCAAGTTAGTTTTTTAAGGGTTTCACATTAAAAAAAAACTGTCCCTTCGATAGCTGGAATCCCTTGAAAAATTAGAAACCACTGCGTTAGACCATTTAATCTATATCATTAATTTTTATGTAATATTATAAATGCAAAAATTTGGATGTTTGGATGGATGGACGGATGGATGTTTGTTACTCAGTCACATAAAAACTACTGAAAGGATTTGAATGAAATTTGGCACACAGATAGATGATGACCTGGAATAGCACATAGGCTTTTTATCCCGGAAAAATTAGATGATCCCGCGGGATTCACCAAAAACTTTTATAATGCAGCGGGCTGCACGCGGCAGCTAGTAAATAATAAAAACAATCTGCCTTTTAAAAAAATTATTGAAAACAAAAAACCCGACTGCACTTAATCTTTAGAAAAGCTTCATTGCCTGAAATGAAAGCTAAAAAGAAAGAAACAAGCCCAGTAGTTTAGAATCATGTTAAGTAATAATGAATAACTTCACTATTGAAATAGTTCTATAATCGATGAAGGTACATACATATAAAACAATTCATGAATTTTTATTCATCACAGAACAATTAACAGTCGGGGCCCATTCAATTTTTAGCTATCAAATTTTCACAAAGGGCCCCGACTGTTAATAGTTCTGTGATGAATTAAAATTCATGAATTGTTTTATATGTATGTACCTTCATCGATTATAGAACTATTTCAATAGTGAAGTTATTCATTAACATGATTCTAAACTACTGGGCTTGTTTCTTTCTTTTTAGCTTTCATTTCAGGCAATGAATCTTTTCTAAAGATTAAATGCAGTCGGGTTTTTTGTTTTCAATAAATTTTTTATTTAACACTTTTTAGTTAGGATTCATTAACTTCGATATTAAAATTATAAGATGGTTAATTACGCAATCTTGTCATTTCATTTAGAGAGTAAAATCCTGGGGATTATTAAGTAATTTATGGTGGTCTAAACTATTTATTATTAGCCCCACCTGAGACCTAACCTGGCTCAAAGCAACGCGTGCCGGGTTAGGTTCGATTCTGACTTTCACTCCAGGAACATTGTTTTTAATTGCTTTGTCGTCAAATTCTATATAGGTAAACAGCCTATGGCAATTCTCCGTCTTCCAATTGATCCCTTCGAAGAACTGGTCACTCTATTGTCCTTATAACTCTCATTGCTCCCTTTCCATTGTATAATATTATATTCAATTTACCTTTTTTTATTTATATTTTGCATTAACCCCCCCGTTGTAAAGGCAGAATAATGAAACACTAATTAAAGTATACGTATAAAGTAGTTATTTGTTATAAGTAGGAAAATAGTTTTAAACAAATTTAAATCGTTATACATAATATGTACCTATATCCTAAACTATTAGATACCTACCTCTGTTGTACCTACCTATTTAAAATAGAGCATCTTCTTATGATTTCAAAACTCGAGATCTGATAAATACCCTATTTTAGAAAATGGGGTGAAATCAAGGACGTTCCGAATTTTGAAAATTTTCATTTACCTAGTGGGAAGTTAAAAAAAAGGTAAAGTAAAAGTATTAACACACTATTAAATAGGTAGGTACCTAATAAAACCAACTAACTAACGCCCTGACCGCCCCGTTTTTGCTTAAGTAGCGACCCTAACTACCAATCAACAGGACTTGGCGACAGATTATAATAATATAATGGCTACTATCGTAACTTGGGTTTGATTCTAAGCAGGGACAAGTATTTGTTTGAAAAGCACGTATGTTTGTATTTCTGGTTTGAATGACATTAAATAACCAAGCGAAGCTTTGTGACGATAGACGCAAGTGCGGCCGCAGCATTAGAGATGCCACGAATATATGTCGCCAAATATTCACGTGATTTTGGTGAATATTTGGCGACGTATTTGTTTTCCCCGTGTTGGTTCCGGGCTCCTTTGAAGAATAGGCAAACTGCCGTTCTGCCAGGCAGGTCATCAATACATACACTTAGGTACGCAATTTTAGTACACGTGCTTGGACGCCTAAATATATCATCATACCTACTCACATGTTATCCAATTCCAACAATATTACATAAATATGTGTCAAACTGATAACCTCCATTTTTTCGTCGGTTGAAAATATTGTCTAACTGATGATAAATACTGATTAATAAAATGAATACCGAATAAGAAATACTGAAGTAGGTAGGTATATAGGTGTGTACAAAATACGTGAATATAAATAGGAAAATTAACTTTAAATCGTTATATATCTTAAACTATTATTTAAAAAGAAAAATGATGAATAAAACCCAAAATTATTTTTAAATACCTATTCAACGATACCCCACATGATATTGTTCATCAATATATTTTTTTTAAATTTTGACAATATGGCGCCTGGTGGTTTCCATGGTGGGTTTTAATAAATGTCATGTCTTTAGTGACACTCGCAAGGTTAAGACGAATCGATTGACATGCAAAACATCAAAATCAGCCTACGCGTTTGGCCTCTAGAATGCCACATAGGAACAAACATACATACATATATAGACTGATAAACACAATACCCTCCTGCAGTCAGGTAAAAAGAGACGTGTTATCAGACCATTAAAAGAAAATTGAATCGCCATTGACAACGCTCTTGAATTTTTTCTATTAGCGATGGCTTAAAAGGAAGTGTAAGCGAAGGTTACTTGTCAATGTCGTGATTTTAGATTGTCTTCAGTGTTTATTTACCTATCCGCAATCTAGATTTTAATTTTTTTGCATGGAGCCTCAATTTTTTTCTAAAATCAAAAAGCCTAGCTAAGTATTTTTTTTTAAATCTACTCTATCCGACAGTGATAACCCATCAAAATCGGTCTAGCAGATTGAAAGAGAGCTGGAAAAGACCAACTGAACTGAACAGATTCCATTGAATCATTGCTAAGAACCAATCTCGCATAACACGTCTTTCAATTTAAAAAAAACCGCAATGAAATCGGAGCATCCGCCAGGGCGCTATAATGCTACGGACAGACACACAGAATACAAAGATACACCCCTGAAACTTATAACACTCCTCGTTTTGCGTCGGGGGTTAAAAATACATTTATTATAGACAAGATATTAAATTTTCTCTTCTAATTTATGCTCGTAGCCTTGCACTTCGTGATGCCACATTTAGCGAATACCACAGGACCAATTCATTTTTATAAAAACCGGCCAAGTGCGAGTCGTACTCGCGCACGAAGGGTTCCGCACCATCATAGCAAAATAAAAACAAAAAAAACGTTTATTGTATGGGGAAACCCCCCTAATATTTTTTTTTTTTAAATTTCGTATACTGTTGAGGCTTTCCACCAAATATAAGACCTTTATATAGTGGGGGTTAGCTAATAATAAAATTGTATATTTTTTTTTGTAATTCTTACATCATTTCCTCGATAGTAAAAGAAAATTCAACCGCGTTCGAGAATGTCAAGATAATGTTTTCTTTGCAATTTTGTATATTTAGTAATCGTTAAATCCCTTATATTCATACACGTCGATAAATCCATTAGCTAAAAATGTATTGTAATTAACAAGGTGAGTTCTAAAATGTGCTTATTTTAATTATTACGTTATTACTTATGCAATGCAAAAACTGTTTCTCAAATTAGTAGAATTACTTAGTAGTAATTTGCAAACTACGCATGGCCGCATTTATATATGGCGATTGGCGCTTTATTTAGTAGAAAGAGACACCTACACTACAGAGACAAGAGTACCCTAATCTAACGCGCTACAGTGTTTCCATGTCACTGATTTTTTTAACTTCCTACATAGGTAAAAAAGATAAGGAAGTTATGATTTTACCTCGATTTTCGAAAATCGAGTTTTCACCAGATGTCCACGTTTTGAGGTCCTAGGAGCCTTTTCCGACTATTTTCACGATGACGTCAGTACGTCTGTATGTATGTATGTATGTAGCTTGAACGGCTGGACCGATCGAAACGCGGGTCATGGCATTTGATTGGATTCCGCTCAACTTAGACTTCCTGAAAATTAGAACCGATTCGGTCCAAGAGATTTTGAGAAATTATGAAAAAACACCAAAAATATTTTTTGCGAAACAGTATTTTTTTAATATAACTTCTAGATTTATGTACCGATTGAGTACAAAAACTAATCAGCTCTATTCTTAAAAAAACTACGTCTAATACATAAATTGCATCAAAATCGGTTAATCTGTTTGGAAGTAATCGTTGACAAAAAATGTTGAAAATGTTTTTTCGACATAGCTTCGAAATTTTTAATCCAATAATTTTTTGGTATTCTACGATATTTTAATACTAAAAAACTATGTCAAATGCTGTTTCAAAAATCAAAATCGAATCTAATTCTCAAAACTTATCGCTTTTCCATTTCAAGAAATGGATAACATGTGTGACTTCCTAAATTTACTCGACACTGGCAGAATTCTCTGATAATTGCCATTCGTATAATGAAAAAAAAAAAAAAAAAAACTTATAGCTTTTAAAATATTAAAATTACGTATTTTTCTGCAAACTTACTTATTTTTTTAAAATAACTTTCAAGTTAATTGACCGATTGACTTAAAAATCTTATCATCTTTTCTCCTTTAAAAACTGCGTAAAATACCGTTAATTTAATCAAAATCGGTCGATTTGTTTGGGATTTATCAATGAAGAAAATTAAAAATAAAATGTTTTTTAATATTGCTTCGAAATTTTAAACCTATCGATTATATGGCTAAAGTAATATTTTAGATCTCAAAAATTGAGTTGAATGCCATCATCGTTTTCAAAATATACAGCTTTTCAAAAATTAATATACTGCCATTTATAACAAAATAGAATTTGAACTAAAAAATCTATGCTTATATTTTTTACTCTTTTAAGCTTAAAATGCCTTAATTTAGTGAGAAATTTCAACCGTTTACACATTTTTTGCCCGTAGGGTCAACCTTTTACACATTTTTTAAACATTTTTTATCTGTAGATTTTTCCCCACCAACAATTATTATTATTATTTATTTTTTTTAAACTAAAAACATGATATAACCTTTTATTTTTCCTATAACAATCTACAAAATCCAATAGGTCTCTACAACGCTCGAGTAACTACCCATTTACCATCGAGTCCAAGATGCTAAATGTGTGATACTCAAGCGTTGTACAGTAACAAAAACCCTGTCTAATCAGCAAGAAGCATATAGGTAGGTCAGTAACATTAGCAAAAATAATAACGAAATGACAATAAAATATATGGTACTTATTTAAAATGGTTTTATTTATGCTTTAATTAGACGTAGTTACACAAAAAGGATCCAATCCACACAAAATCACTTTAGAAATATTGAAGTTTGAAGTTGGATATTTTTTAATTTTTTAAAGTGCCATACATGGGGACTAGTTCTGACGTTGAATAAAGTAATAGACAGCTATTTTTGCTTAAATGTTTTTTACTGGCCGATAGTATTAATGTTTAGTATCAGTTTGGTGCGCTTAACTCATTTTTGACCATATTGTGGATTGGATCCTTTTCATTCAACTACGTCCTATTTTACTAAAACAGCCAAATATTTTAAAGCAGGTATCATCTCATGGTATTAGCGGCGATGGTGTCTTCGTGACAGCCTTTTCATGGATTGAATCTATATACAATACATATATATATATTATACAATACATATAATAAAATCGTAAGAAAGTCAAAACTGTATTTTTTTAAAAGAATACTTAGGGCATGATCTACAATCGATATTGAAGCCAAAAATATAGTTTTTAGAATTTTTGTCTGTTTGTCTATATGGATGTCCAGGATACTTCAAATTTTGTATGAATATTACTAATAGGTCAGGTCAACATATAGGCTACATATTATCACGCTATCACCTACGGGGGAGGAGCTGTGCAGAGTAAACCAAGTCTACGCAGACGAAGTCGCAGGCAACAGCTAGTATATATATATTTGAAAATATTAAGATTAATTATTATATATGCACAAAATAATGACTATGATAATACTAAGCTACCAAATATTGCCTTTTGACAATCGAACAGGGCTTTTGTTACACATTGTATATAGTGTATATGTATGTATATATAAGAATATATCATGATCTAACATAATATAATAAAAACCAGCCAAGTGTGAGTCAGATTCGAGCAAAGGGTCCTGTGCTATCTCTATTCAAGCTTCTACCTGTTAATTAAGATTGAGTAAAACAATTTGATTGTATGGGGACCCCTCCTTAATATTTTTTTATTTTTATTTTTAGTAATTGTTGTTATAGTGGCTATGGAAATACTATTTGTGAAAATTTCAGTTTTTTAGCTCACAAAATCAGTTTATGAGATAGTTACAGCCTGGTGACAGAAAGACAGAAAGACAGACAGAGAGTGGAGGTTTAGTAATAAGATTTCATTTTTATATTTTAGGTAAGGAACCCTAAAAATGGAAGATTCAATTTCTTCATTACACTCAAAAATCTACTAGACCAATTTTAAAAATTCCTTCACCTTCAGAAAGCTACATTATCCAGAAGTGACATAGGGTACTTTTTGTAGCTGAGTAAGCAGATGTAAGTAATGATTTTGGGTCACACAAACAAAATTGTGAGTAACTGCTAGTGATTAATACAAGGACTTTATTATTCACATCCATTTTTGGAAAGAATTTTAGTACCTACAGTCAAATTCTGTTATAAAGATATCGAAGGGACCACTCCTATAAAATTATAAAAACCTATAGTTGTTACAACTGGTGATGTTTTCGATATATAAAGTTCTATTTTTTTAAGAAGTGGTATTATTGAATTGGTCCGTTTATTGGCACATTATTAGTCATTTTATATTTAAACCACTTTAATAAAGCTTCTTTAATCATCGTAGTCTTTGTTCTTCTGGCTTGTTCGTTTTCAAAAAAAATTTCATAAAGCATTTGAATTTTCTCTCACTCTTTTTGAGTGTGATATGCAATATCCTTTGCTAGGTCTTTGTTTGAAATTCCACTCTCTGGTTTATACATAATACACATTTTTTTCAATATTAATAAGTTTCCTTTGTCTTTGCAACATGCTAAAAGTTTTACAAACTCCCCAATATCTTTTAGTGCAACTTGTGTACAGATAAGTAACAAACTAACTAAAGAGATATAAGAAGCAGGCTTTGACTCTACTGCATGCATGTTTCGTTTCTAAGAATTATCAAAGACTACATTTTTTGTTTCATTTTGCAATTTCAATAGTCCTTGACCACTATACTGTGCCAAATGTGGATACCTGTTCAAATTGTTTATAATAGAACTTAGCTGGTACAGAATAAATTCTCCAAAAGTATTAGTTAAATGTCATTTAATGTGTTATGTCGAAATAAGCAATGCTTTTGATAAAGTGGTTATATAGCATTCAACCACAACCTTTATTCTGGGTCAATATAACCAGTATATTGTTCTAAACAATGATACTGATCGAACGATTGTTCCAAATGATGAACGATAAACAGTTTTGACTGTATTTACTACTATGAAGCAGTTAAAAAAGTTTATATATTAAATGTCCCTATATACAGAATTGATACTGAAAATGTGAGTTTATAACATATAAAAAGCTTTAAAAATTTGTTTCATACAAAAGAGAATTTACATAAATTCATTTGTAAATTGTTAGCTAATATTTAAAATTAATTTCAGTTAGCTCTATAAACAAGAATTTTTGTAAACAAAATAACTTTAGATAGCTCTTGTGTACTGTTTTTAATTTCTGTTATACACAGGTAGTCAATATGCAACAACAATGCTCAAATTCTTAAATTTATGTAGACACTACATTTACATACTTTTGTGCACTGTAGCAACCCTTATACGGTATTTTAACCTTTAACTAGCATACAATAACGTTACAAACTAATAATCAAGACATTAATGAGACCATATGATTTACCAAACATGAAAATATGTCATTACTTCATAAGAATTGTTTTATTGTGAATCATTTATGCTACGAAATGTGATTATTGAATATTGATTAAATACTACGTATCATCTTAGCTTTGTGAATCATGTAGTAACACATAATAATGACTAAAAGAAATGTCTACAATGTTGCAACAATAAACCGATGTTTAGGTGATAACATGCTTATAAAAAGCCAGATTTGTGAAATTCCATCGTAAAATGACTGCATAGGGAAACAAGAGGTAAAAACATCAAAGTTGAATGAATTAACATTTTGTAAAATTGCATACAACAAATCAATACACGAATTTCAGAACACTTTTGAAAATGCATTGACCTACTTTCTGGTACATAAGCTGACAACTCAGTAAAGTTAAATATTAATATGGAATTAAGACTTACCTCTTTTTCTGGTCTTGATCCGTTGACCCGATAGTACTGGTTTTTCTACCTTCTGACTCATACAATATATTGCTGAAACAAATACACGTGGCAATTAGGAATACATCGCAAAAGGGTCCGTTAGGCTCACGTCAGAGGGTCATCGCCCGCGGCTTTCCCACAAATTCTATACTTTTCTATGATAAAAATGTAATACAATTATTTATGGCGTCTACTTTCTACATTTTTTAGAATATACAGACCGTGTCCCTTAATACAACAGCCAGATATCACCTTCACGTATGACTCAGATAGAACTAAGCGAGTATCGCGTGATATATGTAATTTCAGCGTAAAATGAACAAAGACAGCAAAAAAATATGCGCAATATATTATGTGTGCACTATACTCACGTAGTTACAGGTTATGTAGGAGCCTTTTACTCCTTTTGCGAGTTCTCTCGGACTGCGCCTGTTCAGAAAAGAAAGAAACGTCGCTACGGTCTCTGTCCCTTCGCAAGCAAAAGACAACGTATGTGGAGTCGCCGGATATCCGGTTTAGAAGGTTCTAATATCGATTTTAATGGTTTTTGTCAACCTCATATAAGGATGAGAAATTTTCTGATCCTACTTCCTAACTTTTATGGATAAATTATATTGTTTAAAAACGGCAAGCAACGGGTGAGCGAGAATTTCTTGGGCTGAAGAAAGTATATTCTCAGCTGAATATATAATAGATTTTCAGTAAAAGTATTACTCAAATATAACTTTTCTTTTAATTTAGAAATAATATTTAAAAATTCAACACGATAATTTTTTAACGTAAATTATTCTAATAAAAAATCTCGATTTGAAAGGAAAACATATGACTAAAAATGGCAGTAAAAAAAATAAAATCATAGACAATTTTGTTACTTCTATCGCTAGCCGCTAGGACTAGTTTATTTTTCAGCCATCAAAATATGTATTAAAAATAATTATAATTTAATTTTTATTATGATTTCAAAAAAAAATGTGATATTAAATTTTAAAAGAAAATAAATAGAAGCGATTGTACATATAAACTGTCAAAGGAAAACACTCACTAAAGTTCAAGGAACTTATATACGATAACTGTAATTATTACAAAGCAATAATTTAAATATAAAAATGTACTTTATTTCGTTATTTATAAAGTTGACATTTGTTTCTTACTTAACAGAGGGGAAAACCGTTCTGAGCAAGACAATGAAAAGAGTGGATGTTGTCCCTTTCTTGCAATTGCCAGTGTAAATAAAACTATCTGATGGAAATTTTTATATATTCGGTATCTAATCGTTAAATCCCTTTTATTCATACACGTTGATAGATACATTAGCATAAAATGTATTGTAATTAACATAGTGAGTTCTAAAATGTGCTTATTTTAATTATTACGTTATTACTTATGCAAAGCAAAGCTGTTTCTCAAATTAGTAGAATTACTTAGTAGTAAAATTGCAATGTTATTGCACAATAAAAGTATTGCACAATATTATTACAGGTCTGTGGGGCACCTAACAGCAAAGTGGTGGTGCGAGATGGATCTTGAGTTGCTTTATATTATAGGTAGACCGTATTATATTATAGGTAGACCAGAAAATATGGTGTAAAATTTTAGTAGATTACCTTTATATTTGTTATGTGTAGATAACATTGATAATAATAAAAATAGTGTTTTTAATAAATGAAGAAAATTTTAAAGAATTTTTCTTAAAAGTACAAAAAAACTTAGTCTTAGAAACATGTTTTTTTTTATTTTGGCTTTATTTTCCTGCGCCCCCCTAGACCAAAGCCTGACGACGCCTTTGATGAGAATATAAAGTTTGCGTAACAATACAAAATATATAATTCTCATAATAATACTTTTCTAACAAGATTACAAGGTATTATATCTTTGATGGCCCTAACAAATCTCTGCTTTTTGCTAGTTTATACATTACACATACGTACATATACTAATAGTATACACTATAGTGTTGCCAAAAAATCGATAGTTTTAATCTAAAAAAGCAATACTATCGATTGTAAAGTCGATAGTATCGATACTATCGATTATTAAATTAAGACAATAGTATTTTATGTATACCAAGGAAGTTACATTCTACCCGGAATGCTTACACGCGCTTCAAAATCGTTCCGAAGAGTACCACGACATGAGTGGAGTGTGTCTCTTTCTACTAAATAAAGCGCCAATTGCCATATATAAGTGTAGCCATGCGTAGTTTGCAAATTACTACTAAGTCATTCTACTAATTTGAGAAACAGTTTTTGCATTGCATAAGTAATTACGTAATAATTAAAATAAGCATATTTTAGAACTCGCTATGTTAATTACAATACTTTTTATGCTAATGTTTCTATCGACGTGTATGAATAAAAGGGATTTAACGATTATCGAATATATAAAAATGTACCATCTAAATAGTTTTATTTACACTGGCAATTGAAGGAAAGGGACAACATCCACTCATGTCGTTGTCTTGCTCAGAACGTTTTTCCCCTCTATTATGTAATAAACAAATGTCAACTTTATTTGTTACGAAATAAAGTACATTTTTATTTTACAAATATTGTTTCGTAACAATTCCAGTTATAGTATATAAGTTCCTTGATGTATACCAATACTATCGATACTATCAATAGTATTAGCGTTGGAGATGAATAAACAATCGATTGATACTATCGACTTAGTATTGATATTACACTTACTATCGATAGTTTTGTACCATCAATAGTTGCGTTTTTTTCAACAGTATCGGTAAAGACACAAAAGTATAAAGGTAAGTGGCAGAATATATTTTTGAATTAAAAATTTACAACTATAATTTTCTTTTTCCACCCACATTAAAAAATTACTTGTAAACTTCCAATTTAGTTCTACCCTGGCGTAACCGATAGTATCGAAAAAATTGTCACTGTCGATATAACAAAACTTTCGATACTATTTATTACATCGATAGTTGTAGTTATATTGAGAGGCTAAGAGAGAGGTAATACTATCGATAGTTTTTAATTTTTCGGGTACGATACTATCGATATTATTGCTGCTTACAAGGAAGTTATATTCTACCCGGAATGCTTACACGCGCTTCAAAATCGTTCTGAAGAGTACCACGACATGAGTGGAGTGTGTCTCTTTCTACTAAATAAAGCGCCAATCGCCATATATAAGTGCGGCCATGCGTAGTTTGCAAATTACTACTAAGTAATTCTACTAATTTAAGAAACAGTTTTTGCATTGCATAAGTAATTACGTAATAATTAAAATAAGCACATTTTAGACTCACTGTGTTAATTACAATACATTTTATGCTAATTTATTTATCAACGTGTATGAATAAAAAGTATTTAATGATTACTGAATATGTAAAAATCTACCATCTAGATAGTTTTATTTATACTGGCAATTGCAAGAAAGGGACAACATCCACTCATGTCGTTGTCTTGCTCAGAACGTTTTTCCCCTCTGTTAAGTAAGAAACAAATGTCAACTTTATGAGTAACGAAATAAAGTACATTTTTATTTTTCAAATATTGCTTTGTAACAATTCCAGTTATAGTATATAAGTTCCTTGGCTGCTTATCGATAGTATTGTCCTAAATAATATATCGAAACTATCGATAGTATCGATACTATCGATAGAAATCGATACTATCGTTTTTCCTAAAAATATCCATAGACTATTGATTGGCTATCGATATTGGACTATCGAACGGCAACACTTATACCCGCTCACACCACCAGCCATTTTCGCATTTTTTTCTAAAAAAACACGGACCGTTATGCGCACACGTTCCGAGTTCGTTCCGGTGGACCGTGGTCACAAAAATGATTTATGAGTTGCTTGGATTGAATCCGATGCTGTAAAGCGTATATTTTTAAGAGGTCTTGAGCACTGAAATAAACTGGTGTGAGAATTGTTTAATTTAAATGGCTTAAGCTACAAAATAATTCAGGTGTAGTCATATTATGCGTTCCGTTTGACGTCCGAAGTCCATTATGAGAGTACATCGCTTTCTTAGCCTCGCTTGGTCGCTAGATGTCGCTACTTCCGCTACCATAAACGCACCTTTATCTATTCCTTCTGGTTTGCAACTAAACTACCTATAAATCTCAAGCCGCCATTTTTGACATTGTTGCGTCGTTTTTCGAACCGAGCAGGTCGTTACGAAAAAACTTTAAAATTTTTATTAGATTATCATTAGATTCAAAATTTTTGTCGCAAGTGTTAAAATTATTTTAAATTACTTTCAAGATTTAAGTAGAAAGTAAATTTCTAACAGTTTAAATTGTCTTCCGTTACCTTTTAAATCTCTTAAGTATAGTAGAGAAATGAGTGATAAAGAGGTTATCGCGCCTATTGAAAAAACTAGTTCAAGTGAGGATAGTTCTTCGGATTGCTCATCGGATCAAGAAGAGCCGCCGAGGAAACGCCAAAAGCGGGCAGATTTGCGGGATTTGGAAGAAAGGTTTGACTATTTGTCACAGCAATTGGTGAGTCATTTAAATAATGTTTTAAGTGCAAAGTTCGCTCCATCCACGACAGCACCACCTACAATCGTGCAAATACCCTCTAATAACAATGACGTGCTACATTCTTCGTTTTTATTAAATAGTTCATCTCAAATATCTAATGAACAGTTTTTATGTCCACCTAAATTAGATGCGGGTAGTATCGTAAATTTAAACGTCTCGGTCAAAGAACCGGCGGTACCGAAAGCGAAACAGACTCGTGTCGACAAAATTAAGTTGATGCAAAGATTTGACTCGCCCGATTGGAACGCGGTTCGATACACAGATGTTCAAAAAAAGTACTCCGCCTCTCCGGCTTTTACTGAACTAAAAGTGAACGAGGAGCTGCGACGTTTGGAAGATCCTTTTGCCCCATTACGTTGGTTTCAAATGGAGCGTAGCTTTGCAGCGTTGTCTAATGCATTCTTGGCTCAAAATGAAGCCGTAAATTCTGCCTTACAAAATCTAGTCGATTGGTCTGCCTCGGCGGACATTCAGCTTAATGCGTCCTCAATTTACGAAAAATTAAACCAGTTATTTGGTAATGATTCTGATTATGGGACGGTGTCACATGACATATTGCAGGTCATTTGCGGAAAACGAGCAGAAGTGTTAGAATTGCGCCGTAGGGATATCGTTAAAAAATTAAAGGATAAATATATGAGAGATGACTTGAGTAAAATACCTCCTTCTTGCGAGTATATGTTTGAACCCGGTCAGTTATCGACTTATCTACAGAAAATTGGTGGGGTGGATAAATTGCAAAAACAAATCTCATCTTCTACCCGCACTCGGCCAAAATCGCCAGAACCCTCGACTTCGGCTACTAACGCAAAGTCCTTTCGAGGGCGACAAAATAATTATAAATCCAAACAAACCGAAAATAAAATTTCAGAGGGATTTAATCCCAATAATTCGTCAGCTAAGAAAAAGGGGGGGAGAAAATATAAAACAGAGGGTAGAAGATCAGGATATAAAAATAAATGACTCGACAGGGTTTTCAGGCGGTTGTCTGAGACATTTTCAAAAAACTTGGGCTCTTTTCAATCCACCGAAACCAATAATGAAGTTAATAACAGGTCTCAAAATACCTTTCAACAAGACACCGCCATTAGTTTTCCCAACTCTAGATGTCTTAGCAAAGTATCAAACCCTAACATCGAATTTAATGTCAACCGAAATTCAAAATTTAATTCAATTAAAAGTCTTAGAACCGGCTCCCCTCTCACCGTCTTTCATATCTCCACTGTTTATAATTCCCAAATCCAACGGAAAAAGTCGAGTGATTTTCAATCTCAAGGCATTAAATCAGTACATGAAACCGAAGCATTTCAATCTGTTTCATCATCATCAAGTGCCAAGTTTTTTACAACAAGGAGATTGGATGGTAAAATTGGACTTAAGTCATGCCTATTACCATCTGCCAGTAAAAGACCAACACAGGAGGTTCCTCCGGATCAGCTATCAAGGTCAACTGCTACAGATGACATGTCTGCCATTTGGCCTAGCAGCAGCGCCGCGGATTTTTGCCTCTATAACGAACTGGACGGCAGAAATCCTTCGCCAAAAAGGCCTGCGATTGGTGGTCTATTTAGACGATTATTTAATAGCGCATCAGGACAGAAATACACTTGCAGCTCAAGTAGAAAATGCACTACAGTTTCTGACCAGTTTGGGTTGGTGGATCAATATGGAAAAATCGATAACGACACCAACGAGGTTAATCGATTTTCTGGGAGTGGCATGGGACACCAAATTCAACACGAAGTTCCTACCCTCAGACAAGATACAACGAATTCGTCAAATGTTACAAGTAAGACTCGCGGCTGGCAGTTGGAACCTAAAACAGGCACAACGCCTATTAGGACACCTCAACTTTGCAACCTTCGTCACCCACCGGGGAAGGTTGCATTGCCGGTTACTGCAGCGACACAGCAACAAACTCAGGAAGTGTCCACGATCGCAGATTCAGTATCCAGAAGAAGTACGTACAGAATTGATCTGGTGGGCGGAGAATATCAGTCAGAAGTCTCCAATTCATCCCCAAAGAATGCCCACGAACCACGTTGTCACCGACGCGTCGGATATTCAATGGGGAGCCCGTGTGAACAACGACATGATAAAAGGCATATGGGAGCAACATCAGATAAAATGGCATTCCAATCTGAAGGAAATGTATGCAGTGATAGCCGCTATATCAGCCAAAGCAATGGAACTCGAAAATTCGACAGTTATTCTTCAGAGCGACAACAAAACAGTCGTGACCTACATAAAGAACGAAGGAGGAACACGGTCACGACAACTGCTAGATCTGACTCAACACCTGTTAAACACGGTGGACCACCTAAATATCGTGCTTCATCCTCACCACCTACCCGGACTGTTCAACACCGAAGCCGATCATCTCTCACGGAATCGCGCCGCCGCCGAGTGGCATCTCACAGACGAAGAGACATCGAGACTGTTCAGCATATGGGGCACACCAGACCTAGACCTGTTTGCGTCACAAACGGCACATGTCGTAGCAAACTATGTTTCGCTAGACTTGTCAGACTCCAACGCCTACTTTCACGACGCGTTCAGCAGATCCTGGCATTACCGACTTGCATGGCTATTCCCGCCGCCCAGCCTAATACCCAGGGTACTAGATCACCTAAACACATCCTCAGGTCGGTACATCCTAGTAGCACCCAAGTGGAAGAAGCCCTTTTGGAGGCCAGATCTGAAGAACCGTGCCCTGAAACGTCCTGTGAAACTCAAAAATCTGGAGAAGACGCTGGTGGACACAGTGACAATGCGACCACCGGCTCAAGTCAGCAAATTACAACTGGAAGCCTGGCTCATTTCGGGTGGGATGCCCTGACAGATACGTGGACACCACAGGAGAAACAGTTATTGTCATTATGTTGGAGACAGTCTACTATAAAAACTTATGTCCCTATTTGGAGCAGATGGGTTAAGTTTTGCCAAGAAAATAGCATTAATTTCCGTTATCCAGAACCAGCAAACGTAGCTAGGTACCTCGCTTATCTATTTTTAACTGATGGTCTCTCTTATCGAACAATTCTTGTTCATAAATCGGTTATTGCATCCGTTTGTGAAACAATATCTAATATTAAAGTTACTGCAAATCCAATTGTAAAACACATACTAAAAGCTATTTCTTTGGCAAAACCTGCACCCCCCAAATTGCCAATTTGGGATGCAAGAATTTTGATAAGGGCATTAAAAAAGAGCAATGTAAACTTGAATAGTTTGTATCAAGTATCCAGACACACTGCAACTATTTTGTTATTATCTTCAGGTCGCAGAGTACACGATCTTACCCTTTTGCATATTGACAGTCAGCATTTTATAGATAACACAGATTTAATTACCTTGCACCCCGTTTTTGGGTCAAAAACTGACTCATTTTCATATCAACAATCAAGTTGGACATTTTTATCTGCACCGGATAAAAGCATAGATGCAGTATATTGGTTGCGTATTCTAGTAAATATGACACAAGAAACTCGGGGAAATATAACTAACTTATTTTTAGCAACTAGAAACCCACTAGGCCAGCTACTGCAGCGATGATTGGCGGCTGGATAAAGAGGCTTCTGGCGGATGTTGGTATTCATGCATCAGCTGGAAGTTTTAGATCAGCAGTCTCATCTTTAAATTGGTTAGAAAACTACCATATTAATGACATACTAGCTAAAGCAAATTGGCAACACGAATATACTTTTAGAAAATTTTATCTTAAACAAATCAACAACTCTGATAGAAAAATAACATCGGAAAAATCTCTGTCTCAGTATTTTCAGCCTGATTCATAACACTTAGAGTAATATGTTGATTAATACTTGGCACCTTAGTCAATGTGCATTTATATATTATATTATGTTCAATCACATTGTTGCGTTTTACTTTAACATTACCAAAATACAAGCCACCAGGAGATAACAAACAATCTCTCATAATGGACTTCGGACGTCAAACGGAACGCATAATATAAAAATTTTACCTTCGAATAAAATTTGTATTATGCTTCCAATGACGTCCGAAGTCCCAGTAATGTCTTCCTGGTGCTACAACATTATGAGCCGAACAATGTCAAAAATGGCGGCTTGAGATTTATAGGTAGTTTAGTTGCAAACCAGAAGGAATAGATAAAGGTGCGTTTATGGTAGCGGAAGTAGCGACATCTAGCGACCAAGCGAGGCTAAGAAAGCGATGTACTCTCATAATGGACTTCGGACGTCATTGGAAGCATAATACAAATTTTATTCGAAGGTAAAATTTTTATATTTTTCTCAAAGTGTCGTGTACTTTGAGAAAAATATGACTATTTGTTAGTCGAGGATTTTTAATTCAAAAAGTAAATCGATGACCTATGCTTTTTATATTTTTTTTATATAATTGGTGAACATATACATACGGGAAAAAAATAAACAACATGTATTATAGTACAAAAATATTTATTTACATAAATATTAATATATTTTTTTTTCATATTTAATACGTAGTTTTTTTTTGCAATTTTTAAATAATTTATTTCTTTTTCAATTTTACAGCTATGATAATTATTTTTTAAATATTGTTTAGGATATTTCACGTTCACACCATATGATTTGTTTTAAAATCATAGATATCAACACTAAAATTTACGAAAATAAATAAAAATAGGTACCGTCATACCCAAAGTGCTAGTATCATCAAGTTGTTCGTTAACGAAAAATATGTTTTATTAATTGATATTAACGGTTTTTTTTAATTATTATCTAAACTGTTAGATCTTGAACTAATCTTGATTATAAATAAAGTTTACTTATTGATTAATACGCCATAACACTTAAATTAACCTGTATCATAAAATGCAACCAACACATAACACACAGCACGAATCAAAATGGCGGACTAAGTTCTTTTATTTTTCCCCAAGAGCGTATTTGAAAAAAGAATGCCAATTTGATGTTATTCTGTACAATATTTCGTTCGAAAAGATAAAACACCATAGAGTAGCGTATTAAAACTGGTAAATAGTGAAAATATTGATTTTTTGGGTGAAGTTAGCGTTGGTCCCTATAGAGACCATAGTGTATTAACGGAGTTTTCTCAGAGGTCTCATTAGTTACCAAAGTGAAGTGTCTCTGTGTCAGTATAGAATTTTCATTGAAATGATTGAATTGTCAAGTCTCAAGACTCAATCTCGATCAGCGTTGCCAGACCTCCTGATTTTTCGGGGGATCTACTGATTTTCCCAGAATTCTACTGATCTACTGATTTGAACTGAACGTCTACTGATTTTTTCGAATACTTTAAAATATGATAAGTAACAAAACCAGCATGTAATAAAACACAAAATTATCACCATTGAATTACAAAAATGTCATCGTAAAATAGACTTAATATGATGAGCGCATATTTGAATATTGAAACGTGAATCTTGTTCCACAGGAAGCGAAATAAATCAGTTTGAATTAAACCCTGTGAAGATGATTACATGACTAAATTAATAATGTTCCTAATGTTACTTTCATACCTGAGATTGTTTTATTAAACTAAATGCAACTTCTGATTTTTTTGAAAAACTTCTCCATACATATTTTTTCTATTTGCGTCCTCTGATTTTATAAAAATGGATCTGGCACAGTGTTGTCAGTGACAGATGTCAAATATAACATGAAACAGCTCTAAAAGTAACATTTTCACGAGAAAAGTAACGTTTCCTTATTATTTGCGGAAAATGACACTAATACTATAATATGACACTTTATTACACAAAAGCTAAAACAGTTTTCTGTCCCATTAGATAAGCTTTAAAAGAATCGTAGGTAATATTTTTCGATCAAGTAATTGACTGGTAATCCATATAACTAAAGATAACTAATCAGTTTATAAAAAAAATGGGTGCGTGTACTTATGTACGCGCGTGAGAAGTTATACTTCTTTGGCATCATTAAAAAATAGTTTTTAATTGCATGCAAATAATTAATTACAATTAAATAATAGAAGTATTGGAAAAGGATAATCAACAAAGTTCAGTTTAAATTTGAAAAATTAAATAAATAAATATTTATTTTCTTACATTAAGTCTAACATAAATTGTCTTATTATTCGAATTGTATTTTTAATTAAATTATGTCCACTTCCATAGTACCTTCCGGTAATGTCTGAATCGGAACTTCAGTAATCAGTGGCTTATGATAACTAAAACATGCGCGACTAATATCGAGGTTCAATTTCTATTTTGTTGGTAGCTTTTTTTTTCGAGGCTTAATGAGCGGTTAAGCAGACAGCTTCATACTGTTAATTTTGCGTCACAGATGCGCGCGCATCTTAAAATTTCACTCTCATCATTTTTTCATAACGCGCCTAAAGAAGTATAACTTCAAAAAGAACCTCCGCCGTGTTGGTCCCGGCCTCCTTTGAAGAATAGGCCAACTGTCGTTTTGCCAGGCAAGTCGTAAAAGGCGACCGATTGCCTATCGAGTCACTGCCATCGTGGCTACTAGGTGGTAGAGTTCTGCATTGTCTCGCCCGGGTCTGGTACCACCGCCTTACCTATTCCTGCCGCAATAGCGTCAGTGCTTGTCGCTATCGTGTTCCGGTTTGGAGGGTAAGGTAGCCGGTAAACTTATGCAGGTGGCATTAGACCTCGCCACAAGATAGCAACGCACCATTAACATCTTTGGTGTCTATAGGCAATGGTTGACTCTTTCCATCAGGAGACCCATCTGCTTGTTTGCTACCTTATGATATAAAAAAAAAGTTATCGTTCCAGGCTCCGGGCAAAAAGACCAAACCAAGGAACTTATATACTATAACTGGAATTGTTACGAAGCAATATTTGAAAAATAAAAATGTACTTTATTGCGTAACAAATAAAGTTGACATTTGTTTCTTACATAACAGAGGGGAAAAACGTTCTGAGCAAGACAACGACAAGAGTGGATGTTGTCCCTTTCGTGCAATTGCCAGTGTAAATAAAACTATCTAGATGGTAGATTTTTACATATTCAGTAATCGTTAAATCCTTTTTATTCATACACGTCGATAGATACATGAGCATAAAATGTATTGTAATTAACATAGTGAGTTCTTAAATGTGCTTATTTTAATTATTACGTAATTACTTATGCAATGTAAGTACTCTTCGAAACGATTTTGAAGCGCGTGTAAGCATTCCGGATAGAATATAACTTCCTTGGACCAAACTTAATTTGGGGGTTCGCAGATGAAAAATCGCTAATAAGTGATTAATAGATTATAAAAAATCGATTATTTATGAAAATAAAATCACATATTTAAATCGATTTTTACTTTTCTAAAAATCAATTATCAATCGATTATTTCAATAATCGATTATTTGTCATATCCTTAGTTATTATCAAGGAAGTTACATTCTACCCGGAATGCTTACACGCGCTTCAAAATCGTTCCGAAGAGTACCACGATATGAGTGGAGTGTGTCTCTTTCTACTAAATAAAGCGCCAATCGCCATATATAAGTGTGGCCATGCGTAGTTTGCAAATTACTACTTAGTGATTCTACTAATTTGAGAAACAGTTTTTACATTGCATAAGTAATTACGTAATAATTAAAATAAGCACATTTTAGAACTCACTATGTTAATTACAATACATTTAATGCTAATTTATTTATCGACGTGTATGGATAAAAAGGATTTAACGATTACCGAATATATAAAAATCTACCATTTAGATAGTTTTATTTACACTGGCAATTGCAAGAAAGGGACAACATCCACTCTTGTCGTTGTCTTACTCAGAACGTTTTTTCCCTCTGTTAAGTAAGAAACAAATGTCAACTTTATTAGTGACGAAATAAAGTACATTTTTATTTTTCAAATATTGCGTCGTAGTAATTCCAGTTATTGTATATAAGTTCCTTGGTTATTATTCACAAAGTAGAGAATTTATTTATAGGGCATTATATACCACAGATTAATATATATATGTACGAGTATGATTATTACTATATATATAGTGTTTAGTCTGTGATTACTATTTACTAGTAGATACCAAGGAAGTTATATTCTACCCGGAATGTTCACACGCGCTTCAAAATTGTTCCGAAGAGTACCATGACATGGGTGGAGTGTGTCTCTTTCTACTAAATAAAGCGCCAATTGCCATACATAAGTGTGGCCATGCGTAGTTTGCAAATTACTATTAAGTAATTCTACTAATTTGAGAAACAGTTTTTGCATTGCATAAGTAATTACGTAATAATTAAAATAAGCACATTTTAGAACTCACTATGTTAATTACAATACATTTTATGCTAATGTATCTATCAACGTGTATGAACAAAAGGGATTTAACGATTAACAAATATATAGAAATCTACCATCCGAAAGTTTTATTTACACTGGCAATTGCAAGAAAGGGACAACATCCACTCATGTCGTTGTCTTGCTCAGAACGTTTTTCCCCTTTGTTATGTAAGAAACAAATGTCAACTTTATTAAAAACGAAATAAAGTACATTTTTATTTTTTTAATATTGCTTTGTAAAAATTCCAGTTATAGTATATAAGTTCCTTGGTAGGTACACATACCAATTACAGTAAGTAGACCAAGTAGGTAGTACCTACCTCCGTTAGGAGTATATTGTTCTGTGGTACCTAGTAGTATTGTATACTCTTTGGTACCTACTTTGTAGTTTATATACTATAAGAATCATAGACTAATTAAAATGGTAATGTTATTATGGTATATTAATTATTAATAGGAATTAGGAAACCAGATTTCTCATTTCCTGATAAACTGATAAAACTGAGAATTTATGCAAACCTTTAAGATATAACAGTATCAATATTAAAAAATATATCAATAAGAAATAACATGGCAAATACGGTTTTAACTAAGGTATTTTATACTTACTATACCTTTTGTTCAAGTAAACAAATGTAATATATTTTTTTTAATATTTATAATATATTGTATTTGTTTTCCAGTTCAGTCTTCTAAGACTCAATTCTTCCGTGGGTCTGATACAACCAGTCCGAACGACAACCACTAAACATTATAACCCAAAATTTAAAAGGCATCGCGCGGAGAAAGTTCTTAAAGTCGATCTTCCCGACTTCAATGAGGATGGAGTGACTCCAGAAAAGATGCGACAAAAGATGAAGGAACGTGGCTTATATCCTCCAAGGCCGTGGATGGAACGCCCTTTCTGTATAACTGCTACTGGTATAAATTATTTTTGTAACACTGAATATCTTAATTTTTTTATAGTCTTACCACATCATTATTGACATGTGAACAACACCTTGCTTTTTTATATGCATAATTATTGTTATAGCATACAAAAACTCTCCGGATAGAAAGAGACAACCATCACCTATAGTCACCATCCAAAGAGACTCCAATATGTGTGCAGGGGATGTATAGCTAAAAGTACACAGTTCCTAACTGAACTGGCTACCTTACCTTTCAAATTAGACCATAACTAATACCACTGTAGTAATATAAGTTTTTAAAGTCAAACACAGATAAGAACTTTTCCTTGTATGCATTTTTTTCTACTTTTTTTTGTACACTAGGTCTACTCATTCATTTCTTTCATTATTTTATTCTCCTTTAATGGGTAGGCTGGAAGAAATCTCTTTAAGTAGAGATAAGCTCACCATTGTACTTAAGTTACGTTTGTATTCTCTTATTAATGTTATTTTCTGTGTACAATAAAGTGTTAGGTAAATAAATAAATAAGATGGTATAAAATCCTACTTCTCAGTAGTAGCTATGGTATTGACTATGTCCCTTTTTAAGCTGACTGTAGGACAGTCTATTTCAATATAGGTGCAGAGCAAAATCGGCCATTTATTTTAATTATATTTATGTTTGATAAATGTGGCATCAAATTTGAACACCTTAAGTATTTTGTTCTTGAGCTAGACTATTACATTATAATTAATTAACATGGATTAAACAACTTACTTTTTTAAGCTAGACGTTTTTAACCTTTGTGTTTCACTGGCACAATTTGTTTTATCAAATTCTCAATCCTCACCTAAACAAACGTCAACTAACAGATTGAGCCAGGTTTACCGAGACAGCTCAAATTCTTTTTACTCATGGTTTCAATACTGCTTACAATTTACGATACACTTAAAGACGTACAGCACAATGATTGAAAATTAGTGCTTACATACATATTTTTAGAACAGTTGTGGACAATATTTTAATAAAACTAGTTATAATTGGACGTAGTTACATGGAAGGGATCCAATCCACACTAAATCAGTTTAGAAATATTGTAGTAAGAAGTTGGATATTTTTTAATTTTTTAATGTGCCATTTGACTAGTTCTGATGTTGAAAAAAGTAATAGAGAACTATTTTTGCTTAGATGTTTTTCCTGGCCAATTGTATTGATGTTTAGCATCAGTTAGTGCACTTAACTCATTTTTGACCATATTATGGATTGGATCTTTTCGTTTAACTATGATGTCGTAGTTTTGGCAATGCCAGATAAATGGCAAATGGCACAAAGATAAAAGATATTGTTGGATATGTTTTTAAAAAATATTGCAGCTTTGTAAAAACAATTTTTCGATAAAGGGACTCGTTTGTTAATATTAAGCTTTAAAGTGTTGATTTTATTTTACAGTCAAATGTGTCCCCCCACCTTACCAGTGGAAGAGTGGGAAAAAATTCACAGTAGTAGTAAATATAATAAAGTATGAAGGATAACTATCACAACAGAGAGGGTTTTACAAATTTTTGAATTATAGTCGACTAACTATAAAATGTGCTTAGAGAAGTTTGTATAGGTGGTGAACCTGTGGTGCCGACATTATATCCATCATTGATGTTGAGTAGGTTAAATGTTCATAGTTTCATACTATCTATAAAAATCCTTTTCTTAGTCTGTATTATTTTGATGGGCAACTTTGAAACCATACATTGTGTATAGACTGACATGCACTTTATCAGTTTATTTTTTGTACCTAGTAAAACTTAACATAACTAATATTGTAAAGTAAAATTGTTGTTTTTATTATATTACAGGTGGTATATTTGAAGCATATGTGCCACCAGAAGGAGATGGCAAAGCGTCACTTGTATCCACAACTCGTGCAAAACAGACTGTACAATTACTAGAAAAAAAATCAAAGTCAATGATGGCAATTCGGAAAATTAAATCTTTTGAGGAAGATTTTGATTCTAAAGAATTCTGTCAAAAAGCCCAAACTATCTATATAAAAGCACATGAAAGTTTGGCTTCCGGTGACAAGCATCAACTTAGAGCTATGGTGACAGAAAAAGCTTATCCTGAATTTCGGCATAATTCACATCAGAAAACCATTCGTTGGAAGTTTTTAGAGTCCCTTGAACCACCCAGAGTCGTACATGCTCGATGCACAGATGTTATCAGTAAAGAAAACATATTTGGCCAGGTATTGTAACTTTGTTTTATTATATCATTAGATAGCGAACAAGCAGATGACTGTCTTGATGGAAAGAGAAACCATCGCCTATAGAAACCAAAACTGATAATGTTACATTGCTATCTGTGTGGCGGAATGACAATCAGAACCAGAACATGACTCTAAAATCAGAACACGATAATGACAAGCCATTATTGCAGCAGGAATAAGTAAGGCGGTTATACCAAATACCCAGGCGAGATGTTGCAGATTCTACCACCTAGTTAGTCATAATGGTAGTGACACATTTAAGCAATCAGTAGCTTTTGCGACTTGCCTGACAGAACGACAGTTGTTCTACTCTTCAAATAAGCTGGGACTAACACAGGCAAAAGTGTTAGCCGCTAGCGTCACTATAAATTTCCTTATTTAAATCCTAGTGAAAATTTAAATTATTGCCATTATTTTCTCCAGGTAACAGTAAGATTCCACACACGTCAGCAGCTGGCAGTGTATGATAGATTCGGTCGCCTCATCCACGGGAGTGAAATATTAGCCAAAGATGTACTAGAATATGTTGTGTTTGAGAAACATTTGTCTAATCTATACGGCACGTGGAGGTTACATGATAAAATCATACCAGATTGGGTACCACCCAAAGATCCTTCCAAACTCACCAGAGTAAAGCCAGATCCTGAACCAAAAGCAGAAGCTACAAGCCCGGAGACACCAGCGATAGCTGATAAGTGATGTTGTTAATAAATGTTAGTTAGTATATTATGTGTGTTTCATTTATTTCTAAATAGACTGGTCAACAAGTTCAAAAACGTGTTAAAGAAATAAAGCTCCTAAAAATATGTGCGATTGGTCATTCGATTCGGAATTATGTCAAGAAAAATATTTTTGTTATTTAAATTCAAGAAAAATATTTGAGTTTATTAGCACATAAAAAATTGCATTATAAACTTCTAAAGTAATGGCTAGTAGTAGTATATGTAAGAAATTCGTTTGAAAAATGTTCTGAAAGAGGAGGAATCCGCGTGTTGGTCCCGGACTCCTTTGAAGAATAGGCCAACTGCCATTCTGCCAGTCAGGTCGTAAAAGGCAACCAAGTGGCTATGCGCATCACTACCATAGCGTCAATGCTAGTCACTGACGTGTTTCGGTTTGGAGGGTAAAGTAGCCGGTAAACTCATGCATGTGGCATTAGACCTCACCACAAGATAGCAACACGCGATGGTTGACTCTTTCCATCAGGAGACCCATCTGCTCGTTTGCTATCTTATATTTCCTCCAATTAGTCAACCAGTATAATACAGCAACATGTAAATATTATTGATGAGTAAAAAAATATTACACTGGTTCCTTGCGGGGCAGGGCAAAGTGAACTAAACTTCTATAGGCTTTCCGGTTCACCAAGATGTTACCTCTTATTTCTAGTTACCAGCGACCAAGAGTTACATACTACCTGGAATGTTCACATGCGCTTCAAAATCGTACCAAAGAGTACAACGAAATGTTTCTATGCTATCTTGTGGCGAGGTCTAATGCCACATGCATAAGTTTACCGACTACTCCTTCAGTGCTTGTCACTGTCGTGTTCCTCCAAACCGGAACACAACAGCGACAAGCACTGACGCTATTGCGGCAAGAATAGGTAAGGCGGTGGTACCAGACCCGAGACAATGCAGAACTCTACCACCTAGTAGCCACGATGTTAGTGACTTGCATAGCCAATCGGTCGCCTTTTACGACCTGCTTGGCAGAATGGCAGTTGGCCTATTCTTCAAAGGAGCCCGGAACCAACACGGGGAGTGTGTCTCTTTCTACTAAATAAAGCGCCATATGTCAGTGCGGCCATAGGTAGTTTGCAAATTACTACTAATTTGAGAAAACAGTTTTTGTATTGCATAAAATTACGTAATAATTAAAATAAGCACATTTTTGAACTCAATATGTTAATTCCAATACATTTTATGCTAAATATGTATCTATCAACGTGTATGTATAAAAGGGATTTAACGGTCACCGAATATAATATAAAAATCTACCATCCGATAGTTTTATTTACACTGGTAATTGCAAGAAAGGGACAAAATTCACTGTTGTCGTTATCTTGCTCAGAACATTTTCCCCTCTGTTAAGTAAGAAACAAATGTCAACTTTATTTGTAACAAATTAAAGTACATTTTTATTTTTTAAATATTGCTTCGTAATAATTCCAGTATTCGTATCTAAGTACTATGGGGAACATTTCCGGTGTTCCACCTTTAAGGACACATTCGCTTGGCACATTTGTCGGGTGCTTTTGTTAGGCCCCGCCTCTTACGCATCTCTATTGTTTGTATTAGACAATGCCGCTTGAAATATTTGTTATTCATCATAATTCTTAATGTTTTATTTTGTAGGTGAGAGTAATTCTTAGTTTTGTAGTTTCTAAGCAGGTAATTACAACATAAAACTGTAAGGAGCCGATTCCTGCGATTGAGTACTTACAAGTGGTCGCACTAATCTGTTTTGAATAAAAAGTAGTTTATTGTATTTTTTTTCTATTAGTGATAAACCTAATATTAAAGTAAATATTTAAACTACTCGTAGAGGTTTAATACAAATATTGACAATTCTTACTATTTAAAAAATAACTACTTTTTGTTTGATCTTAATGTTTGCAGGTCTAGAGACATGACATGTCGCCTAGTTATTTAGTTCTAGTAATTTAGTTTAGATACTGGTTTATTCCGCCAGATTAGATGATAGAGTCAAATTTCGCGGCATTTTCAAATTCCAATTTACACACAGGAGTCCAACAATAAAGCACTCTCTCAAATCCAAAAAACGAAGCACAGGTCAAATTTTAAGCACGATCGGAGTCCGGGAAAATAGCAATGGCCATAAAAAACGGGATCAATGATACAAACGTAGAGCATCGACAACTGTTAAGGAGCGACTGATAAGGAATGTTATGATTTGTGTAAACGCATTGTGGTCAAGTATTTAATTTTTTCTAATTGGATGCACCGATTTGTGGGTGGAGCTAAGATGTATTTCGCTGTTCAAAGAAACATTTAGTTAACTGGAACACCGCCAGTGAACTCAATTGTACCTTGTCAGCGACCGCTCATTTTACTTGTGGCAAAATTCGACCATAAACTTAACAATAAAAAGTTTGACTACTGACTTTAACCGCAAAGGAAGTATACATATGTGTATAATATCATGTATGTCACATGAATGTAGTGTGTGTAATATTCATTTTTATTAATATATTTCTAATGCATTTTATTTAAAAATATTAAGCTGCACTCCTCCGCAACGTAAATTTTAAGCGTATCAAATTTCATACTCCACCGTCCGCGTACTTGTCAAAAAAGGGGCACAAAGTTTTCCCTTCACGTAATATATAGATGTTGTAGACAACCAGAATAGCTTTAGCATTGTGATTATGCGAGGTATGAGTTTTTGAAGTGGAAGAAAAATTGAGACAACTAATCAACAAATTTCAATTCTGTTAAAATAGCTACTTCATTCTCTCGAGCGCCATTTTGGATTTCGTATCTAATATGCTTTTTCGTGGAGTGTAGACACTTTTTGAGGTAAAAAACCGTTAACAGGTATGGTTTTATGATGTGTAAGCAAGCACTCAGTAAGCATAGGTATGTAAGTAAGCAGCATCCTTACGTTATGGAAATTATTACCGTATTTTCATGGGTGTACCCAGGTTCTGGGCCAGAAGGGACAACCGTAACATTTTAAGACTTGATTTTTATCTTATTATCAGTAGTAGTAAGTAGAGATAAACAAATTCCAGGGGGGGGGGTACCGGTTTCAAGCCCTGGTTGTCTATGGGCGATGTTTCTGATTTTTCTATAGGATCAGAATTAAAATTCATCACTTGTTCCTTTATACTCATATTTCACTGTCACCTTTTTGCTTTTTTCCAATGCAGCATCACACAAAAAAATTTAGTGTTTTTTCCATGGATAGAGGGGCTATTGTGATGAGATTGAAAAAAAATAACCATATATATTTACAAAAATTATATTTGACTTTTGAGCTAAAATCACTGGTAAATTACAATAAATTAATTAACATTAAATTATAATTATTATACTTTACGTAGTTACTAGTTGCCCTTAGGGTTCCTCAAACATTCTCATCATATAAACAATTGATACCTACAACAAAAATAACTGAAGTCCATATTTAATCCACATTGAATAACAAATGAGATATTTACAAAATCTGTTATATATAAATTCGGTATATATAGCCCTTTTTGGTTGTTTTGCAACAGGATTTTACTTTTTAATTATAAATAAACTTTGTTATATGCTTTGAAGTAGGCTGTATAGCTTATTGTATTTGCCACATATAGACAAAATACCAAATTACACGTCATTGCAAAATACACATAGGTATGTACCTACTAATGTGTATCATGAACACCTCGTGACTTTTTTTTAATTTGACATGTGCGTTAAGCAAGATTGTGTCTTGCCTATTTAAAAACATCATAATGTAAAAGTTAAAAAAAAAATCGGTTGTCTGTAAAGTTGGTTTACAGACGATAGTTGAACGTGACAACGTCTTAAGCTCTCGCTTGTACTCCAAGCCTTAAACGGAACGCCTCAGAGCGAGGTAACGCCGCATGAGTCATGTTTTTTCGTGCGTGCAGCCAGCTTTATCGAATTATAAGACGTTGTCACGTCAAAAACAAAATCCGCTGCGTATTTAGCAAAACTATTCAAACAAATTGTTTGAAATGGTTCAGGTAAATAATAATAAAGTATCAAAATGTATTTAACAAGCAAAACTACACAATATAAGGCGATTAGAACAGGAAAACAACAAATTAGAGAAAAACCAGTAAAAAAGTGTATCTTGTCACTACCAAGAAATATCATAATAAAAAACCGACAATATAGAACAATAATATAAAGAAAAAATGCACGTGAAAATATATTTGGTACAATGGGAGTGCTCTGTACAATTCTAACTTAAGAAATCTGATTTAGATCGTTAGAATTCTGAAATTAAATTTCAGCCGGGACTTTTTATCTAAATTTAGAAACTTTCTAATGCCGTCATTTTATTTAATATGTCAAGGCGCCATTAAAATCTAACACTTATAAGTTTTAACACTTAAAGGTAGAAAGTGTGCCTTGGACTGAAACCAGCTGAACTCAGACGCTCAGAATAAAATTTTGTTTACTCTGGTTATCTTATTCATAAATCAAAGGTTAGTAGTTATCCTGAACACATTCTATTATTATTTTGATTTTGTAGTCTACTTATTGATTTTTGTCTGTATCTGTAGTTCGCTACTGCATTCGTCCTAACTTTTTGGTTGATAAAATAACTTTCTGATACTATTAAATAAAAGCGCGCCATATTTTTAGAGCTTACGTAAATGTAACTATCAAAAATAATTGGTATAAAGAAACTTAATGACAACTTCTGAAAATCTTATATACTTATAAGGCACTGGGTTTTATTTCTTATTTCAACTATTTAGTACCATGAATTAATAAATACATGATTCGCACTTATTAATCAAGCGTCAGCTACGTTGTCGCAGTATAGATGCGAAGCGTCGTGACCTATTTTTCCATACATTTTCCATTTTCATAGTATATTAATTTTTGTTAAAAACTAGGTTTCTTCACCATTGAAATGAAAAACATTACGTATGTAACCTATCCTATATATGTTTTCTGTGAACCTATTTATCATTTAATCTACATAATCGAATATGTCCCCACGACGCTCGAGTAAATCCCTACTTAGCATCTTGGAATCTCCTATTCACATGCTGACACATCACATGCTGTCATAGGCTTATACAGGTTGTAAGGATAAACACCGTTGTCACTAAAACCATAGCTAGTTGCCTTAATTATAAATATGTTTATGTGAATTTAAAAATAAAAAAACGTTATTTTCTTAAAAAAATATAAGAACGTTTCTGTCCGACACCGTCCGTAAATTCATGGATACTATGCGCAAAGGGCGCTGACCTGCCGCACTGTCCGTCCTACCGGCTTGCGGTGTCTGATCAAGCGCTGTTTCCCGCGCTTCGTCCACTTTTCCGTGCACATGTAGAGGGTGAAATAATTTTGAGGAAAAATGGAGACTTAAATAATTTTTTTTTCATTGTATTTAAGTTCTAAAAGTGAAACCAAACTACTGGTTTCAAGGTTAACGGTGTTTACACTAACAGCTTGTATAAGAAAGGGGATTTAGGAGGTCCCGATTTTAATAAAAAAATATGTGCGCGAGGAAATATAATAACATTATTATTGTTTATACTTCGAATCCCACGTTTTTATAGATAATATTAAATTAAATTTTTATTTCACTATTTAGAATTTCGGAGAACAAGTATTTATTTTTTATACATTTTGGAACCCTTAGGGCGGCTTGCACCAAAATGCTTAAATCATTTTAAGCCAATAATACGTTTAAAGTGACAGCTTTTAAGGCGTTTTGACATTTATTTTGCTAAACATGTTTAAGGGACTATGCATGCATTTTGGTGCAAGCCACCCTTAAGCTTGGAACACCTTTAAATTTTGATAAGGTAACAAAAATATGACGACGAGTAGACCGATTTAGCTATTGTTTAAAATGGCTGAAATATAATTATAATTTAAAAATTGTCTCATAATTGAGGTAAATCTATGTAAAATTTGTGAGGCAGTGAGGCAACCAATTACGGATTGAGTAATTCAACTTAGAAAATAAAAATATTTTCTTTTTCATTAGTCCGACTTAAGTAGATAACAGAAAAGCTAATATTACTCAGTTTTAAGTACTAAGAAAAGTTCTAAAGGCTATAAAAATTGGATAACTGGTCCTGCAGTCGGATACTTAAATATGTTTATAACTGATAGACTTATCAAATGTTATCAATAAAAGTATTTAGTTATCAATGGGAAAGTTGTTTAATAAACTATCTATATTATTTTTAATCCCGGAAATAGATTATTCCCGAAAGATTCAATAAGAACATATAAGGCAATAAGCTGTTGGACGTTATAAGTATTATATAAAACCTTCATCAATCTATATACAGAACTTATATTAAAATATAAATTATTTACAAATAATTTTAACAATATAGCTATAAATTCAAAAATATATTTAATAAAATTACAATATTTTTACAAAATATAGTCTTACCACGCTAAATATCATAGGAATTAGTTATAAATGCGTCTTTACTTATTTATTTATAAACATTTGAAACTATGATATTATAATATTATAGATTCGTTATTGATTTTTTCATAAACCTTTAAAGTGATACCCATCTCGTTTTATCATATAATTGTTCTGTTCGTAAATTATATATAGATTTATAGTAATATAATATTATGGATTTGACAACAAAACAATTTTATTATTTAGTAAATATCAGATCTTACTGTGTAAGGAATATGTCAATATTAAAGCAAATTTCTTACCATTTAATACATTTACGAAATGTATAATTACAATATTAAATTATCGCATTGTTTCCATTGATATAAAAACCCAAAATGCATAGTCCCGAACAAAATTGACATTCAAAATAATCGCTAATTTCATATAAGTAGTTATAGATATGACAAAAACATATGTTTTTGCATATCCAACCTTAACCGCAAGATTTAACATTGTTTTTACAAAGTAGTCTACAAAAATTGATAAAATTGGCAGTTACGCGATTCTATTTGAAATGTACACATAATTTTAAATTTTAGAGGACGGTTTTGGGACACTGAATGTGTATCTTGGGATTTTATATCAATGACTGTTTCATATGAATGTATTTTTAAATACTGTCAAGTGTACTGTTGATCATCGATTGGATGCCGTGACAATTCCTTTCTTCTTCACTCCAAAGGATGGAGAGAAGGACGGGTTGCTGTGTGTGTGTGTGTGTCACGGCCTGTGCGCGCGCGGCGCGGGCTTGGGCGGCAGCGGCGGC